>CABPRJ010001448.1:927546-1001358 GCA_902439185.1 Cinara cedri | reverse complement strand
AATATGTAAACAAAATTAAATTAAAATAATACCCATATGAGAATTAACAATGATTCTGACGATTCTAAGCTAACATAAACGTTCGCCATTGGCAATAATAAGTACCTAACAAATAAACCAAATATTTATCGTGTATGTATAAAAAGGCCCATCCAACACGAACAATTTGCTACGGCTTAAATTATAGTACACATTATGGCGAAAAGAAATGATACCACTAAATTTCGTTTGCGACTATCGGTTCGCTAATTACGGTCATTTTAAATATTGCTCGTGACGTCACGGATTTCTTTGCCGCGACGTGGCGGCGGCCATTTATTATACACGACAATATTTATCCAATTTTGGTTTTACGTCAAGTAACTGCAAACGAACTTTTACTCTTTATAGCTTTCTATTTGTATAATAATATATCACAATTTTGATATAATACCAGTGGTGGCTCGTGATAGTGCAACACAATTTTAGTTTTTAAGGAAAACACCCTATCTATCGTAAGTGAATACTAAATATATGGTTTCATACATCTGTCAGTGGAATATATGAATAATATAAATTACATATACAGGATGGTTTACTAAGCATACTTACTCCATTTTTTTGGGTAAATTATGAATTTACTCAAATTCTAGTTTTTGGAAATTTTAAGTGTTTTTAAAGCTGATATTTTCGGATATGTAGATTTTTCATAAAATATAAGGAATATCCTGTGACGATACCAGTTTTGGTTTTTCAAATGAGTACTTATATTAAAAATTCCTAACCTACCTAAAATTAAAAATTAAATATCCCGTCTACAGACTGATGAAAATCAAACATTTTAACACCAAAATGTATTTAAAGTAATGCTCTATCTATTTATGGAATTTTTAATATTGGTTCTTATTTAAAAAAAAAAACTAAACTGTTATCAACACAAGATACTCGGTAAATGTTATTAAAAATGTATTTGAAAAAATTGGTTTGAACTACACTTAAAAATTCCAAAAGTCAGAATATCAATATACCGACTGTCCTACGAATATATAGCCGTTGAATATCTCCAGAGATAATAAAGATAATCAAACTCTGTTTTTTTTAAATCACTCAAAGGGTAGAGGACTACAAATATTTATATTTTAATTGATTTTTTTTACTCGTGGGATAGCTTAATTAGCCAAAAAAATAGGGTAGGTATGCATAGTTAAACACACTGTATATATTTATATATATATATGTACGTATGTAGGTATATAATAATATAATACACGAGTATACTCTTATGGATATATTTGTTAGTGTACCTAATATCTATAAACTATAGTGTCCAAACGTGTTTTTTTTTTTTTCGTGAATGTTTGATGTTTTTTTGTCGTAATGTTATTTGTAAAACGCAGGTATGGAGAATATAATGTGGTTCGGACGGTATACGTGGTGATGGTGATAATAAAAATAATAATATAAATGTGATAATATTTGACAGGGGTCGATTTTGTTCAATACAATTACNATTACTACTCAGCGGGGGCCAATACGAATGCGTGCGTTTTACCTTTCTAGGTATGCGAATGCGTACGGTATCGGAGTTATAATAAAGATCATGATATCGACCCTACTTACAAAGACGTACGTCTGCGCGTGATATTAGAAGCGACTTGGTCAAATTTATTATACTATGTATCAGTGGTTCCCAACTACTTCTATTCTATGTCCCCTTTGCAGATTTTCAAAAATTTAAAACTATATTTTAAACAGTAAACGGTATATTCATAAGTAAAAAAAAATTGTCGCCCCTAATATGTGAACAAAATTAAATTAAAATAATACCCATATGAGAATTAATAGATATATAGATATATATAGATATATACGAATAGTAGGAATATGCCGGTTCAGGCGCAGTCTCTTAATTCTCACTATTAAAAACTTATTTCTGATCTCTATTTACATTGTTTTATTTCCTGTTCTTTGTTTACATGCATAAAATAAAAATAATATTAAAAAATAATTAAAAATAATATTTAAAAATAATAATAAGAACAAATGTTAAATAAACATTGCACTAGGAACAGTTCTCTTTAATAAAAATAAATAACATAATATATTTCACATCTCGCGTGCAATAGATAAACGTTGCATACAAACTGATAATGATTAATTAATTCAAATCGTATATACCTAATAATATTTTTTGTGTTATTAAAATATTATATTATCTACCAATAATATATATAACATAACAATTTGAATTGTTAATAAATTAATTTCTATCTTTTAGAATTTTACCAAATTTCTATATGTTAATAAAGATTGTATTTGAAAAGTATATATAAAATTTAAAATCAATCGATCCAGTAGAATCCAAAATCTCTTACTAATCACTTTAGACAATATTTGATAATATATTCTAAAAGATCGTTTAAGGTATAGTAGGAGAAGATGAAAACAGAATTGAGCTACGAATTTTCGCTGAGATATTCAAACTAAAAAATTCTCAAAATTGTACTACCAAAAAACGATGTTTAGTATGCAGTGTAAATAAGTTCAAAAATAACAACGGTCTTTGTTTTACATTTTTCTGATTATTATTGAATAAGTAAGAGCATTTCAAAAATTTCCCCTTCCTAAATATATATTTTTTATAAAATCTATCATTATATTGAAACAATATTAAATTTATGTAACTTAAATGTACTAACTTCATTGTACTTTAATGTCCTTTTGTTCTGGTCTAGTGGTCAATACTTCGATTGTAATTCGATATGTAGCAGGTACGAACCCAATATAAGGAATTAAAAATTTGCAAAAAAATATCCAGCCACTGACGTGATGTAAGCTGAAACGTTGTATAATATCATATCTGTTATATGATTGTGACGCTTGTACATGTTGTATGTTGTACGATTTGATAAGTTAGTTGCTTATCCGTGGTAATAAACTTATGCCCAACCGGAATTATTCGAATAGTTCGATCATATGATGGATAAATAGATCAGAACAATTAGGACAATAGTTAACTTAATTCAATCATGTATAAAAAATAATATATGAAAAAAGTGTGAAATAAAAAATCTAGATATTAAATGTTGCACAATTGAAAAAAATTAAATCTGCACATATTAAAAAAATAGGTGTAACAATACTATACTACAGCTTGCAAATAACCAAATTGTAATAGGAAATCAAAGGTTAGATTTAACCAAAACACAAATAATAAAATTAAACAACTCTAAGAAAGGAAAAAAAAGGTTCTAAATTAGAATTGAAATATGAACAAATTAAACAAGGTGAATTTCTTCTACTTTTTGCTGGAATAGGAGCTGCAAGTGCATTAGCTGGGGGAATAAGTTCAATTGCAAATACTATTATAGAAAGAAAACATAAGATAGCAGCAGAAAAAGAAGAAGAAAAACATAATAAAGAAATGGAAAAAATTGTCAATAATGTTAAAACATTACAAGTTGGATCTGGAATTAAAAAGAAGAAAAGATATTGTAGTACTCCTTAGTGAATGAATGTGGAATATTAAATTTAAATAATTCTGATCAAGAAGGATCACATAGGGTTGCATGGATAAAACATGAAAATGTAAACATTTATTTTGATTCTTATGGTAATGCTAATCCACCATAATAATGATTAAAATATTTAGGAGAAAATAATCTTGAAATAACATCTAGACGATTTCAAGACCATAATGAACCGCCTCTTTGTGGATTTTTGTGTATGGATTTTATTAAAAATTATAAAAAATATACCTAAATTATAAATCTAAATCTTTTTTTAATCAGGTTTCTGATTCAAAAAATGTGTTCTTAAGTTATGACAGTTTTTAAATCTTGTTCAGAAGTATCAATAGACCATTCTGCACAGATCTCATTAACTTGTTTATCTAGAACAATTAAATGTGCATTAATATTTGCTATGTTTAATGAATAAAACTTTTGATATATTTCTGGTAAATAATGAATCTTTTCATAAATATAATCACCTAAAATTTCAAAAGTAGAATTAGAATAATGCATTGGATACTTAAAATAAAATAATTGTTTTGTAAAATCAAAGGGCAAGTACTGATCCCAAGAATGAAAGTCAACATACTTTTCTTTATTATTAAAACAATTATTCACATATCTTTATTATAAAACAAAAACTTTTTTATTTTTTTAATCTTTTCTATAATAAATGGAAATTATTTTTATAAATATGATTATTCGATTACAATATAAAACATAGGAAGCAACATCAGAAACAAATTTTAACAGAGATGGTGGTGTTATAACCTTTAAAATAGAAGGTTCTGATAGTTTTCTCAATATTAAACATACAAAATATAATATTAGTGGAAAATACATAAAAAATAACAATACTGAATATGAAGCTAATAGTAATGTTCAATTAGATGATAATTTTGTTGCATTTTTATTTTCACAAATTTCAGTAATAAAAAATGGAACATTAATAGATCAAATTGAAAACGTTGGTAGATCAAGCATAATCAAAGAATGTGTTAGTTATTCTTTAAATGAAAATGGACCAACAATTAATTCTGGATTTCAATCAAGATTTACAGGTGGGGGAAGATTCGAAGATGTTGGGAATTTATATAATCTATGTTTAGGTTTTTTTAAAGATATTAAATATCTAATTTTTAAAGGAGGAAANTTGAGAATTTTAAGATTACAATCTCATCAGTGGAATATCAAGAAATGTATGAATGAAACCAATTTATATGGTAAAACATTCAAGAGAAATATTGCAAGTACCTATAAAAACGTTCATAATCCATTATTTGTAATTGTAGCTTTCTAAACTAATGGATTAGAAACTCAATAAAGAAAAGCTTCTGTTTTTGATCATTGTAATGTAAAAAATATTTGGCTAGAAATTGATAGACAGAGATATCCACAAAAATCATTAAACTTAGATAGGAAAAATGAGAAATTTTCATTTGCATATGATATGTATAAGTCATATAAGAAAACATTCCATAAAACACATCAAGAACTTTCTGAGATGTATCTTACACCTATTGAATTTAAAAAAGCAAGATTAATGTATGTATTAAATTTTACTAGACAACTTGATAATGTTAGTGGAAACAGAAATAATATTATTTTGAATGTAGAATTTAATGAGAATGTACCAAATGGTACAATTTGCTATATTTGTTTATATTTGTTTCAAGTTCTGAATTTACATATGATATCGTCCAAAACACAATTAGAAAAACCATCTAAAACTATAAAAATATTTTTTAATTGAAATATTCTATTAAGAAAGAAAAATTAATTTATTTTGTTAATAAATATGGACAAGAAATTTTTAGAACCAATACACTGTTACAAATGCAAAAAGAAAAAATTTTAAACTAATCAAGGTTCAAACAACAAATGGTCTCTGGAGAATTTCAACACAATGTTTAAAATGTAAAACAAACAAAAGTAAATTTATTAAAACTCCTTTAGGAAAAGAAACATTCTCAAAAATAAAATTTGAAAAAATAACAGAACAAGATAAACCAATTATTGCAAAAGAACTTTATAAACCAGTAAGATGTCGATTTCCAAAAAGGAAAATAAAAACACACGACATTGATGATTTAATGACTGTAGATTTAGTCTTAATAAGAAATTATGGTGATGAAAATTAAGGTTATTTATATATATTGAATGTTATAGATATATAAACTTTTTCAAAACCTGCTTGGTTTGAATATCTTAAGAAAAAATATGGAAAAAATATTACTAAAATTTTTGAAGAAATAATAAAAAGTGGTAAATTACAAGAACACAATTATCCAACATTACTTCACACTGATAAAGAAACAGAATTTGTAAATAAATAAACAGTTTAAGGAAATGTTAACAAAATGCAATATAAAATTATATCACACACAAAAAGATGAGAAATCTGCAATGATTGAATGTTTCAACAGAACTTTAAATGGTAAAATGAGAATACAGTTTGAAGTTCAAAATAAAAAAAATATTGATATTTTACATATTGAACAAATATAATTTCAAAGATATTCATCAAACAATTGGAATGATAATATTTTAAGTAAACAAACCTAGTGAAGAAAAAGTTTTAATTAAATTATTCCCTAATGAAATATCTAAATCAAAAATTAAATTTAAGAATAATAATAGGATCCGAATAAAGAAGTTCAGAAAAACGTATGATAACAAATATAATAATAATTCGATATAAGAAATTGTTATTGTTACAGAAGTATTGAATACAAATCCAGTTACTTATAAAATTAAAGACTTAATTAATGAAATTATTGAAGGAGTTTCTATAATCAAGAGTTACAGAAAACCAAATTTTGTTGCGAGAGAAAAAGGAATTGTAATGAAATAGTAAAATTAAAAAAAAAAAAAAACTACAAATTAAGATTTGTAAAATTTTATATAAACCTAGAAGTATTTCATATTTTAGAGTTAAATCTCATTTGAAATATTATGTAAAACTAAACAATAATTAAACTGTAAGAATTAAACAAGATTGTCTTATTTAAAATTAATTTGTAAAAAACAAATTGAATCTTAGTTAAAAAAAATATAACCTTTAGTAAAATGGATAAAAATATTAATGTTAGAACAGCTTTAAAAAATACGTGTAACATGTGTGGAAAAACAACTACATATAAAAATTGGTCTAGACATTTAAGATCAAAAGAACATAAACGAAATGATCCAAATGGAACTATTAAAACTAGATTTCATGAAAAAACTATTTAGATAATTGAAAATAGTATCCCAAAACATAGAAAAGAGAGAGCAATAAAACCTCACAGAGTTTTCTGGGAATTTTCTAAAATAGAAAAACAAAAACTAACAAAAAGCCAACTATGATAATAACCAAAGAACAAGAAACTGAATTTGAAAAATAAAATAACTGTCATATATGTAAAAAATCTTTGATGGGTTTACCACCAATACTAGTAAAGAAACAGAGAATACTAAATGAAATTAAAGATCTTCAAAAAGGTTAAATATCACGATCACTTAATAGAAAAATATCACGAAGCTGCTTTTTAATTTAATTTAAATTATAAGGTTCCTAGATTTATTCTAGTATTTTTCCACAATCTATCTGGTTATGACACACATTTATTCATAAAAGAATTAGGTATTGATAAAGATAATATAAAAAGAATTGCAAGTAGTGAAGAAAATTATATATCATTTTCAAAAAATACACGATATATGAATAGATCCAATTACTAAAGACCATGTTTTAGATCAGAAAGGAAAACCTATTTTTAAAACAGTTAAAACAAGATTTCTTGATTCTTTAAAGTTCTTATCTAGTTTTTTAGAAAAATTATCTAATATTTTAAAACCATACCAATTTAAAGAATTATTTAAACATTATCCTGAACAATTGTATTTAGTAAAAGGAAAATTATCATATCCTTCTGAATATATGGATTCTCCAGAAAAATATGATGAAGAATCTCTACATAATATAGATAAATTTTACAGCTCTCTTACAGGTGAACATGTAAAACAAAATGCATATGAAAATGCTAAAAAAATATGGGAAACATTCGAAATAAAAATATGAGAGACTTTACCATACTTTATAATAAAATAGATGTATTATTACTTACAGATGTAATGGAAAATTGTAGAGATATTTCAATAAGGCAATTTAAGTTGAATCCTGTTCATTATTATACAACTCCAGATTTTGCATGGAATGTTATGCTTAGAAAAAGACTTGTAGAACTAGAACTATTAAGATATATTGACAAGTATTTAATGTTTGAACAAGGTATGAGGAACAATAAGAGGAGGATTATCTCAATGTAGTATTAGATATTCTAAAGCAAGTAATAAATATATTGGAGAAAAAAGAAAAGAAAAATATCAACGAAATATCTCTTAGATTTGGATGCAAATAATCTCTATGGATGGGCGATGAGTAAATATTTACCATATAAAGGATTTAAATTGTGTAATCCTGATTTGTTTAATACAGAAAAAATTTTAAGAATGAAAGATGACCAGGAAAAGGGCTATATTTAAAAAATATATTATACTAATTTTAGGCTTTATTTAAGTTTAGATTTAAAACTAGAGAAAATACATAGGATAAAAGAATTTGATCAAAAAAATTGGTTGAAACCATATATAGAATTTAACACAAATCTTCATGCAAAAACAGATAATTAATTTGAAAAAGATTATTATAAGTTAATGAACAACAGTGTATTTGGTAGGACTATGATGAACACAAGGAATCATAAAGATATAAAATTAATTAACGATAAAAAAATAAATAGAAAAACGGGTTGCTAAACCAAATTTTGATCGAGCAACTATTTTTACAGAAAACTTAGTAGCTGTACATATGAAAAAAAACTATGGTTGAATTAAAACGACCAATTTATTTAGGAATATGTATTTTAGATTTATCTAAAACTTGAATGTATGATTTTTATTATAACGTATTGAAAAAAATATCAGATTATTATACACAGACACAGATTTTTTAATAGTTTAATTAAAACTGGTGATTTTTGTACAGATATAAAAAACAAAAACAACTTTTAAATGAATTTGATTTTTTAGTTTATCCTGAGAATATTAAATATGGAATACCCAGAATAAATAAAAAATTCCCAGGTAAATTTTAAGATGAGCTTAATGGTCAAATAATGACTGAATTTGTTGGGTTAAGATCTAAATTATATTCATTTAAAGTATTTGAAAATAAAAATGAAATTAAAAAAGCAAAAGGCGTGAAAAAATCTATAGTTAAAAATTAATTATGTTTTAATGATTTTTATAATTGTTTTTAAAATAAAAATCCAAAATATGTAAAACAGAACACGTTTAGAATAGATAAACATGAAACATATACTGTTGAACAAAACAAAAAAGCTCTTAGTGCATTCGATGATAAAAGATATATTCTAAAGAATGGTATAAATACTTAGGGACATTATTCAACAAAAATAGAAAGAGAAAGTTTCAGAGAACACCTTGATAATTTAATAAAAACAAATAATAAAAAAGAATCATAATTTTAATATAAATTATTTTTGAGAAATAATCTATTTACGCGTAATGAGAAATATATCATATTATTTATTTTTGTTAAAGAGAACTGTTCTTAGTGCAATGTTTATGTAACATTTATTTATATTATTATTTTTAAACATTTTTTAAATTTTTTTTTTTAAATATTATTTTTATTTTATGCATGTAAACAAAGAACAGGAAATAAAACAATGTAAATAAAGATCAGAAATTAGTTTTTAAAGTGAGAATTAAGAGACTACGCCAGGACCGGCATAATCTTATTACTTATATACGTATATAAAATTCGACTTCAAAGAAAAATATCAACTGATTATGTAGAATTTTGTCGACTTATATCATTTTATAGAAGGAAATACTGAAATTATTGTAAACAGGTACACAATATTTTAACCCACCATGAGTCGTGAACGGTCGAAAAGACTGTGCGTTTATTATTCTACTAATTATGTACTCATTGTGATTAATTTACATTATTTTGTGCAATTTAATATCTTTAATGTACATTTTAAGCAATTTTTTTAAAACTATTTAGAACATTTAATAATTGTTTGTCGAATTTATAGATATTTTTAAAATCTGTAACCTGTCAAAAAGACCATGTGTGAGACTTAACTCTGTATCAATTTTGTTAGGTATTAATTTCGTCGGCGTCCTGTTTTAAATGGACAAACCAACCAAAACAATCTATCCCAGTCACTTACCTCTTATCTTTTCAAATAATTAATCGTAGGTGGAAATATTTTCATTTAGCATTTTATATACCATACATTCAAACATATTCTTTCAATCAAATAATTCGTAAAAATGTATTTTCACTTAATACCAACTTTTATTGTAAACTATAGTAAATAAATTAACTATAATTTTTGTAAATCATTAATAAATGTATTTGTATTTAAATTGTTAAAACAAATATGAGATATAAGTGGACGGTCAAAAAGGCCTTGTGCGATATGTGTTATAAATAATGATGCGACTCACGAATCACGTTTCATCCGCTGTAAACACAATAGCTCAGGTCGCCGTCGAAAATGTACGACGAGAGTTATTGAGTCTATATAATCCTGCCGTCGCTGTTGAGTACTTATATTATAGACATTCATTGAAAACAGGTTTTTTTTTGGTATGTATCAACGGACCGTCGCACCATACACGAAGAAGTGACCGACGATATTACCCAGCGTTGGTCGCTCGGCCTGTATTCAATTTTTAGATTATTCTTATCACATTAAAATTTCCGAATTAATATGATATTTTTCAAACATCGTCATTTTCCCCATACAGTTTTAAATTATTTAAATTATTTTGAAAGAAATATAAATTATATTAATTACTATTTACTATAACAAGTATAAATGCGAATTTCATTTTTTTTTTAAATTTACGTATGGAGTGCAATCGCACCAACGCACCTTAGCACGAACCGCCACTGATAGTGTATACCTAATAATATCAAGGTTGATTAATCAACCTTGCCTAATATAATCACCCCGTACGCTTTAACTGGTATTATACCTTTCGTATATGCTCTACAAAAATAATTTCAACATCAGTATCGTGATATTTATTTTGTATGTATTTTCGATTAGGTATATTGTACCTACTTAAATAAAGTTTAAAAAAATAATGATTCTGAAATTTTTGATTTCCACTAATATAATATATATTATCTATATATTTCTAACTGTGGAATGTGTGGCCGGAAACAAATCATATGATTACCTAACACGCCGTGTTCAATTTTAGATAACAATATCATAATTTAATAACCAAAAGTGTTACTGTGTTAATGTCTTTACACACGTATCCACTTAGTTTGTGATCGAAAAACGTAACGATAAATGGATGGTTTCACACACAACCACAGACACAATATTGGAATTTGGAAGTGCTACAAACGATGACAGTGGTTTCGTTCGCCGTAGACCTCGGCGTCTAAAAGAAGCGCTGTTGATTGGCTACGTGTGAAGCGGCCCTTAGTCTAATTTCAAATATGATAGTTTCGTAGAAACGTTATCGACCTGTATTACTCACTAACCCACTGACCCCCATTCACTACTATTTAAATATTTATAATTTGATTTGAATTGTTCTTATTAATTTAATAAAGTGATATTAATTTTTGTAATGTACAATAAATTATATAAGTACACAGATATAAAAATATAAAATGAAAATATATTATAATGATTTTTTATATTATAGGAATCAAAATTGGAAATTACTAAATCAGATAATGGCCAACATGATCAATAGTGGAACACGTGAGTTACACATGAAATAACATAGATTAATGCCAAAATTGCTTTAACTATTACTTAAATATAATACAGTAAAACTTCCTTATAACAATCATTAAAGAGACCGAAAATAATGACCGCTATTTAGAGGTGACCGTCCTTTAGAAATTTCCTATAAAGACATAGGCATAGCATTGACGGGACCAAAAAGAATTACCATTACAAGGGTGATCGTTAACGGAATTTTACTGTAATATAAATGAAATACATAATAAAAAATCTGTGTGTATAATATTTGAACTTACGTATTTTTAAATAGTTTACTTAAATTGAATATTTTTTTTAAATATTCATCAATTAAAAAAAAAATTAGTGGTGTATTGCCGTTTTACATTGTATACTGTTTGTATCTCTGTTTCCCATGTATTATATATTGTTAGTTAATTTCTTTATTTCTACATCTTCTATTGTTTATTCATAAATGTATGACATAAGTTTTTTTAAACAAAAAATATTGTTTAATGTTGCCTA
Source organism: Cinara cedri (assembly GCA_902439185.1). NCBI lineage: Eukaryota > Metazoa > Arthropoda > Insecta > Hemiptera > Aphididae > Cinara > Cinara cedri. The sequence continues at coordinate 989,549 of CABPRJ010001448.1, read as the reverse complement.
TTATATGGTGCCATCTGTGTAACACAACCATTGTTCTGTGTAACATTTAATAAGAAAGCAACACATTTCTTTGACTGCTGACAATTCCCTTTGAATTAATTTATATTGTTTTTAAACATTAATATCTCTAGGCAGTGAATAGGTTTTGCCATATACCCTGATGAGTGAAAGGTGCAAGGCTGTCGGAAATAGATATCATTTGAAGGTATCCTCCTAGAAATATTATAATTAATTCTAAAAACTCTTTACGATTATTTCTGGGTAATTTCCCCACGACTTTATTTTCTTTAAAAAACAATATTTCCAGGAACCATGTCTCAATTTGTTACGCACATCACAATTAGTTCTAAAAATAGAAAAAATTGATTTATCTATACTTGGCCAATTTTTTGGAACTTCTTAAAAGTAGATACATCTGGAATAAATATAATAGAGAGCTTTGTTTCAGGAAAGTCATCTTGTAAGAGAATTTCATACATATGATGACGATAAGCTAATAATAAAATTTATCTTTCTAATTTTTGTTCTAAAAGAACCCATAGTTTATTCAGTAGACTTGTATTAGCAACAGTATCAACAATCATGGCTTGAATTTGATCTTTCAATGATCAATCGATTTATATGTCATATACTGCAGATGATACTTTGGATCTTGTAGATGATATGAGAATATGAATGTCACTATACGAAAGTATAACACAAAGTTGTGAGCATAATAGTTCATTACGGTTAACTTATTTATTTGATTTATAAATACAATTTGATTGGCAAAAAAGTAACTCAAGAGTCAGGAAAAATTATTCGTATCTTATTAATTATATTAAATGAAATAAAATGTGACTGGGTGATGTATTATAACAAAACGATTTTGTAAATCGAAATTAAATCACATAATTTTTAATTTAATATAAGTTATAATAAATGTTTAAAACTTTTTTTTAGTCAATTTAATTTTAAATTTATTTTATTTTATAGTATATCATTGTGTCTTTAATCCAATTTTTTTTAAAAATAAAAGTAAAATAAATGTTTTTATGCATTCAACATTTTCATGTGAAATAATGGGTTAAATATATTTTGTATATTAATATTTTTTTTTTTGTGTTAATTTAAAAATAATTGCAAAAAACTAAAAGGCAACCACTTTGTGCAATAATTTCACTTTTTCTTGGCAGAGAAACAGTTTAGTTTTCCAATCCAAATTTGCATAAAATTATTTTTTTCTTTTCGATACAAAAAATTTGGTGATAAGTTTACACATTTTTACTTTTTCAAGAAAATAATCACCTTAATATATATATATTTTTATTATAAAATTATATTTACTAACATTAACTATTTCTGTCTCACTAAGAGCAACATAGATTTATTTACTTCAAACAACATACATATTTTTAAAAATACATTTAAGTCCTTATTATAAATACCTCTTATCATTATTGTTGTTTATAATCGTTTCAAAATTAACCTTAATGATTAAGTTATAGTTAAATTCAAAAAATTAATATTGTTATTCTTGGTATTGGTATTATTATTATATATTATTCAAACTACTAATAATTAATAACATTTTTGTCTTATATTATTATTATATATTGAACTATATGTCCATAAATAAATAGCAACAATTTGTTTCTTAGAATTTAAATTACACAATTCAGATAACATAATTTAAGTATGAGAATAATTTCTAATGCACCATATAGTTCTATGTCCTAAAATATTGTTTGCTCAAAGTAGCAGCTGATTATAAAAAAAAATAACATAGCCATATTTGTTTAATTTGTTAATATTTTTGAAAATAATAGATTTCGTATAGTGCCCACTTATATTAATTTAATAATGTCCATTCAATTAACATAATGTGTATAATGAGGATAATTTAAAACAACTATACTATGACTGACTAAGGGACAGATTTTATCATTAATTTCACAAATACGTTATTTATTTTACCAATATCTTTTAAATAATATAAACCGAAAGTAATTAATGATACACTTCATTTTAGTTCATGTTTTGATTATTGAGGTAAAGTAAACTTAATTGAGTTTCCTTACTCAAATTATTGTTACGTGTAATTCATAGTATTTTGACCAGTCAAAAACTAATTTTTTATATCTAGATTTTAGCTAACTTTTTTCATTCATCGTATTATTTAAGAATTTAAAACTGTAGTTCATAAATTACCAAAGCTGAAACCCTATTGTGATTAACTTAAATTATTAAATTTAGCTCATATTTTAAATAATGACATGCCATTTTTTTTTTTAACAAAAATAAACTTTTTGTGAAAAAAAACATATTTTTATGTGCAAATTAAATTATGTTTTATAATTGAAGGACCAGCGTTACCTGACCAGCCTAGGGATCGTCGTAGAAAAAAGATCGATGCAACAAGTTATTTATATAAAGTTCCGTTCGCCTTCGGTAAGTATATTTGTATATTAGTTTGTTGTTTGTTATTTCTTATTTTTGAGGTTTTTGTCATTAAGACCATCTCGTCACACCCTCATCCAAATTTTTCTGCCAACTTCGGTTATTTTTTATCTGATCCTTAATTAAGCCTGATTCTTATGATAAAATTTTGTTTAATAACACGAACAGTAAATTCACGGTTAATGACAAATTTAACTGCTGGTTAGTGTTGAACGGATATTGTAAGAACGGACCTTAAATATTCCTTGTCTCTGCATAACATATACTCAACTCAAATAGTATTTTACATTTATAAACTATTTTTTTAGGCTGGAATAGAGAAATAGTCCTGAGAAATACATATCCAAGAAAAAAAAAAAAGGGCGATGTGTATTATTACTCGCCAGAAAATGTAAAATTTAGGTCGATAAAAGAAATTTTCAGAGCATTGCCAGAAAACGGAATATTGAAAACCAAACATTTTTTAATGGCACCTATTCCAACGGAAGTAAATGATTATAGGACAGAATTTATCCGCAAGGCCGGTACAAAACCAAAAGAAGTAATAAAAATTGTTTTAAAAATGTTTAAAAAAAATATATTATTAAATATAATATTGTTTAATTTTGATTTATATGTTCTCTTGTTATAATATGATTTTAGTATATGGAATTTAATAATAAGCGTACACGGAATTTAGCCACTGAAGAAGAAGCTGCTGTCAATGGTATGGGTGAGTAGTTTGGAAGGTAGTAGAGTGGAAATTTAATGTATATCTGTACGCAAAGATTAACCATTGATAATGAAAAAACGATTCTGAGTAGAATTTGATTGATAGTGTTGCTCTGTAAACAATATATATGCTATATTATGGTAAAATTATTACATAGGCATTATATATTTTCTTTAATAATATTTATATTGTACCTATTTTACCGTTTTTCTCATTTATTGGGAAAACTCTTGAGGAAAATCAAAAAAATCTACCTTCTTAAAGTTCCTCTCCAATCAAATTAATTTTTAGAAAAAGTATTATCAAAGTAAATTGGAGTGAAATTGATGTAAGAAATATTGTTCATAAGAAAACAAATTTGTAATTTTTTTATCAACTAATACCTACAGTTCCTATATTTTCCTATTTTTAATATCATGGAATTTTCAACATTAGCCATAACATAATATTATGTATTTAATTGTGATAAAGCCTAGTATACATATATTGATGTGTAATTATTGTTGCAATAATCGCTCATATGTAAACATTTTTTAAATTTTTTAATGGTTAGAACTCGCTGATAGTTTTCTATTCTTATGTTTACTATTTTTGTTGTTCATAAGGGTGAATAATAGTTCTTAATTTTCTAATGAACACACTTTGGATCTCTTGATAATCCATAGCACTCTTCATAACTTGGCACCTTTTAATACAACTGCATCTACATCAAAATATGAATATTGAATCTCTTAACAATAGTACATTTTTTTTTGGTATAAAATGCTTTTATTAATAATAAAACACCTATGCATTATATTAATTATTTTCACAACTACAGAAATACACAACGGTTTGTTAAAATTAAAAAATTAAATAAAATTGTTTTAATTTTGTTTTAGGTGTCAAGGAAGAAAATATTGCACCATCTACATCACAGCTATGTTGTCACTGTAACAATTACCACAATTAAGAGTCCTAATTATAGGGCTATTTATAAGTTTTTCAATTTATAGAGAAATAAAAACTCATAATGTGTAGGTAGCAATATCTATAAATGTTCAAAAAAAAAACTTATAAATAAATATTATATGATTTAAAATAATAATGCAAATCTGAGTTTTAATTTATTTAGAAAATAGTTAGTGATTTTTAATTACAACCCATTCAGGGAAAAACAGTATCAGGAAATAAAATAAAATAAACCAAAAATATCATAACGAATTTTGCTTTATTAAAAAACTAATGATCATACGGTGGTAAATAATACGCAACTGGAGAAAAAACCGTGCATGTCGAGTTGCATTCGATCGATTCCAAAAAAGTTTCATGCAAGTTCGTTCGATTTTCGGTTACGTTGCAACCAGTGAGAACATGTTCGTAATTTGTATTCGCTCTGTTGCGTCGCAATCGAGTTGCGGTTGCAAGTTGCTTTGGTGACAATACCTGAAGAGAACGTTGTAACTCCGTAAATTTGTTCGTAATAACTAATAACTATTTGGCGCGGGGAAAGAAGTGAGAAGACTACAGTTAAAATTAAGAAACAAAATTATCACGATATAAAAAGAAGAGTTTTGGCTATGAAATGCCATTTTTATTATTTCCATATCAGAACTACAAAAGAAGTTATTCAAGTCTGAAATACACAAAAATAATGAATTTTGAAACTTAAATAACTTCGTTTGTAACTCTAATAAAAATAAAAATAAAAATAAAAACGGCATTTCACAAAGTTCTCCTTTTTATATTGTGATAATTTCATTTCTTAGTTATAACTGTAGCCTTATCGGTTCTATCCCGTACGAAACAGTTTTAGTTTAAAAATGTAAATTTTATTAAACATTTTATGCCACTAATTCCACTGTCATTGTATTTGGTGGAGTCCTTCCTTCCACTACAACGCAACACGTAGCATCATGTATTGCTCGTGTGGAGCGCGTGTATGCAATGTTTTTATTTTTATTTCATACGGATATACAGATAAAATATTCTTATCGATAAGAAAAATTATTTTAATGTAATCTATTTGTTTTATAGGTAGTTGTATACATATCATTTACTATTTACGTATAATTATAAATAATGGTACTATAATATAATATATTGTACATATTTTATTTTGTTCAATACCCTGAATAAAAATATTAGAAATTTAAAATGAAAATTTTAGGTGCAAATATTATTAATTTTTAATTATTACCTACTATTCTATATTTCTATACTTCCAATGAAAAACCAGTACGTCACGCGTCGTCGTCATATTTTACGCATATATTATGTCATATTATTAGAAATTATAATGTTATATAATAATTATAAATTACCTATAATGTATAACATACGCACAATATGTTATTATACTTAGTTGTGTAGTTATAGGGAGTTAGATCCTGGTGACGTACATAAAGATGTACTCCTATGTGTCCTGTGATGATAGGTGATGGGCAATGGAATAAACGCAGCTACAAAACAAAATATAATGCGTTATCAGGAGTGGTATTAATATTTGTTTGATTATTTATTTTTAGAGACTAAAATAAAAATTGATATATAATTATAATTTTAAGATTTTGGAAATTTGTTCTAAATTACTAGATTTTTTCAAAAAGGCTTTTATATTACTTTTGTGATTTCCGAAATTTTTTTTTACATTACTTCATTAAAAATTATTTTTGTAATTTGTTTCAAAACACATTTGTTTATGCTTATATAAAATATAACTAACATGCATTTCGAAAAAAAATTAAATTAGTTGGGTGGTATACTTGTTTCATTATTTTTTTCAATAGGACATTTATTTTTATAACTTAATTACTAGATGATTTTTGTTGATTTATTAAAGGTTGTAAAATAATATTATTTTAATATAGATGTATTTTTTTAAATTCATACAACAATAAATCGGTACATAGCACTGTTTTTTTTTAAGATTCTGAGCGATAATTTCTAAACATTTTACAACACAAAAACAAAATCGAAAAATAAGGAAAATAATATTACCATCAACTTTTCTGTATTTTTTGTTTTTCCCTGGAAATTAAATTATATGATGACGACGAGCGATGGGCGAGTTTATCTTCGGAAATCGGAATGATAAAATATTAACAACATTATTTCTTTTTCTATTTCTATTATTTTTATTCAGAATTACATTAAAAAAATATTATTTAGTTACTATATTATACCTCTTACATCTTTTGAGTTATAATAGCACATAAAGCAAACAGAACATTTCCCAAAAATTACATACTGAAGTTTTCATGATTCATAAATAAGTATATTATATTTATCGTAGGTAATTTATTATAAACTCTAGTTATCGCTAGTTGTTTAATAACATAAAAAGTAATCATGTTATTAAAACGATTCAAGCTATGATAGAAAACGAATTGTATTATCTTTTTCTGTATACATATGTATATTAATCTTATAAATCTTTAACATATGTATAAAGATACAGTAGCTTAAAATAGTAATTAGCTCATAAGCAGGCTCTTTTTTTATAACTTTCTAATATATATTTACTATATATTAGAGTGTATCCATTTTATATGTGTGTATTATATTATACAAATTATATATTTTGTAATTATTATGTATAGGTATTACTATCATTACTGTATTTATGTAAATAATTGTTTTGTTATCATTTATGATATTATTAACTATAGAACCATAGAGGTAATTTGTGAAATCTGAACAATAATATAGAGGTACTTAGTTTTATTAATTAATTGTTAAAATTAAATATAAATTAGGAAATTGATAAGAGACTGCACTTTAACGCCAACATTTTTTTTCTGATATCAAAAATGCTTTCTACAGTAACTTTGTGTATTTCATTCATGATTACTGGTCAGGTTAGGTTTGGATATCGAGCGTAGCGATGAATATTGCATTGGTTTTACTACGATGACGAGTGCGATTCTTTTTACTTTATATTATATGAACACGATTTCGTCCGAAAGATTTGTTTCAATCGACTGCAGAGGAATAATATTGACGATACTATGATAGGACATTTTTTTGCGAATTAAGTTCTTGAATACCGAAAAATTGCTCTAAAATTTGATAAATACGAGATTCATCGTAATATTAAAAATTATACACTCATTTATTAGTGGCTAATAAAAAGTCATACACGTTACATATACTATACGAGAAAAAGTCATTTTAAACTTTAACTATGACTAGCTGTCCTGCGTGACTGCCCATGTCATTATTGAACGAAAATAAAAACGCGGTTCTCAGTGACTCCTTGTTTTAATCCCCGTTCCAATCATTGCATCGAACCGTTGTTGTTCGTACATTTTAAAAAATGCATTTTCTTTTATTTCCCGTTTGTCCTTTAACAGTCATATTTTGAATCCATTTTTTTTTTGGCAGTTGCCTCCCGAGCCTCCCCCCTCTTATTTACGCATATGCTACAAACCTTGTACGGGTTTCTCAAGAAATACGGATGTCAATACCATTCGGTTCGAGTATTCTTTATATCTGACTGTTTTTGTACTTTACGAACGAACGAACGGACATTTATTTTTATACAGTAGTATAAATAATATGTATATTTCGTTTCAAATTTGGCATTTTGGCTGAAGTAATTGGAAGGTTATTAATTAGTTTTTAAATGAATGTTGCTTTATGTTTAAGCCATATAATATTATATTAGGTTAACTTGAGTATAATTACCCAATAAAATAATATTATATTGCATGCGATTAATTACCATGACCTAAAATATGAACCCTATCTGTTAAGATTGAGCATCGGTTTGTTTTTGAAATTAATAATTTACCGTTCAATCAAATATATTGATTAGTTGAAATTATACGAGTAAATATTAGCTAAAATTATAGCTGTGTCATAAATAAATAAATGTAAATCAAGCAATGTTATTACAAGTCACATTCATTATTTTTATTAAATTTATGTTAATGAAAATAAAATGCGCGTAATAAACAACATAAAATTATGTTCAAACTATATTGTAATACATTGCCTGTGTTACTTAATAGAATAGCCAATACAAAATTAGAGAAGAATTTTATTTATTTATCAATGAAAATCGTGAAAATTAAGAATTGTTGATAGTTGGAATGAACATAATATTTCGATTAAACGTAAATGTCACCATTCATTATAATTTTATTTTAAATTATTTTAGCATTTTATGACTAATTTGCATAAAATTGACCACTCTATGTTTTAGTATATACTTCTTTAAAAATATTAATTATTTTGTAAAATCCAAAATCAGAATCGCATTTTATTATTACAATATAAATAACATAGGTATATCAAATATTCCGAGTTTTTTGAAAATAATACGCGAGAGTATTATAAAAACAATTCATTTTACTTACAGTACGTTTCACGAAACTAGCGACAGTGGCGCTTCCGGTGGTAGGTTTTCGTGAGGTTTTCCTAAACGTGTTACTAAAAAAGCGCGATAATTTAAAAATGACGTGGCAATCAACCATCGAACAGCTGGCTCTGTTGATATGAATTTTACTTTCCACTGCCAAACATTTTATAACTACCATGTAGGTACCATAGATACTCCATGATAAACACACAGTCGCATGGTGATTGGTGAACGTATTACTGTTGATAACGATAACAACCACATTATTTTGTTGGTATGTTTACTTCGTTCGAATTATCTAGACGATTGTTTTTATTGACAACTTTATAACTTTATAACTTTAGTACGATTAATCAGTAAGTTTTTATGTATATGTATAATGTATAATAAAATATGTATAGTATATTTTACAATACAAAAATAAATAATTTTTAAAAATAAAAATGAAATTAATTTTACAATAAATAAAATAATTAATTTTATTCATATTTTTTAAAAACCGTGCAGTATTCCAATTGCCGCGTATTGTGTGCAAGTTTAAGAAACCGCGAAACACCGAAATTTCGCGACCGGAAGTGCTTCTGCGGAGTCGCTAGTTTCGTGAAATGTACTGTAGTGTCTATTCAATATTATATAAGATGTTTTTGTTTTAGATTCTGAGTAAAGCGAAGTTATAGTTGTATAAAGATGTTTATTATTATTATTATTTTTTAATCTGTGTGCAACTTTTCTATCAGAAATCTTGCTCCAATTTTTATGTGCAACATCTATTCTGGAAGAAAATCGGTGTGGGAAGGTACTTTAAGGTGGTTATTTTTCGATTTTCCCAAGAGTTTTCCCAGCAAATGTGAAAAACTGGGGAAAAAAATGGGAAAACCGGGGAAAACGTAGAAAATCCAGGAAAATCAATACAACATTAAACAAGTATTATTAAAGAAAATATATAAAACCTATTTAATCATTTTATTATAATATGGCATATATATTGTGGACAAAGCATCACTATCAACTAAACTCCACTCAAAATCGTTTTTTCATTAGCAATGATTTATCGTTGCTTGCAGATATGGGATTATGGGTTAATAAATAATAATTACAATATATGTATTAAAAATTTTCTTCAATGCCTCGTAGTCAGTAGTCAAAGTGGCTTAAAATAAGTGGAGGGACACCTAAACTTTAATACTATTCTAATATTATGGCTTATACACATGGAGGTGATTGGAGGTAAAAATGAGTTGAAGCCTATAGCCCTTATTTTTATATTACAATTTTATATATAGAATACATTTTTGTTTTTCAGTTTGGTGTTTTATTTGTTGTTGTATTTAAACTTATATACATATAATTATATTTTTATTTAAAACATAAAACATATTTACATAAATATATAATTTATGCACATACAGTTTATCATTAGACTCTAACAGTATGAATTATATCATTATACAGTAAGTACAAAAACAAATAAAAAAATTAAATTATTTATACATTAGTTATTACTATAGTCTAAGGACTATAATGAAATATTATGATACAAAAACACAAATATTAATCGATAGTCTTTGTATATTATTATAAGGGGGATTTATTATTTTGGAAAAAATAAATGGAGGGGAAAAATGTAGATTGTAATGAGTAGTGAGATTTCATAAATGTCTCTAAACACGAAAATAAACATCGTTGTTAAACCCTATACGTTTCTCGCGTTCCGTTCAGAATCCAAAATATCTAAATCAAGACTATATAGTTATCGCATTGTCTTTTTATATATATATATATATATATATATATAACGTATTTTATTATAATCATTTTTATTTGACAACAAGATACCATCACTCGTGCGTCACGGCATGTACCTACTATGTAAATGGATTCAGTTACTATACTAACAATAATGTATACAAATACTAAAATATAATAATTTAACGTTGCAAATACCAAGAATACGAGGTGTGGCTATTAAATAACGAGACTGGTTACGAAAAAGTCTTTTATTATAAAAGTTATTCTACATTCAAATGCTCCCCTTTAATATACTCCCCTCCCCTCGCCACACACCGTTTAATTCGTTTCTTTCATTGCTCGAGGCAGTGCTGGAAGTCTGTTTTCGTAAGACCATTCAGGAGTTCCGCCGATTTTTGTTTCACCTCTTCCATCGACTCAAACCGGATTCCTTTTAAGGCAGACTTTATCTTCGGAAACAAGTAAAAGTCGCAGGGTGCCAAGTCGGGTGAGTAAGACGCGTGTTCGAGTACTGGAGTGCCTTAAGCGGCCAAATAACGCTTCACGCTTTATCCTGGTGCAAGATCCACGACTTGTTTTTCCACAATATCGACCGTTTCTTACGAACTCATTCGCGCAATGTTGCCAAAACTGTCAAATAGTAATGTTGGTTCACAGTTTGACCTTCTGGAACCCATTCAGTCATCACGATGCCGTTGATATCGAAGAAAACGATCAGCATGGTTTTGAATTTGGATTACGACTGAATTGGATTCCGGTGCACTCTCAACCTTCAGAAAATAATTTATGCCACTCAAAAACACACGCCCGAGATAGGAAATCCTCACTATAGGCATCTTTTAACAACTTATAGCACTCAGTTGGAGTTTTTTTTAGTTTAACGAGAAAATTTTACGTTTATCCGTTGCTCATGTTTTTCGTCACACATGGTTTTCGGCACGAGAAAAAAACACGTTCGTTTCAAACCACTATTGCACAAATACTATAATAGTGACGAAAACGCATTTTATTATGTACTTAGGTCACACTTCTGTTCGCCCTTTGATTGCTTCTATTGGTGTACAGGGTATTATTACACTGAACGACGACTGTCTCTATGGTTAATACTAACGAATTGCAATATATTATTATTGTATTTCCTTAAATTATCTAAAATATTGATAAATCAAACGACTTCAATAATCGTAGTCCCCAAATATAAACATTACGAAATTCGCACGTTGAATATACAAATAAAATCGACACTGACTAAAATAATTAATATTTCACTCGGTATAGATACCCGTCAGCGATAGTAAAAGCTTATAGGAACGGGTTTAAATCGAATTTTGAGTGAAACTGTATATTTTGTTTTCATATGGGTAAACGCTAATTAAATTCGTTCGAGTTTTAAATTTAAAGGAGCTAAGTAGAGTCGATTTAGGAAATAAAAAAACAAACAAACTTTCAATATTTTAATTTAAAATAAACAAATAAGTGGGTTTTTACTAACGTGGTTCGAAACAGGAAGTAGGAACTAAAATATTATGGCAATTTGCCGAATGTCGAATTTCGAAACACCAAATTTATAAACGACATTAATAATTCTTGTAAACAATGCGACAATTGACTTACTGGTACGCAAATTGACGATACGCTCCTCCAGCGGTTAAAATAGCGTGGCCGGTGTGTTGTGCCGGATAATGATAATCGCCAGCCGCGGGCTTTAAGAAGACGCTATACCCGCATGTGAGGTCTTGGTTCAATTAACGGGCAAAATGGCAAAATCTACCTTACGCGGACTGCGTTGAATGCGCTTAATTTTGGTTTAAGAGCAAAATGATTTATTATAAAATTAAAAGAGCATAATATTCCGGAGTGCAAAACGATGAGTTTCTTTTTTTTCAATTCATTTTTTGAAATTTTAGTCATTTAAAAACGGCAAATTGGTTTTTATTTCTAAACGATATATTTAGCGTTATATCCGGAAAAATAGGTAAACGAATCGTCTTGTACTCTAGAATATTGTCTTTTTTTAATTTTACAATAGGTAATTTTATTGTGAAACCAAAATGAAACGAGTTCTCCGCAGATTGCGTAACGTAGAATCTGTTATAACGTCCGTTAGTTGAAGTGAGACAACATATGCGAATATAGCGTCCTCTTAATAGGATTTCAATGTTCTTTATCTCGTATATGTGTATTTGCATATAGCAGTAAAACGAGAAAAGTCCCGTCGGAACGAAATAAAAATCTAAAATTAAGGACATTTACCGCCGAGGGTATTACGCGTTCGCCGAATATTATTTTCTTTTATCTCGATAAGTTTTCATTTTCGCTTACTCGGCAGTTTTAATGTATATTTATAATGTATGTTTTAATGTTTTATATGTATATACGGGCGTATTTACGCCGCGGAGTCCTTCATATTATGTAAAATATACGACGTGACGCATCAATGTTAAAACGTATATCCCCGGTGTATTGGCAACGCGCGTATAATATAAGCTCTTTTTCGATGTTCAGCCTGTGGTTTTTAAATACATATATATATAGCACTATATTATACAATATACAGGTGGGTATCCACGTATACCGCAGCGTTCGGAAAATCAGAATTAAATATTATATTATCCGCCCGTAAGAACAATAATAAGTGCGCGATATCCGCTAGTCCGTGAGAGTATACTGAGTCCCGAAAATATTGCTACAATACTGCATTCGTTTAACGTTCAATAATGACGCGACTTAATTCCGAATCGTCGCGCGAGGACACGGTGTGCCACTTCTGCCTTCTATACACGCCGCGTATTAATAATAAACGTACGCGGGTATTTTATGTTTCCATTCCCCTCCTCGTCGGTTCAGACTTCTTCCGCGAAGCATTACAATAAGTACTTCAGCCAGATTTTTCGTAATTATGATAATATTACAATATGTTACGGCGGTGATGGAATTGCAGTGTAGCGTGTGCGAGATTTCGCAGAATATTATATTGCGAAGTACGAATTGAAATTCAAACGGAATGAAATGCACGTTCTTTATACGAATTCAAATAAATTAATTATCTACAAATAGTTTTTTTTTTTTTTTTAACTTTACCTCGGGGAGGGGAAAGCAAATTTTTTTCAAATCAAAAAATACTTTATGATATATGTAATTAAATGAATGCCTAGTCAAATGAAAAATACAAATTTAAAATCGTCTTCAATTATCACACGACGTGTATTGATATTTTGTAAGATAATAAAGTAATACTTGCGTAGTAGGTACGTACAATATAATATAAAACGTACGTCGTCTGGTCGCGGTTATTAAATTATTTGGAAAAACTTGATAGATTAGTTAATGGACCATTTCAACCTGTTTTAAACACGTATGCGTATTACGATGAAAAGTTCCATGCTTCATTTTGTTTTTACTGTCGTGATTTAGCGTGTGATTATAATAATTTCTACTAAAGAATATTAAATGATAATTTTACAAAAATAGGTATGAAATCCTGCAGGAAATCCAAAAATTTAGTTCTTCAAAATTTGTTCAAATTTAAAACCACTGTTTTTATTTTTCTTAGCAAACAAATAGATCTAGGAAAAGGAAAATAAAGCTGTATGTGGTTATTTTAAGATCGACTATCACGTTTGTTTGCGAAACTTGGACGACGACCAAGCAAATAGAGAAAAACCTGAGACGTTTCAAGAACAGAGTATGGAGGAAAGTATGTGAATCTATCATTGATGAAACAACTGGGAACTGGTACAGGAGATACAAAAATGAAATCTATGCTATATGCTGAAACTAGTACCAATAACGAGCTTCGTTAAGCGCCAAAGAATACAATGATAAGAGGAGAGGACGATAAAGTTAGAATAGCACTGAAGTGAAAACTACGGCGTAAAAGACCTAGAGGAAGACCTAGGAAAATATGGATCAACGTGGTGGAGGAATATCTGAAAACTCTTGGAGTGGAGGATTAGAAAGAGACAGTTCAAGATAGAGATAGGTGGCGAAATGTAGTAATGGTGGCAAAAACTCTTAGAGAGTAGGTATGCCAGCAGACAAAGAAGAAGAAGCAAATAAATAGATGCTTAAAATATATCTTATAGTTTATAATTTTTAGAACCGTGAGCCGAGCCGCATACCCTAAAGCTGAAGTCTAGCACCGCCTTTACAGTCCTTCGCTGTATAAACAAACAATACCATATGCCTATTGGAATCTTTCGCCTGGGCTTTACAACAGTAGGAATTCGCTCTTCAGGGATCACCGAACCCGTACCATCATATGCATAACAATTATGAGCCACCTGAACGCAAACTATAATTTCGTTTTTTTATTTGTTTTTATTGTGTACTCATAACATATATGACGTTAAAATAATAATAATATTAGAGTTGTGCGATATAAGGTCAGACAAAACCCCCGAAACGATTAAATAAAAGGGCACGAGACAAAATAACAAGTAGACATTATACGCGAATACGCGATTTATATTTATATTTTATTTTTTATAAGATTTTCGGTGAAGAGACTTTAAAACGTATTTTTCCGATATAATGTTATTATGTTGTGTTCTATATATTATATAAGTATACGTGCGAACAATAATAGCCTTTCATGTACCGTAAGGGTAAATAATTAATTCGGAAAAAGTATCTGTTCTTTTCCTTTATTTTTTTTTCCATGTATTATACACCGAAATATACCTACTCCCGAGTCTGTAGGCCATGCACTCGTGGACCCTCATACTTTCGTCGTACAATTTTAAACGGGGACATCAGAGCAAACTGTGTATGGTTTTTTTTTTCTTGCAGTTTTTTGCATGACATAATCTCCAGCAGGTACCTATGTATAGTAAATATTTTATACTACTTTCTCGAATTTTTGATTTACAAAAAAAAAAAAAAAATCTGTCTATACAGCTAATATAATATGTATGCGCAGTATATGTTTGTATGCACGTCGTGCTTATTGTATATTTATCGCAGTGTTTCTCACAATTTTTGAACCTTTAGTACCCCTACGCTTCCTCCTCCCCTCACACACACAAACAAAATAAAGATTCAGTAATATGTTAAACAGTCCACATCTTATACATTATAATAATATAACGAATTACTTAATGTTCTCTTAACAAAATCATCTATGAGATGTATACCTGATATCTTTTATATATTTAATATTTATATAATATTATAGATACCGTATTAACATAGATTTACAATTTTTTAAATTTTTTTCGCTTATATTTAGTTATACATTTTAGACTCTGAGTAGAGGGCTGATTTTTATTTATTTATTTTTTTTGTTGTGGACGTTTTTTCTCCGATTTTCAAGTATAGCACTTTTTGTGAAAGAAAATCAAACTGGGGTGTCATACTTTAGGGAGGTCATTTTTGATTTTCCAAGGAGTTTTCATAAAATACGGGGGAAACATTTAAAACATGTATAACCAGACTCAGCTCAGAATCGTTTTTTGTTTGACACATACATTGAATTCCCCTCTATATCCTACCTTCCCAAATTCTCACCAATAGCAATGGCCCACACACTGTGCGTAATATGTCCGTCTTTTTTATTTTAAATTGAACAACAAGAATGTTTAATAAAAATCACGATTTTACCCTTGTATAGTTGTAAATTACGTTATACAGAAACATTATATGTAAACGTATTTGGTGACCCAGTTTTTTTTTTCTTTTCGGTCTCGGCTGGTGATTATCAACCGCACCGGTGGAATCCGTCGGGATAATCGTTTTACCACTGTAGGTATAATGTATATTACTGCGGTTACCGATCCACTTCACATAGACTTTATAACTGCCAAAGCTAATATAATATAATGAAATCTCAGTTTGGATAAACGGGCGCGGTATAAAAAAAAACCTTTCACATGACGTTTGCAAATTTTCTCTACAACTTTTTAATTTATAAGAAAAAAAAAACGGGACGATACTGCTGATGGATGTGCCACTGCTGTATAGATGGTAAGTTGAGAAGATAGATGATGGGATACATAAAGTTATTTAAATTATATCCGTACGCACAATAAGTAAATGCTGACGCAACACGATTTTGAGCGACGTTCAGTTAAACATGTATTGAAATGTTGTAATTTTTACGTTTTTAACAGAATTTGAACCTAAAGAGATTGGTAACGGTGTTTTTTTTAATTGATTTTGACCTAAAAGCTAGAAAAAACTGTAGAAATTAAGTTTGAAGAATATAAATTTTTAAAGTTTATTGTGATTCTTTAGAATGTTTACTAGGATATATTGGAAATATAAATTCAATTTGTATAATGGAAATTGTAATAAAATTGATTTTTTTTTTTTTTGAAAAACGTTAAAAAATTTACTTAGGGCGTTTTGTTTCTTACTTACATATGATAAAAATAACTAGAGCGGAAAAGATAATTCCAACGTAGTTAAAAAATGACTAATAATTAGTTATAGGTTTTCAAAATTGGAATCTGTTCCTTATAATTTTGTCTGGATTTAGGTCTAAAATATTATGCTCGTATGGAAAAATGAATATTGAGTAATAGATTGGTGGAAAAGTCTTATCATTAAGATGGCCATTGAAATATAAAAATAGTATCAAATTTTTCAAAATTGGAAAACTGTCATCAATCTCCTTAAAGGATTTATAAAAACAATCTACTTCATAACACACAATAACTAGTTTTTAAGCAGAGCAACAATGTATTTATTTTACTATGATGTGTAGCTTTTTTTACTTTTTTTAAATTAATTTTTTTTTTATCTGTAAACAACTTTTTTAACAAAAAACTGCTTCAGTCGAAAATAACAAAAACCTTTTTGTCATATTTTGGATTGAGTTAGTGTGTATAAAAGGTGATTTTTTTGATTTTCCATCCGATGTGTATTCATAATTATTGTTGAAACCCGACAAAAAAACGTATAGAAAAAACGGATGCATTCACAGTGTTAATGATTTCATTATTTTAAATTGTTTCGTTTTTTTCAGAAATCTTTAAACAATATTTCTGTTAGAGTTAAATAATAATCGGACTATAATATTCCTGCATTCTCTAATATTTGTCTTTTATATTATACGGTTTTTTCCGATTTTTTCAATTATTATGAAAACAGCTAGAAAAATAAAAAAGTAATATTTTCAATGTACCAAATGTAATGTCTAAAATGCAAAAACAAAGTTTTGTTGTCATCTTTTTTTTTTCAGAACAATATTTCTGGTAGGAAAGTTAATTAAACACAAAAAATAATAATAATACGAACATCCATCTCGAGCGGAGCTCATAATCTGTAATCGTTCGTCAATTAATAACACATTATCCGTCCTCTTTCACTCGTCTGCGAGTCGTAACGGCTAAACACTTTAGAGAACACACTGGATATTTAATGGACTTTACGGGTATGTAGGTATGAATGTCGATGATTATTATTATTATATAAATTAAAAATTTGACAGTTTAAAAGTATATTTTTTTTCAAGCATCATATTTCAATATCATTTTATTATATTTTTTCTATCAGTTTTAAGCAAAATTCTTGAAAAGTGTCAAACTGCTTACTTCAGATTACATTAATATTACAATTTCAGTTGCACCACACACGCCTATAGTATTTAAGGGGTTTTGCGTAGGTAATTAAAACAAAATATTTGAAAAGAAAAAAAATATATAATATTTACTAATTCAAATTTATTTCTAATAAACGTACAATTATTGTTTGCAAACATTTCGGCTCGGTATATAATTTAAAAATTTTTTTTTTATCAGTAAGCTATTTTTAATTTTACTAAATTAAAACAAAATTTGATTATTATTTTCTCTTGCATTTGGTCAAAATAATTTTTAAATAATAATAATATTTCCAAAAAAAAAAAAACATCAAAAGAACGAAACATTATGAAAATATGAAAACAACGCAAAACACTGTTTGAAAAAAAATCGTTTTTATATAATATTAAGGGGTGGGTTTTTTTTTTTTTTGCTTCGATTTAATTTATTTGATGATTTTTTTTTAATTATTGTGAAAAACACCACACGCTTATTATGTTTACGCTTTATTTTAACGCCATATTTAACACCCTTTCCAGTATCGTTCACTACACACTTCAAACCGTTTCGACTGTCACTACAGTACAGGTCGCTATTTGAAAACCAAAAGTCGATATGCGCTTAAGGAATAAGGGTGAAACGTAAAACGTATCGTATGTATATTTAACGATTATGAAAAGACAGGAAATCTAACGGTCGCTCAAAATCTTCACAGGTAATGAACGGCAATCACCGGTTGGTGATAAACAAAACGTACAATCCCGTGCGTGTCGCGATCCGATTAATGACCCGCGTGATAAAACAAACGGGGTGAAAAACCGATAATACGTATTCATGTAAGAGGGTTTTTAAATGAAATCCTATCGTATATCTCCGCGAGAGAATACACAATCCCATAGTCCGCGTGTTTCTGTTACACTTATAATTGGCTCGTGTGCGTGTAAGTGACTGACTACGAGTGTAAGTATAGGTTAGATATTTTTTCATACACATATACATAAATTATATTATATTTGTGCACGTCTATTGCATTATACGAAGATGTTGCAGCTACACAGCAGTTATTTCGACTGAGATTATTAATATTATTTCCGTATATGCGAACCGACTTTTACCGTAAAATAATGGTGTACAAGCAGAGATTGTTTGATTCGAAATAGTCACATCGTATAGCTATTTATATATATATATAGGCACTTTTCATTCGGTGCAACAATAAAATATTATAATTATTATTTCAATATCAATGAGGCGCGTACCCACTTGTATATATACATATATATATAAATATACCATGTTTCATATTATAGTATACGGTATATTATATTCATTAGAAAACTAGTTGTGAAACATAATATTTTGTTGCTATTACTGTAATCAAATACCGACCGAGATCCGTCGCCTTTCATGACGTGATGACGTGCACACTTTTCGGTTTTCCGTTCGTCTTTACCCCGCGCAATACAGTCGTCCGGTGAGGTCAGCTTTGTCTCGTCCTCCCGCACACGCCGTCATCCTATCTCCGCGCATTACCGTATTTTTCTTCGTCTCCCCCTGCCTCGCGCCGTTGTAATATTATATAGGCATACACCATAATATTATAGGTAACATGCACCCTTCCTATATGGACAACAAGATGGACCGTGAATATAAATTAATCGAGTCAAGTTAATCAAACAGAAGAATCCTTTAAGTCGACGACAAATAAATCCCACTCGTTAACTAACAACGCGAATTGAGATATCTTAATTTTCAGATGAGAAGTTAAAATGCGAAAAATAATAATAACTTAACATAGTTAAAGAAAAAAAACCAACAATAATAACAATATAGAATAAACTGATTAGTTTAATCTGTAGATTAGACAAATTAGTAGATAAAAAAATAGATAAATAGATAGTAAATAAATGTATAAATAACACAATACAAATTACATAATCCATTCGCTGTGAGCGACCATTATCACAATCGTATTTCAAATTCCTTAAACCTTTGATACTGTTCGATTTTTCTGCATGTAATTTTTCTAGTTCGTCGTCAAAACGTATTCTGGCGCAATCTTCGACGATGTGCCTTATAGTATGTACGCACCCACACTGGCAGCTTTATGCTGCCTTAGACCTTATTTATATAGTTAGTGTTGGCATCTGTATTTTTTTTGTTCTAATCTAATTTAAGGTAGTCGCCAGAGGTATTGGGAGATCAAAAACTAGGATTCTATAATGTGGGTCGTTCACTAAATCAGCATTATTTACACCCGAGAAGTTCTCCATCTACCTTTCCAATTATCCTCTTGTGATGAACTATCGTATTATGTTAACCGCTCGTAATAGTGAACACAAATCATTAACCAATAGCTTAGGTATTACTTAAGGTCATAGTCTATTTATAATTACCAAAACATTCGTTACGTTTCGTTTTAGAATAGTGACTACGTGTCAACATACCTAGAAATGTTCATTATTTTTGTGATATTAATAAGTCTAGACGTAGGTGTCGAAATAAAATCGATTTTTCTGAAGTTTTTCGGGATTTGTAAACAATAGACGGGACAGGTACGGCCATAAGCTCATAATATTTTGAAGTCGGGTTGCTGCTGGTGCTTAGCTAACAATACTTTCGACTTCGTATCGTTTAGCATTTTATTAATCCGTTTTTAATTCTAGAAAATATTTAAATTAATAATCGTGCACCTAAAATCCCCATGGAAATTAAATCAAATTAAATCGGACGAACTATTATACTGAGTAAAAATTATAGAATTTAAAAACATAAAATACCGAACTTCGCTCAAAATCGTTTTTCTTTAGCAATGGTTTATCATTATGTACAGAAATAAATTAAATAACTTTATGTATGCTACCTTTCTTACTTCTCATATACAACAGTGGTGGTATTTTTCTCTCAATATAATTGACGTGTTTATTTTATTGAATAATTTCGAATAATTTGCAAGTAAAAAAAATAAATATATATTGACATTTATATACCAGCACGTAAAACTTTATCAAAGTTACAGAGAAAATTGTTTAAAATTATTTTTTCCTCTTAATAATTCATTATGTAAGTTTCAAGTAGAGTATAGTAATATATATTACAGTATTATAATATGATCAGAAATGAGTTTGAAATTCCATTGAAGTTATAAAATTGGAAAAAAAAAATTATATTCCCATCGTCATACACGTGGTACACGATGTGTAGTAAGAACGGAAAAAATAAATTAAAATTAAAAAATTTCGATTGTGTTCAATAAATATTTTTTCTTTTTTTTTTTAAAGTAGTTTTTAAGACGTCGCACGTATAATATTGTTATCATAATAATGTTTACCTTGTAAAATTGAAGATATAATTACTAAAGCATCTCGTTTTAACAGAATATTTTTCACATTTTAACTTAATATACGTCTAACAAGCTTTCTGTGTTTACCGTGGTATAATATTTAATTTTATCGAACAAAAATAATGTACAAAAAAAAAAAGGAATGTGAGGAAACTTCTTGCAGTAATATTAATAATAATAATAATAAAAGATCAATTAATGATGTTATTTTATAATATATATTAAAAAGCTTTTTACAAGTTATCTGTAAAAAAAAAAAAAAAATATATCTGTGTAGTTTTACAGTTTTTGGTTTTTATATATTTTGTTTGACGACAAAAATTATGTAGTTTTATGTGAATTTCGTTTTTACATATCAAGACGGGCATGTGACCTATATGGGATACCTATACGTGATTTATTTTTATAAACAAAGTGGGAACATTTGAGTTATACGCTTTATTTGAAAACCTAACACTAAAACCTAAATATTGTGTTTACAAAATTAATATGAACAATTTTGGCCCCCCCCCAAAAAAAAAATTATCCTGTATCCGCATTACATTGATTTCATTTGGGAGGTGGGTCTGTAGAAGAACACAAAGATAAAAAAAATTCTACTCACTCAAAATCACGGCGGAGTTCGTATTCAAATTTAAATAAAATGTATTTTATCAATTTAATCCAATTTTAAAAATATTCTAATTCACCAGTCTAAGATCTTTTGGTCCAGAGAGAGTCACTTATTAGTTATTAAAGTGTCCAAATGTGTCGATAAATAATATATACAAATAACAGAAACAATACAGTGTAGTATTTTAGGAAAAAATTCGACAAAAAGTGACTTTAATTTAACACTTGGTTATACTTGATTATTTATAAAAAAATATTTACTTAGCATGGTTATTTTTATTTAGTGTTATTATATTTTATTTTTGAACTACATTCTAATTATTAAGGAATTATTTAAAAAGAAGCTGTCCTAGGATAATGGGGACGGATGCAACCACTGTTATAGGTGTGAATTTGGGAAGGTAGTAGAGGGGAAATTTAATGTAATCTGTAAGCAACGATAAACCTTTGCTAACAAAAAAACATTTCATGGAGCCGTGTTCAGTTGAAAGTGATGCTTTTTCAATAATGTATATATCATATTATGGTAAAATAATTTAATAGACATTATATATTTTCTTTAATAATATTTGTTTAATATATCGATTTTCTCATTTTTTCCCCTACGTTTTTTATTCGGTTTTTTACATTCAATGAGAATACTTCTGAGATAATCAAAAAATTACCCCCTTAAAGTAATATATTTTAAAGTAGATTAGTAGATAAATTGTTCACAGGAAAAAATAAATAAATATCATCAACTATTTTGAATGATGGACCGTAATAATATACAGGCATATAAATACGTTATTTATGAAAATCGAATGCAACGGATGCTTAGTATGTAAAATATGATATCAATACGATAAAGTACCAAAGCAGTGCTCGAATCTCGAATTTAAACTTTTTCTTGAATAATACTCGTTTCCGTTTTTATAGCCTACTGAAATAATTAGACTTTACAAAATAACACCATAAAAAGTCGTGCCGTTCGTTTTCAATTACCACAGCTATCTAAAAAGTTGCCCGATGAAAACTTTTTGAACGTTTTTACTGCCTCGAAACTAACATATAACATCATTTCCGAAACGAACCTAAACATATATATTGTAATATAATTTAATTAAACCGTCACAAAATTGATTTGCAAACGATAAAACGTACGAATTAAAATAAAAACGGAATAATGCGTTTGATATTTCGATACGATCCAATTGTAATGACCAATGACGCACTGTACATAGTATTTAATTTTGTTTTATCAAACGATTCATTAATTCAAATATATTATGTAAATATATAAACACTTATAAAATGAATTTGTTTTAATTTCATACAGCGAACATTACGAACTATTTTGTATACTTATCAAACGTTACATTAATAAAAAAAAAAAAAAAAAATAATAATAGAATAACGTATTTATTTATATTAACAACAATAACATTAACATAACAAATTACAATAACATTATTATTGTAGTTTTTTTACAGTTTGTGTTTTCGGTTCAATGACTTTATAAAACCGAAGGTATGTACGCATTAAACTTTTAAACCAAAACCGAAAAACCTAGTTTTGAAATGGTTTTTATATTATTCATTCGTTTTGCAAACATTTTAATACGGTCTTGAAATCGTTTTTTAAGAGCTCTTATAAGAATGACCAGAATTAGTTTCTATAGACAGTCGACACACATTTAACCTAATATTATATATCTATACGAGTATGACCGCTTTAGTATGTTAACCGTGTTAGGTCAAGTACTGCGAGCACAGCAAGATAATATATAACTGCGAAATACTTTAATAGGTTTATAATTATTTGGCTGAAACATCATACGGTTTTTTACAACCGTCATACGACCCGTTCAATTAGGCGATCTCCGTTTGGAAAACCAAAATATTACAAATAATATTGTTTTCATTAAGTATTTGAGTATTCTTCAATTTATTTCCAATGTTCGATCATTCGATTGGTTTGCCGCAGTTCACAATGGTTCCCATTTATTATGTACTTCCTTTAACTTCTTATATCTATACTTACCCATGTAAGTAAGTCATGATTTCTTTCATGTGTATATCATCCTTGGTCTTCCTATTTAGATCCGTTATAACGGATTTCGTTAAGCTATCATGACGCAGTAAATGTCCTATAATTTCGTCTTTTTTTTTTTACTTTTATATTATGCCATAATTTGGATTTTTTTTCTGTTCAGTACCTCTTAGAATTTGATTATTTCTGGTTATTTATTCTTAACCATTTGTCGTGAATATCACATTTAAAGAGCCTCTATAGTTTCCTTTTCTCTTTGGTATCGATTGTTCAGGTTTCGTAAGCTACACTGTACATAAATATACTTTCAGGAACTTTTTTCTTCCCAGTAAAGTAATACCATTATTGATCAGTAGATGATATTTATCCTGAAAAATCCGTTTTCAATATGCTATCCCGCTAACTGCATATACTTTACTTCAGCTATAGTCCGTTGTTATACTACCTAATTACTATTTAAAATAAGTACTTGGATAGTTTTTTAAAAACTATCCAGTTGATAACGATCGTGTTCACCACAATGCGCCATAGGTGGCGTGCACTTTCCACCAGCACATTTTTGGCTCTTTACCACTTTCGTGCAATTTCCGCTCGTTATCGTAATATTGGATGTAGGTGAATTGCGGCCCAGCGTGTTATTTTTGATGTCGAGACCAGTGAATTCCGGTCCAGTACAACTTTTGGCTATAGGATAGTTACAACCCGAAAAACCCTTTTTAAATAGAAACTTTATCGCTGATATAGTTATATTTTATTTTATTATTTCTATAATTTACCTCATCGAAACTGGTATCTAATCTAAAATATAACAACAAGCGATAAATGCCGATAGTTCTGACGCGAAATATAATTACACTGTTTGTCCGTTAGTTTACGCTGTCACTCGTTTACTACATAATATTCTATTTATGAGTTATACATATTAAAAAAGTTAATGGAATTCGTTTATAGTGAAAAATCAAAGCCACTTATTATCTACAAAGCCTATTTTTTAAAACCGGCTGTATCTCCTTTAAATATAACAGTTGACAGTAAGACCGATCACAAAAACTATAATAAAACTGACAATAAAGTTCTAAATAGGGTAATACTTAATGATAGCTCTTAGTAAAACCTATTCATTGGAAAAAAAATATAATTTTTGTGTGACTACTCTGCCAACCTCCGCGTCGTGTCTTCTGGATAACTTTAATAGGCTGATGTGAAGTGGTAATTATTATTATGTTATATAATTATATTATGTTTTCACAATTCGTTCATGCCTCTCATAAGTCCGAGCCCTAAATAGTGCATTACTTAGGAATTGGACGGTAATTCACCGACACCGGTAATATTTACCTGCTAAAATTATATAAGGTGGACTATCCGCTCAACATTGTTTACTACTAGATTTGCTGCGTTTGGAACACACATGCGTTCTACTGGTTCCTTATGTGTCCATCTTTTGTAGAAATAAATCCTAAACATTTGGCTGTTTCGTCATAAAGACCACGTCAACTTGTAGTACCTATTTTCTGTTTTTTTTCCGCATATTTTATATTCATAATTATTACACACGAGACGAGGCTTATCCTTAGATGTTTCGGCATGTAAAACACATAGACAATTCGAACGTGACAAAAATCTAAATGCTACTCACAGTGAACATTTGATCGACAACATTAATATAGTTATTGGTTATCCAAAACATGTATAGATCACTCGCATGAAAATGACGCGAAATATGATTTTATAACGTACTTATCTATGATTTATCGTTTGTCCAGAAATTAAATTTCAAGTCAAAATCAAAACTATAATACGTTTACAATAATTGTATAAAATTTATATGATTCTAAATTTTGAGCGGATAGTCCAGCTTATATAATTTTGGCAGATAAAGATTACGATAATGAGCGGAAAGTCTACGAAAAAGCCGAAGATCGGAAAACGTACGAGCGGTAAGTGCCGTATACATTATCCATTAGGTTTGTTCGTTTTTATTCATGTAAAGACTCTGATGAAGTATTATTATATAGAGACGCTTATTTAACACTAGGCGTAACGTTATATGAACAATTGTACATAAGCTTTTTTTTTTTTTTTTTAAACAAACAAAGTTACTCATGTACAGTATGTGTACAATAGCGCGCATAGTATTAACTATTACAAAAAAATAACCTACCTATAGGTGTTAAACAACCTAAAATAATATCATGTTAATATATACTTTGAATGACGAGCCAGTTTATGCGCTGGTTTAAGGATTATTAACACAATATTATTATTTATGTGAGTGTGTGTGTATGTGTATGTATGTGATAACTCGTATTATCATATTTTTATATACCTGCAGTAGCAATACCTATACATTATAGTATGTAAAAAAAACCAAACACGCATGCAAGACGCCCGGGTGCAAGAAGGGTTCTCGGGTTAATGTTTGACAAACATCCGAGATTTATTTATACGGTCCCGAAGAATATTATTAAGTTCCATTCACGGTCTATCCAAATGTATAGTCCACAACGTAAAACACATACTAATATAAGGATGTTATACGCAACACCGATTTTTTCGGTCGGTTTTCCTTTTTTTTTTTTATGCGTGTTTTTCACTTCGCACACGATTAGGAATAGGTATTTAATATTAAAATATTGTTTTATACACTGTATATTTTGATCTGGGTCGTCCTTAATAATTGCTTTTATATTTTACGGAACGCAACATTGTATACGATTTCGTTCACAGTCTTTCTAATACCTATAAATACTGTAGATATTAAATGCACGCGTATTATTGAACTATAAAATATTATAAAACAAACTATATTATATATAGAATACAACATTATATGGCATGTATAATATAATATAGCCGTATTATCAATCCGCCACTTCACGCCGCATAATTTATGATAAACAATATAACTAGGGATGCCGAATTTCAAAAAAAAAAAAATACTGGACAAAACCTATACACCATTGAATATACACATTTAACTTTTACAATATTATTTATAACAAAATTAGAAACCTACTTATGTAGAAATTTTAAAGATTAAAATGATCACAAACATTTTATTTGGTAAATGATTGAGATATAGTTGAAGGACTTTTTTTTTTACATTTCAGTAATAAATAACAATATGCTTATTAATTAGAAATATAGTACAAGTCAAACATATTTTCAAAACTTAACAGCATGTATATTTTATACTTCTATTTTAATTTTTAAAATTTTAACATTATTAAATGAAAAATACATCGGAGTAAGCTTTATGATAGAAAAAGTGATCACATAAAAAAAAAAAATAATATGTTCGTATAACCAACACATTCTCCACTACACTCAGAATCTAAAAACCAATGTATACTTTCATTAAAAAGATAACAATATAAATTCAATAACTATTTCATAGTCCAATATGGGAAGAGGGTAATGGTAGGAACGTATAGTCAGGGCGTAGTATTTATGTTAGCAATCAATCAGTGGCTAAAAAATGTTTTAATCTTGATATTTAAAAACGCATTTGGACATTATATTATATAAATAAGTATAAAACAACGATGTATTATACTTTTACGGGACATACAGGACATTTATACAATATTTCATCTGTTACGGGGACACCGGGACACTGACATGATGTCACGAATTAAGGGACGTTCTCGTATAATACGGGACGTACGGCATCGCTAAATATAACAATTGACTACCACAATAAAAAGATAACCTATACGATTTAAAGGGGCCGATCTGATACATGACTTACCGCTTGTTATAATTTAATGATATAGTATGTATCCGATTCGAAAACATTCACGATTTTTGTACCGAAAATCCGATGATGGGTTATTATCGTCTGAACGATTATGATGATTTTGAACGTCAAACGGTTAACCGTCAACAGCATTTTAACGACCCACAAACATACAAGCCCGTAATCAAGCAAATGAACCGCCGTGGACATTTATCGAATTGCTTTGTAATATTGTTAAAATCAACGGAACATCCGAGCTTATTGAAAACTGTATGCGTATTATAATGTATTTCACGAAAATATACAGTGAGTATATTATAATTTATTACACTATTTGTAAATAAAAAAAAAAAAAAAAAAAAACATTTCAAAACCACGCAAACACGCGACGCGAATAAAAGTGTACGTTGAACGTCATATACATTGGTACGTATATATTATAATAATGATATGTAAATATAGGCTCATAGAATAAATATTTTATGTATTTTCCAGCGTTCGTTTTGCAGGATAGATATCTACTCACGACGTTAAGTTCGTGTCTTTTCGGCTTAGACGAAATACCGCAGAGCCGTAGAAAACGTGGGGTTGCACAAAGGGCGTATGATAACCTATAACCTCCCCAAAATATTCTTCTGCTAGCTTCTTTGGATTCGGAATGCACCGAGGTTTTATTGGTTTAACTATGGTATGTTTTTTGTTTTTGTTGTTGGCTATGAGCAACTTTTCTACCAGAAAACTTCCTCCGATGCATTAAGTGTAACAGAGTAAGTTTTTATTTTTGAAAAGAAATTTTATCTAGTTGGTTGCACTAGAGAGGTCATTTTTTTTATTTTCCAAGAGATTTTCATAGTTATTGGGAAAAACCGAGAAATAAATTATCGGAAAAGTGGTAAAAATTTACGGCACGCCGTGAAGTTACCAATTTCATTGATTTTAATTTTTACGAACTATTATGTCTATCAAAAATATTGTTTTAATCGAATTATGACAATTGCCCTTTTTGTTTTTTTGTTTTGTTTCACTTTGGATCTAGTTGTTCTCAAAGTAAGATGATTTTTGATTTTCTAAGTAGTTTTCCTAATAATTGGGAAAACCTGAAAAAGACGAAAAATGAAAACTGATAAATTTATGGCGTTATGATTTATGATTTATTTATTTAAAATGTTTTCGGCTTATGTTATAAAACGTAGAAAGAATGGGCAAATGTACGAAAATAATTAATGCTTTTATTATTTAAATGTTTTTTTAGTTATTATTCAGTTTAAAAGAATCGTAGGGACCTGAAATTTTGACAGAAAACTTTTATTTATTTTTCCTAGAAGTAATACAATTTTCTAAACATCTGAGCCATTTTCACATTTTTATGAATATTTATATTTTATGAGATTCACGTAATTTTTATTTGGTATAGGTAGTGGATGAAATTGTTAGACTGAACAGAAATGGTTGAAAATTTAACATGAAGTTTATAATAGACATACTGAAAAGTAGAAAAACAAAAAAATGGAATGTAATTTGTAGTATTTTTTTTTTTTAATAAGTTGTATTATAACATTTTGACAAAAATCGTAAATATCACTGTTTTATCAAACATGTATAATCACACTCCGAATCGGTTTTCGTTAACAATAATCTATCGTTACTTAAAGATGTAAATTGAATACCCGTATGTATCTTACCTTCCCAACTTCCCATCTACAACAGTGGCGCATCCGTCCTCGGGATTATTGATAACAGTAGCGTACTTGGGATTTTTAAATTTGGGGGGGACAAAACTAAAATAAAAATACATACATATGTAGTAAAATAATTGTTTTTACTTATAGTTGAATTAGTAGGACTAATGTGCAATGAATATTATTTTGTTAGTTATAAAACTATAATTTTTCAACTCTAAATAGTTTATTAATTGTGTTGTACTTAAAACGACCAATTAGATCTATTAGATCCCTCTCTGCCCGTGGAATCTGGATACGCTATCTGTTGGAAATTGGGCGAATACATGGTAATTTGTAAATCGTCAATATATTCAATATACGCTATTATATTATGTTACACGTCTTATAATATTGAAAAGCATCATTCTCTTGAGTTTTATTGTAGTTCGTCGTATCGTATAACCATATTATTTTAATAATACGGCCTGTACCTACTCGTTTTTGTAATCAATTTCTGTCCCGACAGTTTTTCGAGTGCCAAAAATGTAATCCTATATAAAAACAAAATAAAACGGGGTTTTTTTAATACCTTGAATGTAATATTATTATTTGAACGCGCTCATCCGAGACGACTTTGCGATTTAGATGTTTTTTATACGTTCTACGTAGAGCAATAATGTTTTTTAATATTATAATCCTTGTAGGTATAAAATCCTTTTTGTTTTTTTCCTTCTATAAATTGAAAAGAAAAATAAAATCATTTGATCTGTCCATTGGTTAAAACGAAAAAAATGTATTAAAAGGCAATTTATCAATTACCCACCGGCTCTACCGTCATCGATACCTATAATATCGTTATAAGTTAATTGCATTTCACATAGTTATGCTAATGGTTTTACACGACCGTTCGGGTTTTCACGTACAGTACCTACCCGCGACTGTGCGATTCATATAATATTTTATTTATCCGGCCGTTTTCGTTTTATTTAATATTCGCGGGTTATGCCGGTGTGCCTACTCGTAAAGAGTATACTGCAGTTAATCCGGTTTATGGGAATACATTCACCTATACGGTGTCAATTAGACTTCGTATATACATGCCGTTAAAATTATGGATTTCAGCCGACCCTATGTATAATAATATAATAGCACAATAATATACAGTTAAGTAAATAATAAATGTTCTATGGCTGCAACAAAATACGCAAATGGCGTAAAATGTTTGCAATTTACACTCTGAAATCGTAGTACCGTGGTGCATACTATAGTGCGTACCCGTTGCATGTACAAAATTATGCACTTAGTTTTTGAATGTAAATTAAGGACGATGGATTTTATTTGTTGTAATGCTTTAGCGATGAATTCGCGGAACGAAGGTCTGGTAGGTATTATAGTCAGTGTGGTGGGCTGTGATAGCAATGAGAAAAAAAATAAAATAAATACTAATATCACAGTAAAATCAAAACATTCCTCGTTGTGCTTAGGATAAAAAAAAAAAGCGGTAGATCCACATGGAGTACCAGTGGAAGTGTGGAAAATGTTAGGGAAGTTCGGTATATGCTGCAGGTAAACATATTTTTTATCAATAAAAGAAGGGAAGAGTGGACTACCTAATGAAGAACAAGTTACACGTTATCTACCTATTACAAAGGCGAATGAGAGAGTTTAAAAATTATAGAAGAATAAAATTAAGGATTCATAGTGTGAAGGTGTGAGATTATACAGAATGTTGAAAGTGAGACACAGGCACGTGTACGAGGGGGAGGGGGTAAAGGGTTATCCCCTCCTTCGAAATTTCATGAAAATTATGAAGACAATAGATTTTTAATAGGATCTCAAAAGTGGTTTCTATCAATGAGGAAGATAAATACAATTTTGGTTTTATTTTTATTTTATTACTAGATAGTAGGTATATATTGTCATTATTGTCGTTAATGATTTGTTGTGGTTTTCCTCCTTTTAGAAAATTTTAGTTGATACATTTAAGTACAGTTAATGAATGTTATAAAATATTGATATTTTTAATAAAAAATAAATAATACTACAGTTGAAAGTATGTAAACGTTTTTGTTATAAAAGTATAAAAGCGTAAAACCTTATACCCCCCTTGAAATATTTGTTTGTAATCGCACTTGTTGAGACATTAATACTTAAGGACCAGTTTGATTTTATGCTAGTGAAATCGACGACGGAACCGTTGCAACAGATTGGTTCATGTGAGATAATCTCTATACTATTATATCGGTGGAGGTCAAATGATTTTGTCATGGGGGAGGGATTAAGGATAATGCTAATAAAAAAATACTCTAAAAATGAAAAAAAAAAAACTATAAAAAATGCAAAAAAAGCAAGAAAAGACAAAATAAAATTTTCACCTTTCAAGTCTCTGTTACGTGAATTAAATTATGTACTTGGAAAGTATTGTCTAATATCACTCGAAAAAATATGCGTTTTGCATTGAAATCCGCGGGTGCTCTAGTGATGAGCATTCGAAAAGTGTTCAATTTACGTTTCAAATTATAAACAAGACCCTTTAGTACCTTTAATATCCGGCGTTGACCGAGACCGCGGTGGACACGGTGTCGAATGTCGGAAAATAATAATTTTATTCTGCGGGGAAACGTTTATTTATGTTATTTCCGTTGTTTTCCCTCTCCCCTCCCCGATTTTCAGCTACCTATCGATTGATTCGTCCGGTAAGATTTTCCGTCCGTTCCCGTACCAAAATCGTCGACATTTCGAAATCGAAATACGTTTCGCGTCGTATTTCAATGTACACGTCGTAACAATCCCGTTATCGTCTCGGATTCGACGGTGACGCCTTCCGATAATAATATTTCCTCGGGATTAATATACGTCTCCGCGCCGTCTTGTCACGCAAGACAATATTATTATTATTATATTTCAGGCACTTAGAACACTGCAGGGGTATAAGTGAAGTTGTATTGATTTTGAGAAAATCAAGTTTAAAGTTATTCGTATTGAATATAATTAGGGTTCGGAATTTAGACAATTTTGCGCTTAAAATCCTAAAAATATGCATTTTTAATTTTAAAAACACCTAAATATGTGCAAAAATATTTATTTTACCTTAAGTATTTAATTTTTATTAGGAGGTTTTTGTAACTATTTGTATTTATTATTTTTTTAATATTACATATAATTTACAATAAAACCGTTACAGTGTAGTATATACAATGGACTTTTTTAATTTGTTCAAATTGTGTGCTTTATATTAAGTTATTAATTTAAATTGTTTTTTTAAAAATGTTCGAAAATATATTGAAATATGCAATTATAAACTTAAAATCTTAAAATGCGTATTTAAAATACAAACCCATAAAATATGCGTAGTAAAAATAATATTATTTGATACAGCAGAATCAAATTTGTCTCCGGGTCAGCATTGAATTGAAAAAAAATATGCAATTCCATAAACACCCGAACCTTAAATACAATTATTATAGTATATTATCATGTTACCATCACGGCGTTCTTGAATTCGAATGATATAAAAAAAAAAAAAAAATAATAATTTTAGACACATACGGTATAGTAAAGAAACGTAAGTGGTGTGTTAACAGCTCTGTTGTGGACGCTTGTACCTATGATATACTTCACATCAGTTATGACATTTTCATTTGAAGACTATTCTAATGTGATCTGGACCGCAACGCATGCCGAATAACTATTAACTTATGTCGAATCTTTATTTCGAAATAAAATGGAAAATTTGTAGTTCGGCAGTGCGCTTAACTAGGATTTTTTTAAAATTGGCAATTGTACCTCCCCCCCGTGGTCTAGACGCTTCATGCGTAATTGTTATTAGTGTAATTACGACGCGATTAACGATACATTATAATACGATGTATACTGGGCGACCCGGAGCCCGGGTCGCGGGTCCAAGTCCGGGGGAGGGGGGGGCGCTTATGCCGGCGGCCGAGTAAAACTTAACGCGCGAACCGCCGCCGTCACGGCCGAATCGATACGTATGATAATATACTGTATATACGTATACAATATTGTTTAATATACGTATTATTTATATTATTATTGTTTGATGGAGACGACGACGGGCTGTTGACGTGGGTCTGGCAAGTTTACCGAAATCCGGCGGTAGCGGCGGAGCGTTCTCCGGGGGCGAAATCGGTACTTACTAATTACCCGGCACTCGGAGCGCGGCCGTTTCGTTAAATACTGTAAATACGAGTCCCCGCCGATCCACGTCTGTCACACCGCACGATACACCCACTACTTATTATGGAATAATATATTATTATCACAGGGAGGTTCACCGAGAGTGTATCTGGATCGAGGAATGTGTTGGTTTTTTAATGATGTTTAATTTTAATTTTTTTTTTTTCTGCGGACAATTTTTCTACAAGCAATTTTGCTCCGATTCACAATAATAGCAATTTTTCTAAAAACAAATCTGATGGGGAAGACACATTACGGAGGTAATTGTTATGGTTTCCCCGTGATTTTTCTAATTAAATGAGAAAAACGGGAAAATAGGTACAGTATTAAACAAATATTATTAAAGAAAATATATAATATGCATATGTAATTATTTTACCATAATATGACATATGTATATGTGCATTGTTAACAAAGCAATGCTATCAACCAAACTCCGCTCAGAATCGTTTTTCGTTAGCAATGGTTAATCGTTGCTTCCAGATAGACATTAAATAATCTGTACTTGCAGTGGCTGTATCCATCCCCATTAATCTAGGACAGCTTTTTTTGGTTAAATTTTGCATATTATATATAAATTCTGATTTTTGGAATTTTCAAGTGTAGTTAAAGCTGAAGTTTTTGAACAATAATGGGACGCTAATAAAACGCAACGCGCCGCGCCGTATCTCAAGACGAATGATACTCCACTACTCTATCCTATTAGCAATAAACTTAAAAGTGGAATATTTCGTTAACGGAATGACGGAAATCAAAAATTTCAACACCATCACAAAACACAGATTGAAAGAATACAAATAAAAACAATCGAATACTAATACTCGCAAAGATATTAGCATCGAAAAATCACGGTGGGACACCCTGTATACGTGTTATATTAAGATACCCACGGTAATTATATAATTGATATGGTTTCCATTCGAACGGATCGAAACGTCACCTATAATACTATCTATGTACGCGTAACGCTGTCAGTGCCATGGGGTTTGATAAAATCTAGCTTTTATCTCTATAGTTGAAATCAAAATATTTTGTTATTTTATTTATCTAATTCTTACAGTGGTGGTTATAACTGACTGTTAAGAAGAGGGGGTGAAAATTACAAACAAAAAACATCATCGGGTAATAATATTGGAGAGTACATAAACTTTCCCCGATATTTTTAAATTCAATTCAAAATCATTACAATGATTAATACACATTCAATTATTTATTATAAACAAACAACGGACCAAAAAGGAGGCGATCCACCTATCCCCCCTTATAACTGCCACTGAATTCTTAAGCTCACCGCACATTGAATCGGATATAATCGGAATCGAATTTTCAACACCGGTGGCGTATTGGTTTCGTAATATTTGTCAGGAGAGGGGAACATATAATGTCTTTTGTGACATTTTACCGGGAGGGTGGGAGGACAAATATTACGATGCTAAATTTTCTTGATAACAGTCAAAACGCTATCAATCTAAATTCGACGTGATGTTTTTTTTTCTTTTTTTATATTTTGGATTTTTTTTATTTGAAGTGTATACATGGATCGAATCGAAAACGCGTATAATTACTATTGTAATCGTATTGATCTAGTTTCCATACATATATAATATATATGTATATATATTTTAATTATAGGCAATTTCATTATATTGAGACATTTGAAGACATTTTATATTTGATCCATTAAAATTTTTTTTTTTAATTTTAATTTTAAACTATAGTTAGTTGTATGCTTTCAAGTAGTCGTGCGAGAGATTTTGGTCGATAATTATTTAACTACCGTCCCGAAGAGTGTTTTCCAAGAACTACTATTGTAAAACTAATAACGATATTCCTTAATCGTTTCACTGCGAATCTAAAATATAATAAGCGCATTCAAGTTGTTTAATTTTGTTCGTTCTACATTCAAAGCGTACTCGGAGAAGTGAAAACGTAATTTATGATTTTAGACTAATATTCATTTCGACTTCAAAACGTCATGACTTGTTATAATTTAAGATTCAATAAAAACTTAATGTAAAAAAAAAAAAAAATGCTTAATTAAAATTTAAAATGAGAAAACGTCAACTATATAAATGGGCGCCTACTGACTTTAAATGTTTGATATTTTCTTTTATGCCTACTCCAAAAGTGGTTGACACTAATTGTTTCGTAAAATAAATACATTAATAATATAGGTACTTTTTAACTCATTTTCCCCTCGACTGGCGGCTGTACAATTTCAAAATAGGTAAACCTTATGGTTTCAGCGGGTCACAGTTGACAAGTAAATCCGATCGAGACCGATTTTTGAAACGCGAATATAAAATATACAGACATATAGACAAAATATTGTTTTTAAACCAAATCGTCAGGATCCAAAATCACATTAACACGAGATATATAAAAGTGGATTCCAGTCTCACGTCAACACGTGTAATATCCAATCGTGGATGCGTATTTATAGCTCCCGATTGCATATTATGTTACGATCTAAGTGTTTCCACGTAAGTAATTACTTTTCGTAAGTAATACGAACTTATTTAATGTCCTTCAACCCACGCTTAACCAAAATTGAAACTATCGTATGGGCAGCAGCCAGCAAGTCTGCGACCTCAAAATCCCTTGTGGACAGACACTTCAAATAAAATTGGAAATAACACAAACAACGAGTCCGCTACCTCGGTTCGCATAATAAGTACAAAATCGTCCGCCGCAACACGGTTTTCCAATCACGAAGTTAGTTTCACTGATATCGGCAATAATCCTTGTAATGGCTCGGAATTAGATTAAGCTATGCATCGATATTATTTATAATCCAACAAAACATGTATTGAGCGATTCAATTAAAAAATGTTATTAAAGGAAAAAAAAATCGTTTGCCGAAAAGACTTATACAATAAACGGTACTTTTCCTAAAAGGACACAATCTACAATATTTCGCAAGTAAACGGCGGCATAACTATAAATAATATAATCCCGCCAGAATAAACAAGACACGTTTTCCGTGTTTTAAACAATCATTTTTATAATTACCAAATTACATTAACACAAACAACGACTTTACGATTAAAATCGGACGAACAATTAACCCAGAAAAATGAATAATTTTTTAAATAATTCTGCATTTTCTTTTTTTTTTTGTTTTGTTTAATCCGTAAAACCAGCTGTATCACGAATTATCTTCTCTGAAAAAATCATAACGAAATAACAGCAGAATAGTCGCGAAAAATTTAGGTCTTTTATTATTTGGATTCGTTTATTTTAGCTTATATAATATTTTTATTTTAACAAAACCTAAGATTAAAAAATATAATTTAATTATGATAGGTAAATTTAGCAAATTAAAACGACATTATAATCAAAATTAAGTATATTGGAAAATTTTTTTTTGTTTTAAATAAAAAAAAAAAGAAAAAATTTTGTAGTCAAATTGATACGGAATTTGCATCAAAAATGTAAATTGCTGCTTATGTATTATTCTTGTAACAAGTATATCAATATTTTTTTTTACTTTTAATTAGATTTAGAATGCTGTGTGCATTTGCTTCCACCTCCCTCGTTACAGTTTCAATATTGAGATAAGTCTACTATTTATTTTTTTCACACTCGGTGAGAAAGCGAACAATACACGACATTTTTATTTTGTTTTTTTAAATTTTGTGTTTTTGTTTGGAAGGAGATAGTGTATTTTTGTGTATTATTCTTATCAGTGTGATTAATTCATTGGATCAAATATTATTTATATCTCATAGTATTATAATGCTTTTAATTTGCATATCAATATTTTACGGTCTGGATAAAAAAGTTAGGTACACATTGTAAAAGTATTCGATCGTTTTGTATAATTATTATATCAATGATATTTTTTTCATGTTACTATTTGTCTGTATTTAAAGTGGTTTTTTAAAAAAGTTTTTATCGAGCCACAACATCCGAACTCTATACGAGTGTAAAATGTACTATAATTTTATCGATAAATCGTTAAAATACTATACACACATAGTACTATAGGTAACCACTCATTTTTTTCCTCGTTTTCGTTTTATCAAATTAATACTAATGATGACCGAACATATTACGTCATTTTAGGCGACACGTTAGCGATAAGAATGAAAAGGGGGAAATCGAATTTCGAGTATAGCCTTCATCAATACATCAAAGTCTCACCCTCTGTACGCGTGGTACATGAAAAGAAAAAAGTGTGTGTAGTGGAAACATGACTATGCTATATATATATATATATATATAATAGTTATGTAGTGCTGCCCCTTTAATTAAAAATATATAGTGTCCAATTATTGACGCGTGGAGAAATAAATAATTATGATTAAAATCTATTGTTCATACGGTTTGACCGATATTGGTAATTTATTTTACATTTATTACTATGTGATGTTGCCAAGTCGGTTCTCTGCAGAGGACGTCTAAACGTTCCCAAATCTACAATAATAAAAGCAAGTATTTGCGTATCAGTGGATAGACGGGTCATTGTGCATCTCAAACCCGGATTTCTGAAATTCAACCTTTGAAAAGTAGCTCACACAAAATTTTCAATAAATTATTTTTATTGGTGATACGGATTAAATAAAAATGGATGGACACGTTAAATAGCATTTTTCCTATTAATTTTAGGGTTTGGAAAGATTTTTGAAATATTCTGATTTTTAAACAATATAAAAAAAAAAAAAAAGGAAAGAGTTAAATCGTTATGGACAACGTCGATCGTGATAACTGATTTGGTCGGATCGATGGAGTCAGGTAATCGCAAACAAGTGCAAATTATTTCCGAAATGTATACATTTATTAATACATCGTTTTTATTTAATTTTGTTTTATATACATATAGGAACGTATATTCATAATAGATACTCGTGTCTTGCAATATAATATACAGTACAACCAGCGTTGAATTTTAGAATAGATAAAGATAAGTGATTGTTATCAGAAAAATTAACAAAATGAAGATAAAAAATACATACAGAATTAATTATCTAGTTAAAGATAAATAATCATAAAATAAAGTACTAAAAGTACACACAACTAGATTTCGCATAAAGGTTTAAGGTTGTGTAATTTAATGTAACTTAATAACTAATTTATAAATTAATTGAACAGAACGAAGATGAAACGACTATATTGATTAGTTTGAATAAAATTATGAAGATACTCAGTACAATATTCAAGTTAAATAATGGAATGTGATGGGAAATGTTCTGAGCTACGTAGATGAGCTCCTACATATCTTAATATAACTTCTGTGAGGATAAATAGTAAGAGAGACCGAGGATGACCAAGAAACTCATATACCAAACAAATAATTTCATATGCGGGGCTACAGAGGCTAGCTGATTATAGAGAAGAATGGGATAATTATGATAAACTGCAATTATATTCTCGGGATCGAATACCAAAGAGGAATGATTGCAATTATTATTTATAATTGTTAACGCCTAGTCAATATTGGTAAATGACAAGATGAGAATAAAAAAAAAAAAAAAACAAATACAAATACATAGTGGTAGCAAAGTTTACATAATATAAAACATAAAATTAAATTCGTAGAATTCTATGAATCGAGTGGTTATGGCAAAATGATGTTTAGTGGGTTGGTATAGCAATTAGCTGGTGGCTTCTGGTGTTAAACGGTGATTATTGAACCACATATAATATAAATCAAATATTTTATCTATTATGTCTAATGTAAGACATATAATATAAATATGTAAATATTACGATTTAAAACGATTTATCTAGATAAATGTATATACAGGTGATTTGAATATTTATCTTAGACATAAAGGCTCAGATAGACATGTATCAATCTAAATAAAACACAACAATGTATATGAAGTAAATAATATTTAATATTTATGCGTGATGCACAATATTTTTCAAAGGATTTCTCGAAAATATCTCTACATGATATTATTTATAGCGCTGCAGGTATCGCGTGATTCAATATTTATTTTTTGTCGTTCAGTGTACCAACGCTAACCTAAGTAAAACTTACAAAAATTTGAGTAAAAAGCTTAATATAAGACTGTTTTAAACAATGTATATTATAATTATTCAATCTTTAAAATATTTGTTACATACCTATATATTGGCCCGTAAAAATGGGAGAACCTAATTCGAACTTGGTTATAGACTACGTATTAGAGCTTATTATTTCAAGTGTCGCTTTCAAATATTCACGTGAAATTAAAATTCGAAGCTATAAAACAGCGTAAATAAAAACAACATACACACTATTTTCACTGTGAATTCGCATGAATAACTCAAAACCACGGATAGTAAATTCACATGGTATTAAGTATACGTGAGTAGGTACAAACGTTTCATTCACGTGTAATACACGGACTTATTAATTTACGTTTTCAATCGAGACCTCTATCATGCATACATTTACGGAATGAAACAAGAAGAACAAAATATATAATACGGTTTAATTTTCTAAAATATTACCTAAAAATACCTATGTTCACGATTGAACTACCTAACCTGAATAAATGTCATTACATAATTTATAAAAAACGCATTATTGCGAGTCTAATATATAATTTTAGATTCTGAGTGTAGTGAACTAACTTACGAAAATAATGCTTTTATTGTAATTCAGTTAAAAATATTCGTAGACTTGACATTTTGGGCAGAAAAATTATATATTCCTTTTTTAGACGTGGTAAAATTTTCAATAAATTTAATCTATTATCGAAAATTAAAGACATTTTAATTTTGCGAATTTTGTACGTTATTTTTATTTAGTAGGTACTTTGTGGTAAAATTGTAAAACTTGCATAAAAATGTTTGAAAATTTAATAGGAAGTTCATTAAAAGTCTTTTTTTAGTTAAAAAAAAAAAAAAAATAGAGTTTAATGTAGAATTTTTTTTTTTTATGAGAGAATTTCAGTATCAAAGTTTGACGAAAATCGTTTGAGTAAAAAATTATGTGAAACAAATCTAATATTACAATTTTTTTTTTTTACAACTTTTCTACCAGCAATTTTGCTTCAAATTACAATTATAGCACTTTTTCTAAGAGAAAATTTAACTGAGGAGGTATTTTAGAGAGGTCATTTTTTGATTTTCTAAAGAGTTTTCCCAAAATATATGAAAAACTGGGAAACCATGGGAAAACCGGGAAAACGCAGGAAAAATGGGAAAATCGGTACAATATTAAAAAAATATTATTAAATAAAATGTATTATGTGTATTTAATTATTTTACCGTCTAATGACATAAATATTGTTGGCAAAGCATCAATATCAATTGAACTGCGCTCAGAATCGTTTTTTCGTTAGAAGTGGTTTTATCGTTACTGATAGATATACATTAAATTACCTATGAAAGTGGCTGTGCCCTACCCTATTATCCTGAGACGTCTTTTTTTGATTTATTTTTAAGTTTTGATGGTTACTACTCGAAAAATATAAACGTTATAAAAAAATTCCACCACGGGATAATTCAAATAGTGCTGTAGTTTTTATTTCAACAAAATTAGTTTTCATAAGATTTGTGGTGTACCCCTCGGGAACTATTCCAGTTGTGACCACCCGCGAGCACGCCTTAATAATATTATCGAATAAACCGCTTTTGATTCATTTTAAATTCTGACCGCATTGAGGAATATTTTGGTTTTACTATGATGATGCGTGCTTTTTTTAAATTTATTCCGTCAGTAAACGAATTTTCAACCATAAATC
This sequence comes from Cinara cedri, assembly GCA_902439185.1. Lineage (NCBI taxonomy): Eukaryota > Metazoa > Arthropoda > Insecta > Hemiptera > Aphididae > Cinara > Cinara cedri. The sequence continues at coordinate 948,514 of CABPRJ010001448.1, read as the reverse complement.
TTGTTCCGGCTATCAATTTCAAGAGAAGTCGTTTCCGGTAACATAAATTGTCTAGTTGGTACACTTTAGAGAAATCATTTTTGAATTCTAGACAGTTTTGCTAATATTTTGAAATAGCAGGGACAATACATCGAAAAAGTTTATTTACCTAAACTGTTACAGTTGTTTTCTATTTTCTTTATCTCAAAATTTACGACTCTATATTAGCTTTTCTAGGCGTGGTACAATTTTTAAAATACAAGTATTCTGATGGGATTTGAGTTTTATATAGCTCTTTGACAACCTAAAAATGCTCGAAAATTTGATACAAGTATCGTCACAATTAACAGCTGTATTATTTCGGATTGTATAAGTCTTTAAATATTAAATTTTTATGAAAATTTTAAAACCCACGGTATTTCACGCAACTTTTTGATTTCTGTGAAAATGCTCTAAAATTCGAGACGAAAACACACGGATGTTTGTAATAACCGAAGAAACATGAGAATCGCTTTTCGTTGGCAATAATTTATCATTGCGTGTATAGATATAAATTAAATTACTCCATATGTTCTACAATACTTTTCCAGCATCCTAACTTCCCACCTACAGCAGTGGCACACCCGTGGTGTGTGTTTTTGTTTTGTTTTTTCGTTACAGCTTTATTATTGGTTTTTAAGCCGTTTTCGTCTCGCTGGCTAATAATATGTTTACGGCTCACGTTTGTCTACGCCCGCCATTCGCCGATGAACCGGAAAAAAACGAGCGAAATTGTTTTTCCACAAGTCGGAAGTTTTTAATTTCTGAACCGTATCGCGGAATTCGCATTATAAGAGTTACGCTATTGACTTCGTGTGCGGTCTAGGGAATAAATCCCGGATTTCATGTTTAATTCATATTATCATCTATTACGCGGTGACGACCACGGAAATTTATTGATTAAATTTGGTTGCCAGATAAAAGAAAATATATATACTATAGCCCTGGCTATCGTCAAACGAACGAATCGGTTTCGAAAATTAAAATCACACGGATAAATGCGGGTGCGGATTTTTCGTCTCACCGCTATCGGTCGAAAAAACGCTCGAGAGGGGGCAAGGGGGAAACTCTCTCCTGCATTACCGTTGTAGAATATTATGGTATGCCAACCCCGTCGTCGTAAAAAAGAAAATTATTATTATTCGGTGGACGTGTCGGGTGCAAAAAAAATGGACTGACGGGACCCTGCACTCGTATATACATGTATAGTACGCGTCTGTCGTAGACGTGTTTTACGCGCGCTTCCAAATATTATAAAGTCCGTCGTCGTCGGCTTTCTCGTACACAATAGTGTAAAATTACTGTTTATCATTATATAATAGTGTTATAAAGTATAACAGACCGCTCACACATACACTCACATACACACATATATATTATATTCTATGTCCACACATCAGAGCGTTTGCAGTGTCCATTGTTCATAATAATATAACAGAGGACTGTTCCATAAAATATTTGTAGAGTATAAACAAACAAAAAAAACCTCAGTCGACCGCACTATAACATCTAATACACAATGATATCAGTTTAGAAACGAAATTGCCGTCTAGCCACTGCAACGTATAAACGTAAATATTAGATATTAATATGGCGTCGATACGTTTGTTTGTGAATTCGTGAAGTTTATGGGCCCTATTAAAGCAATATCCGAAAATGCCCTAGAAAAACATAGTGAATTTGTCTGATTGTTGATTTGCGAAGTTAATTCTAGATTCTTAGGAAAATTCAAAAATGCTCTAGCCAATTTATATATAATTATAGAAAACCTAATTAGAAACTTATGTCTTATGCTGCCTTTATTTTGTTTTAATTTATTTTTTATATGTTTGTCAAAAATTGTTTAATTCGTGTAATTACAATAAAACATTACGCTTTCATATAATTAGTTATTTAAAAAAGAGATTGTTTTAAAGTGACGATTTTCTTTTTTTTTTTTTTTGTAATAAAATATAAAGTGATTCATTTAATTTGGAAACAAAAAAAACAAGGAACTCTAAAATATTAAATAACCATTATTAATAACCATCACTCTTATTATTGGAGGAGATAACTTATTTTTGATTTTCAAATAGCAATCTATATTGAAAATACTAAAAATTAGATGTAGTATTAGTTTCACTAAATTAGAAAAAATAATGAAAAAGTTAATACTTTTCGAACTAATGATATAATGAGTGTGACAATCATGTATAAATAAAGGGCTGATACTGGGGATGGGAGCGACCACTGTTTTAGGCGAGAATTTGGGAAGGTAGAATGAATAAGTTCATTTAATTTATATCTTGTAAGCAACGATAAATCACTGCTGTTGAAAGACGATTCCGAGCGTAGTTAGACCATCCATAATTTGAAGTGCCGTATTTTTTTTTTGCGATTTTCGTTTAAATTTGATTTCAAAACGTTTATTAAAAAAAAAAAGTCTTCCGATTATTTTGTAAATTTTACCACGTCTATTTAAGTCTAATATAAGTTTTATTTCCAAGTTTCAAGTCTCTCCGTGTATTTATAACCGAATAACAGCAAAAAAATTCCTGAAAATTAAAATAACTTAAAAAATCGAAAGTGGCTCAAAAGTTTAGGCAATGATACCATAAAAAAGTAAATCAAAAAGGCAACAAAAAAAGTATTTTGTGATTTTTGATAAAATCATTTTTTTTGATAAAAAAACGTCGTCTGTATTTTAATAAAATAATGAAATTGTGAAATTGTACGTTTTCCTACGTTTTTTCCCACTTAAGTGCTTTTATTTAAAAAATGGCGTCGAAAATCAAAAAATGAGTTGTTTAAAGTACCATCTAGATAACTTGAGCTTACTAAAAGGTACTACAATTATACATCGGAGCAAGTTTATTAGGAAAATAAGTGTCCACAGACTTGAAGAAAGAAAAAAAAATGAAATAAACAACATTGTAAAACCAATATAAAATAATAAAGTTTAACAACGATTACGTAAGAGAGGTTAAGTAAGTATTAGGCGTGGCTTCGATAGTAGAAAAATTAGAGAAAATAGACTGAGATGGTTTGGAAATATAAGGAGAAGGAAATCAGAAGTAATAATAAGAATGGTAATTAAAATAAACGTAGGAGTAAACAGAGAAACAGGATAACCGAAAAATAGATGATTGAATACAGTTGAGAATAACACGATGAAACTCAAAGACAGCCAGTATGTACGAAGGGGGATATAGTGTCAAGTGCAAGTTTAGAACGAGGGTGGCCGATCTCAAATAGCTGAGACGAAAGCAAAGGAGAAGAAGAAGATTTAATCTAAGTAAGTTATTTTCATTTCGTACCTCTGTGCGCGACGTATGGTCAGATAGCAAACTTTATTCAATCCAATAAACAATATTTTCCATTTCGATTTACTAATAACCGTCTAGAAATCTAAAATCTATGGCCGCGGCAACGTCGCGGACTAAGGTCAGGTCTCCACACTGCCGGAAATGCGAAAATAGTTACAACGAAATTGTGTATGTAAAATATATTATATCATATAATAATACTACATAGGTATATTTAAAGTAATATTCCGGGCGAGTATTTGAGCGCATCCGCTATATTATTTAGTATTTAGTTAAATCCTATGTAATAATATTTTAAACGGTTTCGTCATAAATATTATTTATAATATTACATTTTTTTTTTTTTTACAGCTTTTTCTGTGATCGAAAACGAGTAATATAGAAAAAAAAAAATGTTTATAAAAACCAACGATTACCATAGTTATGAACTCGAAATCATTTTTTCATATCAACATATCAAATGTGTATTTACCTGCAACAAAAAAATAACAAACGAATTAGATTTTTATTAATTTACAAAAAATATTAAAATATTATTACAATTGTATATAAATTATTTTTGAACGATAAAATAGTAAAAACGCCAATGGTCTATGGCAAATCATGAATACATATTAAATATTATACAAATGTATGAACAGTTTGAAAGTTGTGTTTTGTTTGGACGGGGATAGGAGATCAGTAGCGGCGTTTGTGATTACACATGTACACAAATTATCATTTTTCTCCACAGACAAAAATGATTAAATAAATAAACTATTATTCTCAGTAGGTATATATTATAATATTTAACGGGTAAAGTACGAGTAAAGTGTATACTACTCTATATTATTGGATAAAGTAAAAATCGCCTTCTATAATAATTTTTCTTCCATTTCCCAATAATTTTTTTTTAATCCTCCAGCCGTTTCGCGTCTCATTTTTGCGACAAACAACCCCTTTTAACCTTTTTTATACATTTACATTTTCACGGAATTTTTAACGGTCCCGTTTAGCATTAAAACGGTTTGTAGAACGTAATTCCGTCGACATTTATCATTTATGGATTTCGATTTTTGATTAATAACGTCTTTTTTTTCTCTTTTTTTTTTTAATAAAGATTTTTTGTTTCGATTTTAACGTATTTTACCGTTTACCTATACATTATATATTATCTACCGGTATTAAATAAAGAGTTCGATAAGTATAGTTAATTTGTTTTGTTTCGTCACCTTTTTTCAGACTGCCTAAGGCTCACGTTGTACACAAGAGAACACGGTACCTATATAATATGATTATCGGTCTTTTGACGTTTACCAACATGAGTGTGTATGTAAGTCTATTTAACCGATACTCTGCAAAGGGTTTTAGTCGATTCAGTTAATTTTTTTTTTAAATTTTACAGTTTTCCATATCATCGTGTAATTTATTAATGTTAAAAAAATTGACTGTCGTCTTTTTGGCGTTTACCGTTGAAAACTGTTAACGACATAGATGATACTAAGACATGGGTAGATAAATTTATTTAACTGATGATCCTCATATAAGAGTATTGAATGAATAAAATATTAGTTTTTTTTATTTTACAGCTTAACGTATCGTCGTATTAAATAAATTATTATAATACGTGTAGGTAAGTAAAATAACCTGCAGTATAGTTGTCTATAGTTCTATAGTACAATTTGAACAATGCGTTTGCAACAATGACCAATAATAACCGAATATTAAGTGGAGATTTAAGGCCAAGAGATCTAAGTGCCTGACTCCAAATCGATGGGAGAAGAGACATAGGAGGAGAAGGAATGTTATACAATAAATTTGTAAAATAAAAAATACTATGGTCTATCGTGTGCCATAAATTATCAGCTAAGTATATTATAATACTGCAGAGGTTATGTTTTCTGAAAACATAGGCATCAGTCAAGTGACCTCCGTGTGCTTCAGGAGTACAATAATATCGTGTAGACTTTTGAAACTGGTCAGATCGTGACGACTCAAGCACAGTTAATTATTTATCATGGTGGGCGAAAATATTTTACGATTATGAACGGTTGTCAGGGGCAGAGTAGCCGGTTTGGAAATGAGAATTTTCAAAATAGCCTGGATCGATATGGCTGGAAGCCTGACATTTCTCAATAATACTTTATTTAAACATTTAGTAAAAAGTTATATGCCAAAGACACATATTTTAATATTCCTATTTCAATGGTTTTGTATATACATTTTCGTCTATAGTATTATATTAAAATGCATATTCATGAACAATCTTTTCTAAATTGGTTGGGTATTTAAATTCCCCCTCCCATCTTATCTTAACTCATGTCCTAAGTATAAAGGTATTTAGTTCCTCATATATGTGCTTATAAACGTTTTTCATATACAACGATCTATCGTTGAATGCAGTGTAATATAAATATACAATAAAATAAATTACCCTACGTATAATCCTTTCTTAACTAGCCACCTTCAACAGTGACCTATCCGTATAGTTTGAAATATGATTTTTTTTTTTAATTTGAGTAAGAACGTAAAAAATCACTAAAAACGCAAAAATAGTCCCGAAACTCCAAAATGCATAGTAAAATGTTCTGTAATTTACAGCATGCACTTAGACGTCTCAAAAACAAATATAATTATTTTAGTCGTTAGGTTTTAAAATCGTTGGACAAATTTTTGATGTGCATTGTTTTGTCGAGTATCGTATAGTATGTCCGTACCCGAAAAACATGCCGTAAACGACGGTCAGAAATTACCGTAAATGTCGCGAGTCCGGAGTACACGGGCCGTTTGTCCAGAGAAGTACGTCGCCGTCCCTGCACCAGTACCAGAGGGTCTCCCGGCATTTTGTTTGCCAACGATGCGATTCAGCTCGTTAGTAGTTCAGCAAATTAAGGGGTAAACTCCTCTTGCCCTGCTCCCTGTGTTCATTAAACATGAAGCGGTCGGGGTCGTTAACTATTTAAAACCGCACTTCGATAAATTTTCAAATATTATGTATCGACTAGGTACTCAAACATTGGTCACAGTGGATTGCAAATTTCGCGTCGCAAAGTATATCCATTTAATCCCAGGGATCAATTTTGTATAATTTTCGATACAAGCAAATCAAATATGAATTAATACACTTAAGAGCGTTCCGAACAGGCGGGTAGGTGGAGAGATGCCAACCCCCTCCCAAGATGTTTTTGTCAGTCGGAAAATCGTAAATTTTATAAAAACTTGATACAGTCGGTAAAATGTTAGGCTTATCTCATTTAGAAAATCGTCGTCACTGATTATGTTGGAGTTGTGTGTAGTATTTACAGTATAAACTATGTAGACCGTAGACGTATAGAGTAGAGCATATAGATATACTTATTACTAATGAGTTGTATACACAATATAGGGGCAGTAAATTTATGGTTATACCACTGTACAGACCTATGGTTTTGATAAGATTTACGATTAGAATAATCGGAAATATTCTCGAAGCACCGCGTTATCATGAATCACGACACAGATAGAAAACAACGGCACAAAGCGTGAACGTTGTAAGACGCGCGACAGGATGAGTATGTATGTTTTTGATTTTTATTATGATTAAAGACAGGATTTAATTGCATTAGAAACACACAAAATTGCATATTGAATTTATATAATTGCACTAAAAAATACATAAAAATAGCATAATAAATTGCACTATAAAAATGCAAAAGTTATACAAAAAAAAAAACTAGATAAATGTTACTTTTTTAAAATTAAAATTAATAATAGTAGTAATTAATAATACTAAATTATTTTTATTAAAATTATATATTCTATTATTTAAAATATGTTTGTACAAAGAAAAACTATGTACTACGTCTACACTAGTTATTGGTGCATATTTAAAACAATTTAATAAAGTAGGCGTTATATCTAAATTGACATTTGCTTTACCTGACAAGTTTTCATAGTGAGACTTTAAAGTTTTATACCCATCATTTTTTTCAATTACATACATTAATTTTTCTTTAATTTTTTTCCCATTTGGACCAGGAATATTTGTTAAAATAACTTCAATTTTTCTAAAAATATCCATGTTTTTCAGTAGTTAGCTATTATATTCTTTCAAATTTTTAAGATTCATGTATAACTCGGATAAGTGTAATTTTATGAATGTTTATAATACATTATTATGACCGGAAATATGCAATTTTCCGTTTATTGACAGACAGGAAAAACTATACAAAAGATATAATTGAGGCCATGCTGATAATGTTATGTCTGGAAATAATTTCGGATGAGCCAAAATGTTTACACTCTGAAATTCAAATCTTATTAGATGCTTGTAAAAGAAATTTAAACATTTTGATGATATTTCCAAAAAAAGTATGCACATTAAGAAATGTTGTATCGCAGTCATTTTGCATTGTTAATCTAGTACTAACATCACCAGTGCTATCTGCATCCAGTGAACATTGTTTTAGTTGTTAAAAATTAGTTTATAACCATTTACGCACAACAATGAATGACGAGGAACTTGATTCTTTATTGGTACTATTTTTAGCTCGAGATATTGTAGATAAAATTAATATCCAAAAAATAGAATGAAAACGAATGGTCTCTCCTCAAACATCGGCATGTAAAAATGTAAGCTACAAATTAGTATCTATAATTACAAAATGTATATATTTTAGTTTTAATATAAATATTCGAGATGATAAGAATACAATTTTAATAAAATATTTTAGTACCTGCATCTGTTTATTTACACTGAAAAAATAGAGGAACAAATATTGCATTAGATAAAATAATAAAAAAAATATCAAAAACTAACTTGACACCTTCTTTCAGGCCCTGATACTTGGGGAGAAAAACCCCAATCATTTTAGCCTCATCTCCTAAAAAGAAAAAAAGAAAAATCGAATATACCGTTGCACTGCCGCTAGATCAAACCGAAAATATGACGGAAACTGATATATTACGGTGTATAGAAGCGTATTCGGTTTTTTTTACTCCTAGGACATATTATTATATTTTCCTGTTCCGGTATAAATCCATAGGAACTGTATATTATTGTTGTATATCATGCTGTTTCTCAATATTTAGAATACATTAGTCTGAGAGCGATCGATTCGTTTTAATCCCGGATGCTATCGGGATCGCGTGGCTAGGTCGAAATTGACATTTAAAAAACCAGGAAGTAGGAAGTAAACTGCGAGTAGATAATACCGGAAATTGTAAATACAATATATATAGCGTTGCTGAGACATACGATAAAATTCGGTGACGTGGCTATTGGCTATGGACGTAAAATTCCGGTCAACGGGTTAAGACATTTTTTTTCTGTGCCAAAATTAACTTTTTTGGGAAAATTTTTCTTTCTCTTGGAATCTCATAATTAGGGGTCTAAATAGCGTCCAGAAAAATATTTAAACATTTTCTATTTTGTAATATGTCCCTCTACGAGGACAAGAAGAGCCAATAAAGTAAATATATTTATATTATATTCTTTTTTGCATTTATAGTATTTTATTGTTTATTTTCATAAAGATAAATTACTGATATTGCTCTTATACGTAAATAAATAACAAATTTTAAAATAAAAAATAAAACACAGTCTTTGGTTGACATAATTACATGGTTTTGGTGGATTTACGTACATTTTATTTATCAATGTTATTGTTATGACAAAACCGTGCACTATCAATGTAATGATATCGTTCATTCGTTATATCCCATACGAGAAACATAATGTATCACGCGATTTACAGCTGATTAATATAGTCAGAGATGTTTTGGTTATTCCAACATTTATATATGTACTATTTCATCATGGAAGATAAAAATTATCAGAATTTTAGGATACGCTGCTATATTATGTTTATTGAAAAAAAACACTATTGACAACAGTGTTATTTTTTCTTACTACGACTAATTGTCCCAATGAAACATGATTTACGTACCTACTGAGTGATAATGGTATCATTAAAAACATTTAATTCATAATTTCCATGGGTTTAATTTTGTTATAATAAATTCACAAGTCATACTAATATTTAATTATCTTCAGTATTTAGAATAAATTATACGTATAAGAACAGTGGGAGCGAAACGGTTAAGAAGACTCAACTTTTCAGAATTTTTTTTGCTTCACTCTTTTTCTTACATAAACTTATTAAAGTGTTACGACTGAGCTCTTGTGCTCGGAACACTTTTATAGACATGTCAAAGCAAGGGAGATAGGGGATTAGCCCTTCTGTTTTTCGGGGTCAGACTATGAAATACTTCCACTATATTTATAAATAAATATAGTGGATTTTATATAGTGGATATTAATCAATAAATATTTATCGGAACGTCAATTCAGAGGAAAAAAACTAATAAAATTTGTCATTCTTTTATAATATACCTAATAATATGTAGCCGCGCCCGCTGAAACTTTTGACCACGGAAATATGTTAATTTTAAAATCACGAGATTTACCGATTATATCGTTATCGTTTTATGCAAAAGTTTTGCAAACCTTCTAGTGGCTTTTTAATCTACTATACTTACATATTATCATATTATACTTTACGAAAAGGTTTGGATTGGTGATACAATTTTATCGTATACGACGATTTAATCTCGTAATGGTTTCATTATGCATCACACGACCCATCATAGTGTCCGTATATTAAATAGTATTGAAAATTGTTGAAAAATCCAAGGAGACCGGTGCGAAAATAATCGTTATAGACCTAACGTCAACGTCGCACGAAAAATAATAATTATTTTTTAATTGAAGACTATAACAGTGTGACGTCATATCTTGTAATTGGGATAAGAATTCTTAACAAGTACAAAGTGTTGTTCCAAATAAATAATAACGTACATTGTCACGGAAATTTAAAATACTAAATACTAAATTACTAAAAACTTCATTTGACTAATTTTTGTTTGATAATAGAGAAATCTTTGTTCGTATTTTGTGTAAGAAATAAACGTTTGAAATAATAACTAAAAAAAAAAAAAGGTACGTTGATGAACTTAGATATTCTTAGATAATATTTTAGGTAAAATTAAACCGTATTATATTCGTTGTTTTATTTTGCAGACGTGTATGAGGCAGAGGTATTGATTTAAAACGTGAATATAATATTATATTTACGTGTCCATGTATCCGTAAATTAATGATCTTTTTCAAAAAAAAACTCTACAAAAAATCTATCATAATTCCCAACTTCTCATCTACAAAAATGGCACACCCATCCTCAGTATTAGCACTTATATTTTACATGTTCTAATTTCGTATTTTTTTTCCGCTTATACTATTGTCTTTTTTTTATGTGAACAATTTATTATGTACCCAATGTTTGACGTAATATTCGAACTTTATGTGATTATTATTGTGCAACAGTCATAACATTATCGTGTCATTATTTTTGAAAATTATTATTTATAATTTATTTATTTTATCTATACAGTCGATTTATATACGAAACTTTAATAGTTTAAGTAAACCTCATTTAAAAGTTTTTCTATTATTTACTCCCTGGCATCACTACTGCTGCTGCTGTTATCAGTTTATTTAAATTATATAATAATAATATTACAACTTTGTAAATAATAATACCCAATACCCTTTAGCCTACATAATAAAATAGTCCGACATTTTTTTTAAATTTGTTTTTTTATAACGTCATTCAGTATTCGGTCGTTAATATTATTTAGATTTAAACAAAAAAATAAAACGCGGAGTTCTATCCAATAAAGTAGAATACCATACAGTAGCTGTAATTCACAAAAACTATATTATTAAGAATATATTATACAAAACAATAAAAAGGTAATGCGATTTTTATAACTCAAAGCTATATATTTTATTATAATAATATGTTCCTCGCAGAAAAAAGATAGGTACAGAGACAAGAGTCCTTTTAGCTATAGCAGTGGTGAATCGAGGCGATGAATCTCTTTTCGTAATGTGATTTTTCAGAAAAATAAAATAAAAAAGGAACGTTGAAATTTGTGAAATTTTGAACTATCAACTATGATTATTTCCGCGTTCGTGTTAAAATGTATACACACCGTTATAATTTACTGCAATTACACGACGTTTTAAAATTCTGAATGGAGCTAATAGAATCTATTAGTTCAACTAAGATGTGCTTGGTTTTTTCTCGAAAAACACTTTTTGAGTTAATAAAAATGTTCCGATTTTTTCACGCCGTACGTATTAAAAAAATATGGTATTTTTTTTACCATTATCCTATTTCATTTGAAAAAAAAAACTCTAAATTTCCAACTATTATTCTATGAAATGTAAAACCTGACATCAAATGTCCAATATCCATACATATAGGTTTTATTTTCAATGATTTCTGGGATGTCAGAACTTCATGGAAATAAACACAACGATAATACTTTAACTACTATAACTACTCCTCTAAAAATAGTTTTATTGAATGCAACCATTTATTATTGCTTCCTGCAGTATGAATAATAAATTACCAATATTTTATCATATACCTTTCAAACTTTTTACCTTCACAACAATGAAGAACGTCTGATCTTTTTTTTTTATATTTAGTTTATGATGTATTAGCAATATTTAGTTTAAATAATAAATTTAAAAAAAAAAAGAAATTAATAGATATCTTGAAGGGGAGAACAGTTCCAATTTATTTTTGTGAAATTCTTGTTTTGATGTTCCTGATGGATAGAGAAAATCATCTGTGTTAAATAGTCACATGGGCCGAATTTCCCTCTATCCAATTTTTCATAATTTTCATTTTATTTTTTCATAATAATTGCTTTTAAATAATTATGCCCCTGATTTGTATTCAATTTAAATATGTAGAGATAATTAAATCTCAGTATTTTCTGTGAAAACATTCAATTTTAGTATATAAATGGTAATGGGGGGTAGGGGGGTATTTGGAAGTTGGAACCCTTAATAGAGGTCTTTGATATTTACACCGTGTATACACATAATTTAATCGTCCTTCGGCTTTATTTAGAGATCTACAGGGATGTAAACAATTAAATAAATTAAATTAAATAAACCTCACTCCCTTGAGGACATAATGAAATTCAACTGAATTTTAACACTTTAATCAGCATTTAAAAAAAATTCTAATTTTCAAATTTGAACACATTAATTGTTCTACCGGAAGCTGCTTAAAGTAATGAAGTATTAAAATACTGGGGAAAATTCGACAAAAATTACAATCTTGTTTTTGACTAAATAATATTGAAAAAAATATGATCGACTTGTGAATGCATTATAATTATTCAAGGGTAAAATCTTAACGTATAAAATTTGAATATCGATAAAGTGCACGGTAATATAAAAACATTTTTTTTTTTCTAAATGCGGTTTTGTAGAGCAGGTGAGTATTGTGTAAAATATTGTTATATTATGCATGGAAAGTAATGGTCCGATTCATATGCTCATACATTCGGCTCGACGTTACATTTTCGAGCGATATTTTATAACGTTCAACTAGGTGTATAGTAAATATTTTTTACGGATTTTAACTTGCACGACAAAAAAAAAAATACCTAATAAAAAGGAAAATATTATATATATATATATACTCATATTTCACCCAGAAAAATGTCTGCTCTAATTTATTATCTGTGAGCTACTGCTCAAAACTCTCGTAGATATAGTTACTATATGATAAATCACGCATAATTAAAAATCAACGTTCCAAAAAATAATAAATATATAATTTTTAATCATTTTGTATTGATTGTTGGCAAAAAACTATAAAATACCAGACAAAAATACTTAAATAAAAATATTTAAACAAATATTTGACAAAATACCAGTTGAATTCCCCTCCCCCTATTTTATATTATGTACATACTAATTCCGATAAAAATAGTTAAATTTGAGTACACATATTGTAGAGATGGATAGTGACGTGATGAGCAATATTTGACTTGTGGGCAATGAGGAAAATATTTCAAATTTTAACTTATGCTCGCCACGCTACTGGATACTAAAATTGAAGGTTAAAACTCTCAAAAGCTACACACAATAAAAACGTCGTGCATTTACAATAAAGGTGGTTTGTATATAGCCTCGTTCAAAATCTACTAAATTAAATATCCCAATCCCGCAATATAATATTGGAATGTATATTTAAATCGAATGCAACCTCAATGCGTTCATAAAGCATTTGTAATTCTCGAGTTTACGCTCGTTTGGTCCAGAGAGAGCCGCTAGATGTGTCTAAAAGTGACAGGAAAAAGATGGACACACGAATATATTATACAGTGTACAATAGTCTTTACTGAACGATTGAATTCCGTTGGTCGTAGAAAATTCGATGGTTTTAAATCCAAAACGTCGATGCAGGGGGAATATAATATTTTAAAATATTCCGTGGAAGTTTACAAATCGGACCACATGAGAAAGCATTTCTAGGTATTGCTTTTGAACCGTAAAGGTTAGTCTTTTGTGTTACCGAGTAGTGGACCCGAACCAAATAAGAGGTTAAATATTAACAAATAAATATAAATATATATGTATATATAAATACAAACATACATATATTTTTATTTTCAATCAGGAGATTAGGTTTTAACCAATTCTATTCAGAACAAATGCTTTTTTTCATTTTTCCCTATTGTTTGCGATATTTTTGAGTCTCCCGTAAAAAATGACCCCGCATCATTTATTATTTGGTTAATGTATTTCATTCTAAAGGTCCTTCTCGATCGAGTTCCTTCTATCATACTTTCAATTATTAAACTATTCATCCCTATGCCTCAATACGTGTGACCAATAATTTGCTATCTCCTCCTGTTTAAAGTATATTTATCTATTCGTTTTTCATCTCATGTCTGTAAAACATTTTCATTTGGTCTTCATTCAGTCTAACTTATTCTCTGCATCTTTTTCTAACACCATATCTCTAGAGCTTCTAACATATCTTTCTCTTTTTTATCCACGTCTCAGTTTCATATAATATTCGTACTACACCCCAGACATATATTTTTATGAGCATATGAATATGCATTCTTAGTAATAATTACGTTAATATTTTTGATGTTCAACTTTTTAAGGAATATATTTTTTGCTTGATTTTAAATCCCCCTCCACACAAAAAAACTAATTGTTTTTTAATTTTAAATTATATTTTACGGAATGTTTCAACAATTTCCCCTTTTTTCACCACGATATTTTTAACACAGCCTTTATTTCGGAAATTAAAAATGAAATATTAAAATAATAATATTATGTTATATATAGTCGTTATATATAGTCGTTATATATAGTGTCGCTCGCGATGGTCGCTACAGTCGAAACCGCTAATATGTTGGAGAGCGTCATTTTGTGAAAAATCGCAGACACCGGAAGTCCGGAAAGGAACTATATACAAATAAAACCAGCACAACAGTCTGGAATGTAGCAGTTCAGGGTGTATAGCTATCTGATACTTTTTTTTTTACTTATTTCCAGTCCCAAACACGTACGACATATTTCCAAATATTCGCAGTAGGTACATAATATTATAATTCATTTTTATGACAAATATATCGGCATCTGCGGTCGTCGTTCTCCGCATTTCGGACCCTTTTCGCACTGCATGAATTCATATTATTATTCAATGTATTATACGAGAATACATTTTTTTTTTCATTTATAATGCCATCTTTTTAATAAACAATAGGTTACCGAGGCAGATAAGGGCTAAAACACCCACCGGGATTTAGGTTCCAGAGCAGTCGCATCGATATGAATATAGAATTGAAAAATATTGAATATTGGATACATGATAATCGAAACATCAAAAACGTTTATTTGTACGATTATTGAAATAATATTATTTATAACACATGTAGTTAATAAAATTAAACATTTTTAAATGTTAAACAAAAGTTTTTTTTAAGTAAAATACTATAAAAAATTCGCCGGACAAATTTCGACGAGACGGCACACGCGTAATATGCCAGATTTATAGCCTCGGGTTACATTTTTATAACTAAAACTATACTCACTAAAACCTGCCAGCTAGAAACCACGAGGATTTAATCTGGAATTACATGGCTTTAAAACTGTTTATGAATTTCAAATGACTACACAATAATACTGTTTTGTTTTGTAAATTGTTCGAAAATTGGACGTCTAACGACGTGCCAAAAATGTTGATAGCGGCGAGATATCATTTCAATGTATTTATGTAGCTTTTAAACACTTCTAACGGTTCTCTCTGAAAATCAGCATTTAAGTCTTGGAGATATTTTCTGGGTTTTGGGTGCTCCAGCTAGTGAACCTCTTACGAAAATAGATGCAATTTTGTACACGTATTATAGAGTCAAGGATGCGGTATTTAGAGATATCGATTTTTAACTCCACCCCGACTACTTGTATGTTCTAATTTCACAATTTTTCAAAGTACTATAGTGGTAGTATACAATTGTATTATTATAGTCTACGATTATCTTAAAACAAAAATTTGTATTACTGTATGACAAAATATGTGGCAACAATGAAAAAAATTCGATTCTAGTGACAGAATTCTTTGGTAAGCTATAATTGTAATTGAAAAGTTACTGCATATAGTACCTAATTTAATTATTTTATGGAAAGCAACGATACATCATTGTGAAAAAAAACTATTCTGAGAAGAAAACGGTAAACTCGTAACGTTCGATAACTACTTAAATATAATAATCGTGGTTTTCCTCTTTAACTAAAGATAAACCAAACATAATATTATATTGTTAGTTTTATCGATTTTTCAGAAAAAACTGTCGAAAAGGTGTTTCAAATAAAGTATATCGCCAGATAAAATTTCCGCATCTGTTAAAAATAGAAAAAAAATTGGACTATTTTTATCAACCGAGAAAGTATTTTCCGAGAAAAAACACTCATTCTAGTAAGTGAAACTATTATAACTTTTTTTACAATACACTTGAAATCTAAAAAAAAAAAAAACACGAATTATTTCCTTAATTGGTGCGGCTCGTTTTCTTTTGTACGTAATAGACGTTTGTATACTCGGTACTATTACTATGTTATCTTCATTAATTGAATACAATAGTTTTCCGCCATAAATCGCTACTTTTAATGGTATCTACCAATTAATTGTAAACGTTTTTACGTCATAATAACATTTCGTAATCGACCTTTTACGCAGTATCAACTGTTATCGTTTCGAACAAAACTAAAACCTATATGACCGTAAAACTGCAGTATCCATACGTCTCTATGACGTAACCAGGGACAAGATATCCCGAAAGAGAACCCACATTAGACTTCCTAGGTACAAAAACTTACACTAATACGGTATAATTGTTTATTTAATCAGAAATTTTATGCGGGGAAGCAATTATTAACGGAATTGTAATAACATGTGTAATAATCTCCTCGAACAAATTTTGGTCGCACCACTGACAAATCGGTAAGTACCTGCATTCAAAATGTATATTCGAAAATAGCAACAATATCATATTTCCTTTATTTATAATTTACACGAATAGAAAAAGATTGGTACCCTGCCGTTCTATGGGTAAAAACATCACCTGTGGAAATATCCTCCTACAAAAACATCTAGAATTAATATTATTATTAATTTTCATTTGGGCCGTTTATATTTTTTATTTATCAATATAAATGTTGATTTTTATTATCTTGTATAGACTATACAGATTACAGAAGACCATGAAGTAGATACTATTGCGTTAAGGATCTACGGATATTATAATAGTAACTGCAACTATGACACAAGGAATCGCACATAAAATTATGAGACAAAAAGAAAAACGGGAATGCGGGAATAACGGTGAATAATTGCTGCCAGCCAGCCTGCGGGTTACTAAACTTAAAGAAAACTAACCAAAAAATTTTAGTTTGAGCATAAATATATAAAGTATTCATGAATATTATATATTACATATTATAATATTATATACCATACTGAGTGTCACACACGAAGAATAAATATTTTAAAACGGCGGAAATAGTATGTATAGAATATTATTCGTTCCTGTATACTTTTAGCAAACTCCCGGGGGACAACCTGTATATATTATTATAGATACGAAAACGTATATACTTTCAGGGGAAGGTATAAACAATATAATTTAACATAATTCATACGCGTATATTATTGTGCGTGTTCCAAGTTAAAGTCTTTTCCCCCGTGACATTATAATAATATTGTGCTGTTTGAATCAATTAAAACATGCCGGTTTAAATATTAAAATAACCTGTTATTTATTTACATTCGTTTTATTTTCGCACATTACATTATGTGAATTTCGTTTCGTATACGATTTCGGTTTAATCCTTTAAACAAACGTAGGTAATATTATATTTGTTCGTACGAATGTTTCATTCTCGTTTCACGTTTTGTTTTTTTTTTTAATTTAAACTATGTATATACTTTAAACTTGCAGAATATAAGTATGTTTGGTGCAATAATTCCACTATGTCTAAACATTTTTCTTTCGTTTATTTGAATAATTAAATTTGAAAAATTATAAATTCTTAATTATTTGTCTTTTTCTTTTTTCCAACTCAACAAAATAATCTTGTGTTTTAAACTTTTTATTTAAGTCGGTTAGAAGAGCTTTAATTTGGTCTTTCAGCGGAGGATTAAAATATTATAATCATAAATACAGCAACGACTTTCTCAGTATTCCGCGAATACACTTCATTTCCCAGGGGTCTGATTTAAATTTTGAAAACGATTCGCCAAAGTTCTCACAGTCTATGACTTTATCACAGACGAGACTAATAATATTATACTATTTTTTAACAAAATTCGGTACATAAAATTAACTGAACATATTATGGGATGATGTATAATATAAGTAATGATTT
Source organism: Cinara cedri (assembly GCA_902439185.1). NCBI lineage: Eukaryota > Metazoa > Arthropoda > Insecta > Hemiptera > Aphididae > Cinara > Cinara cedri. Next base: position 930,421 of record CABPRJ010001448.1, on the reverse strand, counting down.
TTAAAATGTTGGTATTTGATTTTAAAAATCTAAATTTTACTAGATATGGGTCATAAAATGATATAGAACATGTAAAGCGATTCTGCCAAAACCAGATCAGATTTGTATATGCTGCCATACGGAGAAAACGCTCTGGATCGATCCGAACAACGATTTGGTTTTTGAGATATTAACGATATGAAGGGAAAAAAAACGTTTCAAATATCCATTGAACGTATGAAATGTTATTTGTTTCCAATTTTTTTTAGCGACCGTTAATTCAACTGTACCAGTTCGTAGACGCGGAGTAGATGGTTTATTCACGGTTATAAGACAACTTTAATATTATGTACTTGCAAAATTTAAAAACGTATCTGTTCCGGATATTATACGACAACGATAATTAATGTCACGTACCTAATACATTTGGCAGCTAAACAGCCGATTATAGTTTGTACGCGCTACTATACACTGCAAGGACACATTTTACAATGCAAATAGGGAACGGGAAAAAATACTGATAGCACCGAAAAAAGAAAAATTGATTCTACTCACTGTTGTTAATAGGTAGTCGGAAACGGATATACAGTTTAGTTTTTCTGTATGCGGCGATAAATCGTTGTGAACGAAAAACCATTTTGAGTACAGTACGCTACGTTAGGAAGTCGGTTTTTTTTTTGTCACGTAATAGAGGTAATCAACAAAAATAAAACCTATATATCGAGATTTGTTTTAAGTTTTTTAAATTTTATAGAAAAACTATTAGGAATCTATGTACTTTTCAAAAATAAATTACCTTCTACAAAAAAATCCGCAATTGCTAAAGAGCAATGCGAATAATTTGAATCCTTCTTACTAACCGAATGTGTAGTAAAAAAAGTACCTAGGGGTAAACGGTTGAAAATTTAGATAAATGTTTCAAATAAAGTACTACTGTATCAAACAGAAATTCTACATTTGTTAAGTTAGTACATAAAAAGAATGAAGCATTTGTCTGACCAAAAACCATAGGAACTAATAGCCCTGCAAATATATTTGAGAGGGGGATTAACACCACATAATATTTTTTATGTATATTTAATATGTATTTATAAGGACTTGATTTGGGGAATTCGATTGAGTTATTTTGGGAAATAAGCCCCCCTCAAGTCTCTCCGATATTTACGCCTATGCAATAAGCTGTTTTTTTAAAGTATTGAATATTTTGAAATTTTTTTAAATAAATAGTACCAACAGCCAAAATATCTGAATCATGACAAAATCTGAGCATTTTTTACCAGCCCAACAGTTTTTACCGGAAAAAATACATAATAGTAAAAAAAAACTGAAAATATAAAATATAATGCAAAAATTTGCGAACAATCGAAGTTGAGTACAAACAGTAAATTATTGTGACGGAATTAAACCGGTAAAAAAAAGGCGAACGTTTTTATACGATCATAATTGAATTTAAACTCGTGTATACCTATAGGTTTTTAAACAATTTAAGCCCGTGTTAAAAACCGTTCAACATTCTCGTCCACTACATTTTGATACCGCAGGGCGATCATATTAAGTACCGTTAAAAAAGCTGCGATCTTTTTTTTTTTTTGTGACACTGTTTCACGGCAAACTTCCATTTTCGATTATATTTTACACAGCAGGTCTGCATTTAAGTACCATTTTGTTTTGTTTATGAAATCGACCTACGTCGTAGGTTTTTAAAAAAAAAAAAAAAATTATATTGAAACGTAACGAAATTATTGTCATATTAAAAAAAAAAAAATTAAAATAATAATAAGATCGTTTCTGAAACAATATTTATGTAAATTGCCGTTAAGTGCAATTTATTAATATAACAATATCATTATCGTGTTTCTAAAGAGAAACATACTTTTTCTGATTCCTATCAGATCCCTAGATTAAATTTTCGCCAGTGTAAACAAGACCGTATCTGTGGTGAAAGCCAGATTTTTTTCAAAAAAAATATTTTTTGTTGTTTCCGAGTCTGTAACGATAATAATAGATAATTGTTTTGACCCCCGCCGTGTCCTGAAAAGTCGGTCCGCTTATGGTCTTGAGTACTGCAAACACAGCATTTTCGACACTATCATTGTTTATTCAATTTTTTTGTACTCAAAACGTAACTCGCGACTACATTCGGCCGTTTAATATAATATAAGAGATGCAAATTATGATATTTCGTTTACACGGCTTGCTTTTTAAAAATGTATTTCTGGACTCGAGTATATACAGAATGCATTGCTTGCAGTCGTACGGATCGTATTTACGTCCTAACCTCTGCGGGCTAGCCCAGTCTTGTTTGCCACCCGGTGTTGCTTGCAAAATTTGGATATAGTTTTCATACAAATACACAATAATATATTGCGTGTAGGCACTATGGGCGTAATTATGGTTTTACTAGAAAACCGTAAAACCTAAAGTATATGGGATATTTTCGAAAAATCTTGTAAAAAAAATTGAATTTTAGTTTGTGGAAGGAGAGGGGGTATTTCGCAAACGCAATGTATACGGAAGAGGGGGACATACAAATTTCCCGATGATGAATTCTATATGGAAATCATGTTTTTTGTCAAATTTAACCTATAATATTATTATGTTAATTCGCTATAGGAATGTTTTTTTTTTTACTAGAAGTGTTGCAGTATACCTAATGTTAAACAACGTATGTCACGGTTACATTCTTTTTTTTTTTTTTAAAAAAAACCCGCTCAATTACAGTAATTTAAAAAAAAAAGCTAAACAAAAATAGCGCGTTAAAAATAAAACAAATACGCAAAAAAAACTTTTCCGAAATGGCCTATAGCTAATACCTATACCTATATATTACAACAACCGACAATATCAGTATAATAATAGTGTCGAGAAAAACTCGCCACCGTCGTCGGTGTATACG
>CABPRJ010001448.1:600000-927506 GCA_902439185.1 Cinara cedri | reverse complement strand
GACGCAAAAAAAACTTTTCCGAAATGGCCTATAGCTAATACCTATAACCTATATATTACAACAACCGACAATATCAGTATAATAATAGTGTTGAGAAAAACTCGCCACCGTCGTCGGTGTATACGATTTTATCGAGTAGTCACGCGTATACCCCGAACGATACGAGTTGGGATTTCGCGCCGTTTACGGACAATAATATAACGATAAAAAGAAATAAAGAATGTACACAGAGTGGTTCAATAATCGTGCTCACTCAATTTTTTCGATTAAGTTTTGCATATTTTTGATTTGGATTACGATTGTGAATCTAAACTTCGGCATTTATGGTTAAGCTTTTGTGAATTGAATTGATTGTTGTATACTGTTTTACATACTTGTATGTTTATTGTACAATTGAAATATAACTTCTTTACTCTTATATTATTTTGTATTATCTTATACAAATCTTGTAGTTAGTATTGTTAATTTTATAATTTTAAGTTAGTTAAACATAAAATAATTATTTGTAAACTCTATGTTGCCTTCGAGCGTCATATAAATAAATAAATAAATAAATAAAATGTATTCAAATTCAGATTTTTTTGTAGTTGTAGTTAAAGCCAATATTTTCGAACACATAGATTTTTCACTCATTTTAAGGAATTCTCTATTCCCTAAACTTAAAAATGAAATATGTTGTCAAAAGGTAGACGGAAATCAATAATTTTACCACCAAAATTGATTTGAAGTAATACTCCGTCTATTTATGGAATTTTTACTATAGGTTCTCATTTGAAAAACTAAAGTTGGTATCACCACAGGATACTCCTTATACGTCGAGATAAATCTGCGTATTTGAAAATGTCAAAACTCGGAATTTGAATATATATATGGAAAATTTAACCAAAAAAGTGGGGTTGTCACGCTTAGTGAATCATCCTGTATAGTTGTACGCAATATTATTACGGAGACGGCGCGGTTTGCGTTTTCAGGCGATTTGTTTTTCGCACGCGAAAATCCCTTAAACACCTTTATCGTCTATATATATATATTGTGAGAATACCTGTCGTTTGTCGTTTTTCGGTCCTATCGCCTGGCGCGTTTATAAATATATTATTAAATGAGCGTACAACCGCGTTTGAAAATAGACACCGCGATATTATAATAAAATTGAAACCGTGGCAAAACGTTCGTCGGGGGACAGTAATTCGACTGCCACCGCCGCAGTCCGAGGCAGGTAAAGTCCCTCTCCTCCCTTCCCATAGCCTTGACTTTCAAGGAGACGATGATAATTTATAACGTTACACCTGTCGCGCGGGCGGACGGAAAACCGAGTTTTCCTCCATCCGCGCTACTTTGCCGCTTTTCTAAACAACACCGCAGATAAAGCGTAATGAAATTTGAAATTTTTGTTCTCACCAAGAGAGAGGGGAGGGGGTTAAAATTGTTTTCCATATTTTCTCTGATATCGTACGACTCAGAAATGAATTTTCACCGCCCGTTTTTGTCAAGACTTTCGTCCGATAACCGTTTTGATAGGAAGAATAATTTGGCGTTTTAGACCGTGGATTTGTTAATAAATTGTCTGGATTATTAAATTTATAGAAAGAAAATTTTTCGATTTCAAACTCGATGTGTTCAAAATGAATTAAGGGGCTGGGAGCAAGAAAGGCATTTTCATTGAAATGCTCTTTTTGCTTAAAATGTTTTTTTGAACTTAGTGACTTCTATACTTTATGTGCATACAATTTTAGTTCGAAATTTTATTAATCGAGCACTGTAAAAGTGTTTACGTGATTGTGTATAAATATATTTCTTGCATAGAACCACAGACTATGCATGTTATATTAATTATAACGTCGTTTTATTTTTCAATGATTTAAAAATAAAATTATGGTAGAATTTGGTATTGTTATTTTTCGTGGTAGATTAATGGGTTTGGTAAAAACCGTTTCTAAATAAAACTAAGAATTAAGGAATTAAGATAATATTTAAAATTAAAAGTAATAAAACATAAAATTTATGTTTGAAATTTTATTTGTATTCTTATAATTATTATTATTTATTTTTATATTTATGTTCATATTATTCAAAACTTACGAATAAATTAATACAATTCAATTTCTTTAATAATTTTAGATGAAATAGAATAGGTAATTACTGTTTGATGCAAGGACATTTTTATGTCCAAATATCTGTTTTCTTTAAAACTTAGTGGACTCAAAGAAAAAAAAACAAAGACATATTTTTAAAAAAAATAACACCTAATATCTTAATTTTGGATGTCTTAAAAATTCAAAATAAAAATTTGACAATGGAAAACATGTCCAATTTGCCCCCCTTGGTCGAAACTGTATAAAATATATATGAATGTATTTCAACTTCCTTAACAATACGCATTCCCAGTTAATCGAAGTTAATAACAATATTATCTTAACGATCCGCGATTAATTTCGAATTTAAGCGAGAACGTCATTCTCGTCAGTTTTATCAGCTTGTAAAAACTATTTAAAGTACTTTTCAAATATATGAAAAAAAAAAAGTAATTGAATATAAATACGAATACCTCTATAATATATTTAAATGAATACGTAAGCAAATACTCTTTTTAATTTATCTACTTAAACACAATATAAAATTATCGTTTTTATGATTTTAGAATACATAGGTTTAACCATAATTACGTTTAAAGACTTATGCAATTTGAGCATAAACATCATGGTAGGATTGTAAATTAGAACTTCCAAAAGACATTATTCAGGCATCATTTAAGGGTCTATAGAGGTTTCAAAATCTCGAAAAATACCCCTCTATAATAATCTAAGATATATATAGATATATAATCTAAATATCTCTCTTAGCTAACACTCCACTAGAAATGTCTGAACGGGAAAAAATATACGACAGGCACACTTTAAAAAGTATACAGTTAGAATATTATACATGTTAGAATATTTTTGATAAAAATTCGACAAAAATGACCGTCAAACGATATCTCGTAGTAAAAAGTTTATTTTTGGAAAATGTGCGCTCGATAAAGAACATCAAACTTTCAAGGAAGCTATTGTTTTGACGTTTATTTCGATTATAGGTACGGAACCAATAAACGGATGTTGGCGTTGGCATATAATACCTTATCGATACTATCGTATATTTCTGACAGTTTTTCTGTGTGAAATTCTTATGAAAACCCGCCTCAAGCAGCAACGAAAAGGTATCTATAGTTATTTTTACGACCACTGTTTTTGACGTTCTAAACCATTTTTTTTTTTTTACACTATATAATATTTATCGTTTGTGTTTCTCGTAATACACAATATACCAAGTCGATGCCAAAAAAGTCGATACACAGAACAGACTTATTAAAAAAAAAAAGTTGATAGAAAAAGAGTTGATACTTGGGACGGGTGCAGCCACTTTGCGCCAATAACTTTTTTAGTGCCATTTCCGCCTGTTATCGAAATCTACACCTGCTGATATTATATAAGGTGGACTATTCACACAAAATTTAAAATTATATAATATAATCGTATTTACAATTATCAAATTATTATAGTTTAAATGTTTAATATCATAGATAAATGTGTATTTAATTTATTAAAATATTTTATTACGTGTTACGTGATTGTTAACTTATTAATGTAACCTAATTTATTACGAATACATTATTCAAAATTACATAAATTAATATGATATAATATTAAAATTGTCAAATTATAGTTTTGATTCAGATTTCTGTATAAACTTTCAACTAACAAACATTATGGGTATTAATTCCATTTTTTGGGCGTCTTTAGATATTGTGTACACATGTAACTCGTATTTTATTGAATTATTAAATACATTTTTGTACAAATTATACTTCTATTCAGGTGAAAGAGACAGACTCAAAATGGCCCTCGATTTACTTTATATGTATGTAAATCGTCAAAGTGTAATATAGCAATGTGTGTTACGGAATGTAGTTAAATGACGAAAAATACATTAAAATTACGTTTGAACGACGAGCATTTCGCGTTAATATTGAATTTAATATTAACAATGTAAAAAATTATAAATAACAATCAAAATAAAATAAAAATAATTTATAAAACTGCACCGTAAAAAAGCAAATCAATTAGCTCGATTTAACGTACTAAAATGAGATTGGTACCGAAACGTCTAAAACTTAATAAACAAAACGCTACACCAAAAAAAAAAAAAAAAAGTGTGAAAAGAAATTTTTCCGCACGTTTTTACTCGCTGAATTTAATCGCCGGTTAGCACCGACGGGACGACGGAAGAACGGTCCTAAATTGTGATTAACGGCGGTAACCGCCCGAAATCGGCTGGTAGGTATTTAATCATTATTAAACCTTAACCGTGAGTGACGAAATTCAACAACCGATTAAAGTAATTTTAAATTTCCATTGCAGTTAATATAATATCGGCCAATCGCTATTAAATTCGCGGTGAAATCGGACGCCTAATAAGACAAATGACAATAATTATCTAATACTGTGCGCCGTTTCTATAATTACATTCAGGTATAATATAATGTCCGCGTTGAATATTATCCAACGTGTTTATAACGACGTTTGCCATTGTTTAAAACTGTCCGCGATCCGAACTACCGGGCGATGTTAATCATTTAGCCGGCTAATGTTCGAACGGTACGGTTATAGACGTATTGAATAATCGAACACTGTCCAAAATGAATGGCTATAATATTAACATTATTCGATTTATATTGCCAGATCTCGGGGACAATATTCTGCGCTTTCTCTAAATGATAAGCGAGACAGGTACATGTTTTTCTCTTTCCGCTTTCATCTATAAATAAATGAGAAATAATAGTTTATCTGAGCCGGTCGTTGTACCTACGATTCTATCATCCAGATAAATATTTTTAAATGGTAATTTATAGTTTTATTGGGAAATAATCGGCAAAACATTTAATTTATGTTCATGCATTGTTTTTTATTAAATTTACATACAAACTTTTCGGTTACCAAATCAAGATGTGTGTGTCAAACGCAATACACGTTTATAACTTTTAGCACTTTTTGTTTTGTGATTTAGATAAATGTTCTTGGTTATTTATTTTTATTTAGATGGTAATTAATTCGTTATGTACAATTTATTATCCTCAAAAATTGTAATCCGAATCGGTCAAAATATTGCTCGGGGTCGCGCTCTCGAAATGCTGCGGTTCATACATTTTTGTTTTTGTTTTTTTTTGAAATATAAACCCCGAAAATATACGTCAGCGCGTGACACTATACTACAGTGCAGTATTGTAATAATAATACCGTTGCAGAGTTCGCGTTTTGTCGATTAAAACGTTTTATTCAAATGAAATATTGTCCGCGGGACGACGTGATATTATTATTATTATAATAATACGATGGGCGTGCGCCATATGATATGCGATTTTTCGGGAGTGGGGACGTTCCCGGTGTACGCCCGTTCTCGGACATCCCGTTTCGTGAAAATAATATTATATTATAATAGATGAATCGATATGAATAATCAAACGCACGCGAAACGAGCGCGACGTATATCGCGAACCTCCTTGTATTCTCGCGTACAATAATATTATGAAAAGGCACAAAGTACCTACCCTGTGTGTGTGTGTACCGTATTAATATGAAACGGGGGTAACGTCCGAAAAATAAATTCAAATATCGGCTAAACAATAATAATAATATTTTAACGTAACATGACCGACGGCACGTCCACGGGGGAATATCAAACGCGCGTTTTGAAATGCCCGGCGATTCGACCATATTCATTATATTTCATACGTCCCTGCTCGCCCTGACCTACAGACTCGACGGTGTTCAGGGGAGGGTATACGTGGGCACAAGGTGCGTATACCCGTTTATCGTTTAGCGGCATGCCGTGTACCCAGTAAAAATCGTACCGGTACGCGCGTAAACACGATCGTATACTTTGAGAATTAAAAAAAACGTGCGTAAACAGACTGTCGTGCAGGGCGTGTGATTTATAAATGATCAGTACGACTACTTATATTATACCTACATATATACGTATTTAAGGAGGGAGATCAGGGAGACATATCTACCTCCACGACATATTTTTTTATGTGCTATAATTTATACGAATATTTCAAACTCGAATTTCTTTACCTTTTAGTTGGAAAAATTATTTAAAAAAATGTGTCAGTAAGTATTAGTACCTACCAGTTAATAAATCAAGAAAAAAAACCATAGGTATATTTTCTTATTAAAATCGAAACCTATTCGAACCACTTTAATATACAGAAGGTTTTTTTTCCTTATTCTTAGAACAGTGTAACTAAACTAATAATAATAATAATAACTGTAGTGAGTGGCGCCAAACAAGGAGTTCAGGTCTAGTCAAGACCAGACCATAAATTAGGGGATGATAGTAGTGGTGGCGGTCGTTAATAGATGTAGTTTTTCTTTGGTGTATACATTTTATTTAAAGAAGACAATATCAATAATATTTTAACTATTTTTTTTTTGAGCTTTGACAAATTTATTATACAAATAATATATTTAATACCCCCGTATTAATCATAATTTGAGTTTTTAGTATAAAATAATGTAAAATCTTAATTTCATGAGCTTGGGTTTTGATTTTACAGCACTCGAAAATTGATAAATATGTGCTAGAATATATGTAATAAAAATGACGAGATAATTAAAACTACGCTATTTTCAATAGTCAGAGATTTTGATTAATGTTAATAAATTTTTAGAGAGGAGGAGGAGTATGGTGGACAAAGTGACCCCACGGTTATCCTACTGATATCTAAATAAATGGGTGGTGGTTAAGCTTATTATATAACTAGTGACTAGACTATTTCAAAACTAATTCGGCGTCGCTGACAATTGTTTATCAATGTTAATGTCAGGGTTGACTGAATTATAAAATATTTACAAAAAAATGTATACATTTATAGCCGGATCTTATTTTAGTAAAAATTTGTAATAAAAATTTCAAAACCGTGTATTTCAAAGAGCCGCAATGGTTAAGATAAAAATTAATAATAATAAATTTATATGAATCATGGACATGATGATGGATAAATTGTTGTGAATAATATTTACGATTTTTAGTTAAACATGGTTAAACATTTTCTGAACTAAATTTATATTAAAAAACGTTTTTATTAACGTCTCATTTTTTTGCCAATACGAGAAAACCATTTTACCAACTCGTATAAAAATATTGACGAACGTTTTTAACGCGTTCAAATAATTTTCGTTTAACAGATAGGATTTTGAGTTCATATTATGTGGTTCAAGAATTAGTTTATGAGCAAAAATAAAACATTAGAGTTAAAATGTCTCTAAAACCGAAAGAGATGTTCTGCTACTTATCGAAGTTATTTACTGAGTGGTCTGTAATTGTCTAAATCTAAAAGGTCGGTAAACACTGAAATAGGTAATAGGTGTACTTTAAACGTTTAAAATATATACGATTGGGTTAAGTTGTGATTTATAAAGTTACGAGCAAAACCTACCTATAATGTATGATATTAAAAGTGAAATTTGATGATTTTAAGGTTTCGGGGCTTTTAGCATTTGGTTACTATTTATCAGTTCAATACGAAATCTATTTTGAATGCCACGATAATTTATTTAATGTCGTAACAGTTAAATTATGAAGTATTACGTTTAACTATTAACTATTAAGTACATATATAATGAATTTATTCCGGAGCTTATTAGATACACTATACAAAGCGTATCTATTACGGGGGGGGGGGGACATGAACAAAATACAAGAAAAAATTGTATTAATGGCGAACAAGGTATTTTGTGTGCCTTACTATCTCTCAAAATCTAACGCGGCAATTCATATTTATACCTCAGTTTGAAATATTAACAAAAAATGTACATTTTTCCTGTTGTTCAAAATAAAATTATTGAAACGATAGTGCAAATTTTTATGGCAATAAAATAGATACATTTTTTATTCCGATTATTTTTTTTTTATGGCTTAGTTCGCTCCCCGGAACCCCCCCCCCATTCTGAAATCCTATCTGCGCCACTGCTTATAATGCAATTTTTTAAACGCTTTAAGTTCCGATTCTTGGAAAATGTATTATAATATGGTCTAATAAATACAAACAAAATGTTATTATTATTATAAAATCAAATTTTCTTATTCGTAAACCGTTTTATCATTATTACTCATATTTGGTACATGATAAATTTTATCGGAGGATTTTAAATGACATCGTTTTGTGTTTTTTTTTAATCATTGTATACTACTGTAGTATTCGTTAGTACTAACGAATATAATATATTATAAATAGTACCAAGTATTCACCCAATTCACGGCCGATATTTTTCAAAAATTCAAATAATTACAGTAAACATAAACAATATGTCACGTTGCCAAATATAATTTATCGTACGGTTGGCAAAAAAAAATTTAAAAAACTGCTGTTGTTGTTATATTTTTAATTTTTATCATTAACATCCTTCTTGTCATTGTTTTTGATTCAACGATTACGAAAATATGTTTACAGTAAAATCGTTTTTGGTTTGGCCGGTCTTTGCAGAACGGCTTAATAGTTTTATTTACCTACGATATTTTCATCCTTATTCCGTTCACAGTAATCTTCGGGTAATAATTAATTTCATATCAATTGTCCTTCCGTATTGCCATTGTAACTTGAACACAACACACCAAACGAGCAGAAATCTTTGGCTCCATTACTGGCAGAAAAACCACATAAACGAGAATGAAATGAAAATAATATTTTACATCACGTATATGTACATTATTACATGAGTAATACAGTGGCGTAGCTAGGGTTTTGAATTGAGAAGGTATACATACGTTTTTGCTTGAGACATGGGTCAATCTAAAAGAGGGTTAGGAGTTTTAACAATCAAACAAAGTTAGAAAAAAGTTTTTATCAATATGTATTTTAATATGTTAAACGAAAATGTGTATAAAAAAAACTCAATAAGCTATGAAAAAAAAAATGCAATGTTTCTTGGTGTAAATTGTACTTATTTCCTTTTAACAGCTGTATATTTCTAGGAAAACTCCGAGCAAATACAGTAATTATATCATTTTTGTTAATGTCTTATTTGTTTTTTTATGCATATTAGTCATGGCTAACTAACCAACTGAGTCTATTTGCTGGCATAATGTTGTTCTTCTTCAAATCGTTTTCATACTGTGTTGCAGTGGATTTAGAACGTTTTTTTAGGAGCGAAAGAAATAGCCAGAAACATAGTCAATACTATCGAACCGTAAAATAGTATGTCGTATGTACACAAACACAGTATAGGAGGCTATGTTATAGTCTCTAAATCCCCTCCTCTGGCTACGGTTCTGAAATAGTAATATATTGAATTACTCTAATAAGCGATAGAGACAATAATATTGTCCGCGCACGATTGTTCGGTTCGACGCGGTTGTTTGTAGAAGTCCAATAGATTTTCAAAATGGGAAACTCGCGATTTCGTTACTTTTACAATTTTTAATTATTATTACCGCTGTATGTACGTCGGCCGAGGGCACGCACAAACGATACGAGAAACAACGATAGGATATTATTATAGCCGTTCGAGGCGTTTTTATTAATAAACTTGTACGGTGTACTTATATAACTATCGCGAGCGGGATATATCGGAACTTAAAATTACAACAATTTAATCGCAAAATCGTCCCGAATGTTTCTATAGGCGAGTATCAGCTATACTAGACGGTTATACTGAAAACGAACGCTTCTATATAATCGTACATTATTGTTATAACAAAAACGATGATAATAAATACATTTCGATAATCGACAAAAAAGGTTCAAAGTTTTCGAGTCGGGGCTTCAAAACATTTTTGAAGCGTTATTATGACGGTAAACGATTGAAAATTTTAAATCGATAACGGCCGGTAACATTTTTCACTGGTTAACATTTTACGATCGACTCGACTTAACTGAACAGATATTATTAATTAACTCACACTGCGTTGCACTTGTGTAGTACTGCGATCGTGCACTTTTTATCCGCAAAAACACAATCGGATTACGACTTTTCCACCATACGTTTTTCACAAAACACACGTGATTGCGCGTAATACAATGTAAAAAATTACGAAATAACGTCCGAAAGTGGTTCGAGTATTATTGCGAACAATTATTTCAAACGTTTACAAAGGAAAATAAAACAAATTTAAAAATAAATTACAATTTTCACACTGTCCCGAAAGCCTATGAAATATTAATTATATTCGGTTGTATTAAAAGGACGTTTTACCCTCATCTACCGTCTCTGTCCAACTACCCGATAACATGTAAAAACGCAGAATAAGTAAAACTAGCTTCATTTTGATTTAAGAATAAAAGTGTTTATTATAAAATTTATAGAGAACAATATTTCGGAAGGAATGTCATAGAGTTTTTGTATTATGAGAAATATACAGCTCGATATAAAAAATACAAAAACATTTTTTTGTTTTTTAAACAACTGTAACATTTCTAATATTTCATAATTCAAAAAATGGGTATGAAATCCCCTCTAAAATATTGTTCTCTATAAATTTCATAATAGATACTTTTATACTTCTAATAATAGGAACCTAACCTAACCTAACCAAAATCAAAATTTTAATTAGTTTTACTAGCTAACAAGCTAGTTTTACTTCTTTTGCGTAAGACTCGTTTTTGCATGTTACCTAATAGATGAACTGAGACAGTAGATGCGGGTATCCAACGTTCTCCTAATCCTGTAAACGGTTAGGTTCGTGAATGTTTATTTTGTTTTTGCGGTACAGTATTAGTATAGGTATGTGGCGTGCGTGTGTGTTTTTTTCCGTAAGTACGAAGAGCGAGATGAATAGGTGGAGAAATGCGCAATCCGGGTTGTTTTTTCGCGGGTTAAAAAAGAAAAAAAAAAGGGAAAAATGCGCAATCGTATTGCATCCCCGCGCGCGTGGGTTACCTATACCCCACAACAATAATATAGTGAGTATACACATATGGGTAGTGAGTACATTACGGCAACAATAATAATATAAATCATTGTTGGCATTATAATTATGACGTAATCCAAAGGTCGGTACAACAACAATAATAATAATAATAATAATAACGTACGAAATTGAAAAACAATTGAATTACGTTCGGTTATACAAACAGCTGCGGCGGGAACGGGTTTGGTAATGCGCGTATTTGTTGCAAACGAGCCGGTGTCCGTACGAGTATAATATTACTGTGACGCGAGTTCTCGTGTATATTATTATATGCACGATATTATATTACTGTTATTATTATTGTATAGGCGCGGAGGACGGCCGTAAACAATTATAACGTATTTAAATCCTTTGGAATCGGTGTACTGCGCGAGAATATTGTTCGTAAGTTTGGACTTGTTATAATAATTGAACGTACACTACATTATCGTATAATACCCCGACCGAGCAATACGCGGCGCCACCTGGATGGTAAAGCCGCTCTACCGAGTGCCCGTGGTTTTGTCAACGTACGTTTGATTTTCACCGCGAGTAAACACCGTTAGTACATAGTTATTATTATTATTATTATTATTAGAGATCGGATTTATATTCTCTTACAATCCACAAAAAGGCGCTTTAAAACATCAAAATATCCTTGAAAAAAGCATTTACTATCATTTAAAAAAGCAAAATAGAGTTTAAAAGTCCCCCCCCTCCATTAATGGCTTTAACTTATTCAATTAAATTTTCCAACACTACAAAATTGATTCATACAAAATAATTTCTTTTAAATAAAACCATATGTATTATAAAAAAAAATAGAACGGACATACTTCACACGTGGGTACGGCTACTTTCAAAGGTGGAAAATGGGGAAGGCAGGATACAGATGGGAATTTGATGTATATCTGTAAACAACGATAAACCATTGCTAACGAAAAAACGATCTAAGCGGAATTCAGTGAAAGTGTTGCTTTGACAACAATACATATGTCATATTATAGGAAAATGATTATAACAATGTGCATTACCATGACAACAATGATTGTTTAAAAAAGATTTAAAACAATAACAATAAATAAATAAAAAACGTTTGTCAATGGTAAACATATTTTCAATCTTTTAATCTATTTTAACTTAAATAAACGGGTTTTCCTCATTTTCTCGATAATTATATCAATGAGAATTTCAAAAAATGATATTTCTAAAGAACCACCAAAGAACATTTAATTTTAGAAAAGGCGCTATACTTGATAATTGAAGTAT
This sequence comes from Cinara cedri, assembly GCA_902439185.1. Lineage (NCBI taxonomy): Eukaryota > Metazoa > Arthropoda > Insecta > Hemiptera > Aphididae > Cinara > Cinara cedri. The sequence continues at coordinate 915,314 of CABPRJ010001448.1, read as the reverse complement.
GCTTTCTGGTAGAAAAAGGCAATTTTACTCTGATTTTCAAGTGTAGTAAGCTTTTTAGAAGGAAATCTTACTGGGGTTGTACTTTAAGGAGGTCATTTTTTGATTTTCCAAACTTTTTTCATAATTAATGGGAAACATTGGGAAAAATAATGGGAAAACCCTGAAAAAACGTAGGCAAAATTGAAAAATGTATGAAATGTATTATTTTCGAATCGTAAATATTACGGCTAATTAAAATATGTGTAACGAAAGTTCAAAATCGTTTTTCGTTAACAAAAATACTGTACAGATACGTACAATTGCGTACAGATACCTATTAAATTCTTCTCTATATTCTACCTTCCCAATTTCTAATCTACAGGTGGGCCACACATTGTACGTAGTATGTCCGTATTTTTTTCTTTCAGGTTTTTTCCAACGATTATTAAAATGTCCAGAAAAACAAATGACCTTAAAGCACCAACTAGATTAAAAGTAGACAAAAAAGGTCTCTTGTCTTTTATTGATTGGAACGAGGTTGGGTTTAGTAAAGTTGTTCACAAAAAAAAAAAAAAATACATTATAGTAAAACTAATAAATACCTCACTATGTCCTGAATTTAAAAAAAAAACTTACAACTACCTATCTAATTTAAAAAAATAAATATCCGAGATACTGTATAGTATAAACTATTATTTTTTTTTTAGTACATACTATTTAAACGTGTACCCTTTTTCTTCTTCAATTTCGTGGTTTGTATAAAAACAATTATGTTAAGTTAGCTATATAATTATATACTAATATTTCAGACATATTTTTCCCGATGTAGGTAAGTGCGGTTTTTATAGTTTCGCCCCGTCCCAATTTTTTCAATAAACGAGGAGATGTATGTAATAAAATTCAACCGAAATTAATGGGAAAACCGTCAAAACCGTCACACGTATAATGTAATCCTAATGGTATAGTACCGAAAAGAATTCGAAAGCTCGGTTCCGCATATCCAGTACACTTAAAGAATGAAAATATTCCAAAATATATAAAATGCGTTATTATTCAGTACCTATATATATACGAGTAGGTACAACGGTAATTTGTATGTGCAATCGCCTTCGTCGTCGTCGTTTTGACGTATTATCATAAGCCTGCAGCTGAGGTCTACACGTAGGTATATATTATATATTATAATATTATTTCCATGATAAAAAACCATCCCCGGTGTTGTATTATTATTGTCTCGCACGCAGATATAGTCAAATAAAACAATTTTAGAAATTTAATATTATATGAAATTCTGGGTCGTAAATTTTATTTTAACGCCCGTCCCTTACAAATAAATGGATACTGATATATATATACACACGTATACAGTATTATAGTTATGTTAGTGCAGATATACGAGCTATATCATTTATCCCGTTTAGTTAATAATTTCTAGCCTTTGCGCACACATGTCCTCCCGGGTTAGCAGTAGTAGTCGCGAGCAGCGTTTTCACATTAAATATATATTATATATATAATATATAATATTATATACAGTTTACATTGGACTCTTTTATAGCATTATAACGCTACGACTCGGCCATTTTTTTCTCTTCGTCGTCGTCGTCGTCTACGGGGATAGTTCGCATTAATATCTTTCTTTTTCTTTTTTTTTATTAATCCCTACACCCGCCTAGCTATTACACGTTAGACGCGAGTATTTTGACCTCGTATTATCGCCGAGTCCTTTCTGTTAAGCTTTTTCTCGGTCTTCGTTTCTCGGACTATACCTATATAGTATATAGTATATATATATATACCAGTCTATATTAATTATACAAACACAATATTAATTATATGTAAGTACTAAGTACGTTTACAAATATAATTTCAAACGGTGTAATATTGAACGTTCCCGCTGCACCTACAAGAAGAGACCAATATTGATCGGTGAACAATTATTATTGATTTATCGAATGATAAATAACTTTTAAGTCCGGTTCACATACGGTTGAATATTTTTTCGAATTACAATATTACGTCACAATTAATTTTTTTAAACATTGCTAGATGCGTTGAGCAAATCGATGTATACGAACATTCGTGTATCCAATATTTACATTTTAACATAGGCCGTTTCGTGCTTTTTTCTTGGGTATTAATTTGCGAGGATCGTCAGTGGACTTTTAAATTTTTGATCGGTATTCATTCGACAGTGCGAACCATGCTATCAAATATTCGTAAAGTTATTTTACCATTAGGTGTAAACCAAATTACCGGAATAAAATAAAATTCGTTTCCGTGGAATTGTCTTTAAAACATATTATTAGCCTTTAGGTTTCTAAAAATTAGCCTAGAGCACCTTACATCACTGAAGTGTCCGTCTCCGTTCGTATAGTTCGTGGAAAATAGTTAAGGTGTACGATATAAAAAAAGCTAGACACCGCAGCCAAAAAAATGATGTTCTCATTGATTCTATAGGTATCGTTCTAATCACAATATATTCACTATACTCACGTTATTATCGCAATATCGCAATCTTGTCACAATCGAAATAAAAATAGTTATATTTTATTTTATGATACATATGTGACGAGTAATATAAAACTAATATGAAATTGAAAAATAAAAGTATTAGAGTTAAAAGGCAACATTAGAATAACATTTTCTGCCTCTATCTATCTAATGGGCAATACAGCAAATATGTGTTTTCGTATTTCTAATAATAAGTATTCAGAATTGAATAAACAACAATTATTTTATCATATTAAAGATGAAAACATTAACTACCATTTCACAGGGGTATGTATGTTTTTCGAAGTATTTGTTATAGGGTTTTCTATTAAAATGAAAAGTAATAAAAAATATTTTTTTCTTTTTTAAGTTTAAAGTGCGAATAGATTATCTAGGAAATGGATATCAACACAAAATACTATCAGAAGTACGAAAATGAATTTGTGCTAATTGCCCGTTAGATAAACAGATACAAAAATTGTTGCCGTGACGCCCTAACATGTAGGTAAATTAATTGATTAGTTACTTTTTACTATAGTACTTATGACTATAAAGTATAATTAGGTATCTTCAAAAATATTGAAAAATTATTATTAAGTATCATTGTTATTTTTAATTATTAATAGGTTGCTGACATAAAACATACCTACTACTAATCCTCAAATGCAAATGAAATGATTATAGTTTTGTATCATTGTGTAAGAATATAAAACTCAAACTTTTATATCATAATAACTAACATAACAAATTATTTATATTAAATTAAGTATTATTTTGTACACATGATTTTCGGATCCTGTACACAGTAGTTGCCTTTGTACAAATCAAATTCATATTCGTTATTTCCAATACTGCGGATAATGGGAGTTTTATTTTATGCATTTCATTAACTCATAAAAAGATATATTTTGTAAACTAATTAATCATTACAAGGACCGCAATTATTATGTTGTAATAATAACGATATGACTAATTAAAACGACGCAACGTATTTCACTGCGGCGCTTGCAGCGTATAGCGGTTCTTTTATCGCTTACGGTTAAGTAAAGGAGATATATATTTTTCGTAACATTATTATTATTATGGATTAAAATATTACAAGTGTTAAAGATAAATTCATACAAGCCAATATTACTCGTAAAAAAAAAAACTGATATTGCTAGTGCGCAACTGCTGTAAGTGAAAAGTTGAGAAGGTAGGACATATAATATAAAAAATGTATACGTACTTTCCTTTACTTAGTTATTTAACTTATATCTGTAAGCAACGATAAATCATTGTTAACGGAAAATGCTCGTGAGCGAATTCCATTTATACATGATTTTAAAGGCCATAATATTTACGATTTTCATCAGAATTTGATATTAAAATTCATATGAAAAAAAAAACTTTTTTAATTCGACTTTTTCATGTTGAACACTAAAAATAACTAATAATGAACCTTTTGTTAAATTCCAAAGTATTTCGGTTTGGTCAAACAATGATATCAACATAGTGCTGACCAAATAAAAACTACATCAAAACTCACAAACAAAAAATGCATGTAAATAGCTCAATAATTTTATCACGTTTAAAAAAAGCAAACATACATTTTCAGTCAACATTTAAAATCTCTATGAATATTTTTAACTGAACAAGTACAAAATTGAAAATAATGAAACCATTATTTCCATAAACTTTCCCGTTCTTACCATTTTTTTTTTCGGTTTTGGTCTTTCATTAAGAAAAATGCATAGAAAATTTAATAAAAACTACTTTTTTCTGCACCAGCTGGATTCAAAATTCAATAAAAAAAAAGGTCTCTTTTAATTTTTCAAGTTGAGCAAGTTTTCTGTTTGACATAAAAAAAAATATACATACATTGTAATAAAACCAATCGATCCCTCGTTTTGGTCTAAATCTAAAATAGGTACCAAAATGTAAGTTGCTGCTTAACAATTTTTAAAACTATCCTAAAATAACTGTTTAAAAATTGGGATAGTTAATTAGTTTAAGTTTCTATCCGTAAGCATAACTGTCTAGATTATCTGCGAGTTATTTTAAAACTGTAGTTGCAATATTATAGTTTTATTGTTCGTTTAGACTTGTTTTAAATTATAGAAGCGCATATTGTGAATGTAATACACATTACTTATTTACCGGTATAGATCAATAATCTGAAACATTTTCGTCTTTTAAATCGATTTATTTGAAATTAAATTAATTATTGTTTTTATCTATCGCCAACTTATATACCCTTACACTAGTGTTCAAACTGTAAAATATACTCACAATTTATTTTATAGATTAAAACTTTCTTCAGTCCCCCCTTCCTTTGAACAACGCTTTAATACATAAATTAATGTTGTACGCGTGAAAAACTTATTGTTTTTAGATTTTGAGTGTGGCGAGCATTTTAGCCATTCAAAATTTTCAAATTTGTTTAGTTTTTTATTTCGTTTTTATGTGGTTCAAATTTTTTTCGGCTTATGAAAAATATGCTCGAAAACTGAATTCGATGGTTTGTCTTAAGTTGTGCCAAAGGCACCCTATGCAAATCCAAAAATCCGTGGTCACTATTTTTTTTTTTTATACATTTAAGAGTTTAAAGTTCAAAAGTTGATGGAAATCGTAAAATCTAAGGCGATTTGATGTACTTACTCTAAATTAGATGTGCGGATAACACTTTTTAGGCTTCGTAAAAAATGCTCAACAATTCGAGACGAAAAAACGCGGACAATAAATTACTATATTTTATTTTGTAGTAAAAAATTAACTGTATACTGCACAAACCAATTATTTAAGTTTATCAAAACATGTTTAACTGAACTTCGCTCAGAATCTTTTTTCGTTACCAAATAATTTATCGTCACGTACGATCCGAATTGATAATCGCTATGTATTTTTTATTTTATTAAATACACGAACGAAAACCGATTTACTCGATGTATTATTATTGTCACGGTCGGTTAATGTTTGCCGACCGTTCAAAATCCACGTGTTTGTTTATAGTACATCAGCCATTGTACACAGTTGTAAACGGCGTACGTTCTACAAAACATGGACGATATTATAATAATAATATAACGAGTACAATAATACAAAATATGAGCGTGTTCTATTGACAGAATGTACAATGCAGAATATATAGTATATTATAATAAACGTTTCTCGAACGAAAATAACGACAATTCCCTTTTTATCGACAGAAATACCGAATTATTACGTCTTGTAAGGCGTCGATAAAAAGACCTTAACCTTTAATTTGTAACGTAATATCTTATTTCTGTACTAACATGGTGAGTTTAACCTTTTATCAGACATTTTTTTTGGGGTGGGAAGGGGATGTGGGAACACTGAAATTCGTCACACCTACAGTAAAAATTAAGTAATCTATAATAGCATATATTATCTATGTATATTATATAAATAAAAATCAACTAACCTATAATTTTTGCTACAATCGATTATAGCTAGAGTATGACATGTCATGCAGAGTACTAATTCAAATAATTATAAAATATGATACGTAGGTGATTTTTTAAACGTGTTCATCCCATTTTTATCGTTAAATTATCATTATAATATATTCAAATATTAATTTTTAGAATTCGTAAATTAGTTAAAGAAAATATTTTCGAATACTTGGATTTTTCATAATATTTAAGGAGTATCCTGAAGCGATACCAACTTTGATTTTTCAAATGAAAATCTTCTTTTGATTGGTTGAAAATGTATTTATATATCTATTTAGATTAGTTGGTTTTAGTTATCGGTTTTTAAGGAACTGATAATCATCGATTATGATTATGAATTATTAGTTCCAATTATTACTATTATTATGGTTTTACTGATTTTAAATATTTGTTTTTATTAGTAAATATCAATTTTTATGCAATAATGCATCATTATTAAGTATTACACTAACATTAATAATCTCTAATAATATTTTCGTCTTTAAAATTTGTATTTTGTTCCCATTTCTTTAAATTTCCAGTGGGTAAAAAAATAATCTATTTCATACTGTAACTATATTTTGTTTTTATTCTTTATACATTAAATAAAGAAAAACCAGTATCGGTATCGAGAACCCAACTAAGAATCTTCGATTCAAAAGACCTTAAATATAGTAGATAATTGCTAGAATAGTTATCAAATAGAAGATAAACGATACATTAAAATTTAAGTATCTAGATTCTAGATAAAGGAAAAAAAAACAAATAATTAGGAACTTTTTATCTAAATAAAAAAAAAAATGTATTTATTTTATTCATTATTATCATGAATAAAACTATAATATTATAGCTCAAACAACGAAATAAACACTATTGAATTTTTTAAAAGAACTCAAATATTAAATTTATTATAAGATAACACTAATAATATTTCAATGTAAACCAAATTGTTTTAAATTCATATGTATGTAATTAACTTTCCTTTTTTGTTTTTTGTGTTAATATATATAATTTAAATGTAATGCTAATGGTATTATGTTGTCGAAACAGAAATTAATAATCTCAAGATCAAAAAAGAAAAAAACTATAATATTATATTAAATTAAAATGAATTAAAGTGATAAAACTTCAAAGTATATTAGGTGATATATATATTTCATAAACGTTATTGTGCGATTTATTTAACATCCTAGGTCTTATTAGTTAATTTATTAAATAATATTAATATAAACTAAATATCACACTTGATATTTTTATTAAATAAATAAATGAAGACTAAAAAAGATTTATTTAGATAAATGTAGTTTTTAATTTGAAAGTTGATTCAATTATTTATCTCAGATTACGACACAGGCGTCTTTTTTCATTTATCTAGATCAGGATAAAATATACGATTAATATAGGACCTATCTAGATAAAACACAACACCGAAGTGGACGATCTCAACACTATTCTTGTTGAGGAGATATTCAAAACCACGAAGAACATTTTTGCTGTGAGCGAAAATGCAATCACAGTGACCAAGCACCGAAACTACATCAAATATAAGTATATAACTCGAAACTACACGACTATGAATTAAAAGTTATCTGCGAAAACGGTTGAATCCTAAATTGAACTTATTAATTATGCTGTATAATTTATTTTAGTTGATTTGTTTGTAACATATACGAGCTTAGCACTATAGTTTTTGTTGGGATCAAGACGGATTAAGTACAGCGATTCGTTTCATTTTTTGAATTATACTGAAAATCGGCACAGAATATTAACAGTATAAAATATGTTTGGGCGTACATAATAAATAAACCGGACCGAAACGTTATCCGCGCGAAGTCACCATAAATCACGATTAATAATCAATATTATCGCATATATAACGTTGTTTGAAATGACTGTGATACAGTTTTATTAATAAATGTTGGTTTTTTTTATTTTTAAAAATAAAAAAAACATGTTGAACTTTGAGTTGTACGCCGCGCATTTATCAAATATATACTCCGATGCTGTTATTAAAAATTATTATATAGTTGTACAAGCCGAAAATATAAATTAATAAATATTATACTATATTGAATAATTTTGTTTTTAATTATTTTAACGAAATGCAACAAACGTCAATTACATTGGTGTTTATGCACAAAAAAAAAATAATAATAATAACAATAAAAATCATTGCGATTCGTATGCATAAAAATATTGTAATTTTTCGCACAATTGCAAAAAATACCGTTAACAATTGTTAACAATCAGTGGAACAGAATCGATTTAAAATTTCACCCCCTTCCCTCTCACCAACCGCAGTTTATTATTTAAATATTAAATAGGTAGGTGCCTATAATAAATGATTATAATAATAATATGATAAATCCGCATAACTTTATATTTGCATAAAATAACTAAATGGTTGTAATCAATTTATTTCTTTTGCCATAAAATGTTTTTAATTCTCGTCGGTGATAGGTTCAAAAATAAAATATTATCGTTAGCCAACCGACTTTTAAACTGCTATAACATATAAACGGTAATTCCGATATGAATAGGTGTTATATGCATGTTGTCAACATTTTTAGAACATATTTTCTATTCGAATCTAAGGGTAATTGCTATTTGGAAGTAATAAGTGTAGATATACAGTGATTTAGCGTAAAAAGAGTTTGGATAAGTATTTGAAAATAGTGTTAACTATTAAGCTTATCAAACAATTCTATTCCGATTCTATGATTGAAAAAAAAAGTAAATATAAATAAAATTCACTTAAAATCCTGTGGGAATATCGTTGGATCGTGATATAAATGGATCACCCTATATAGTGAAAGTGAAACTGACGGTTATACTCAGCAATATAAATTTAATGTAATTTTTAGGATGGACGTGAGGTTTTTAAATGTATTGAAAATGTTTATAAATTGTGTATTCATTTTATTATAATATATATAATATTATGCAGTCTGAAGGTAATAAAATACTCGTAATATGCTTAATGGTAAAATATATAACACATGGCTTTATCATTTTAGTCGTATTTCAGAGAATCGAATTCCAGAATTTTAATGCTTTTATAACCCGAAAAATATTAAAATTTATTTAACACCTAAACTCCGAAGATCGCAATGTTTTAAACAACATCAAACTCATTTTATAACTCAAAACATATAACTTCATAATTGTATACATATAAATAGGTTAAAAAAAACACATCTTTATTACTTCCCCGATGCGTGGAATAAACTACCGTCCCTATAAAGTTGATAATCAGAGCACGATTTCTGGTTGAATAGCAGTTCAAAGACAGAAAAAAATATAAATTAAGTTTTAAAAAACACACGTCGTAGTAGATTCAATAGTCTAAAAATAACTAATACAGTAATTTCATATAATATAGTACCGCAACTTGTGGACGACTTGAGGTCTTCTTTTGGCTTTCGCCGCATTTCACGACACATAGCTAAATTTAATCTACGGCATTTTCTAGTCAAAAAGAGATTGGAATGGACAGGACACATCTGGTGAGCAGAGGGTTTACTCATTAAGAATGATGTTACAAAATACAAGTTAACGGGATAAATACGAAAAGATCGCGTCAAAGACTGTTCGGTACAGTAAATAAAGATCTGGGGATAGTCTGTCCATGAGTGGTTTTGGATAGAGACAGGTGAAAGAGCGTATTGGAATCGACGATAGTCCTAAATAGACCGCTATAGGTATTAGAAGAAGAAAAAGAAGGGGAGAACAAATAGTAATAACATATTTAATTTGTAACACGTCAGGCCACTACGCCCGTGCTTTTAAAAAAATATTATGTTACTTTCGATCCGATAATATTTGAAGCCCAGTGATTTACACACGCGCTGGTTTACAGATACCGAATTGAACATAAAACATGCCCGGGATTTTATTTCCAAGCGTTTTTTCCGTGTTAATATCAACGCCCTCAATGTACGGAAACGAACCGTCACGGCAGCGGTTCTAAATCCCGTCGCATACGCGCATTTATCGCCGACTTATACATAGTAGTGATAATGATAATATTATTTACATGACGCGAAATCTTTTTTGGATCGCGAAAAATATGTTGACGTAATATGTAATCCGTTCGAAAAAAAATCCCCTCTCGAGGAACAGCTTCGACGTCCGACGATGCCTATCCCGGGCAATATAACGAATAGGATTCGATCGAACAGACCGTGGTGTTGTGTTCGAGCGATAGTTTTCGCAGTGAGATACTTCTGTAACTATATAATGATATTATAATGTACCTATATCTATAGGTATATAGATATGGAATCGATTCGATTAACATAATTTACTGCGGTTTTAACGAACAAATTTCGCGCCGAATCGTACTTGCGCGCGATAATACGGAAAAAAAAATAATAACAATAATAATAATAATAAAAAAAAAATATAGACAAATCTGTAGCACGACGAAGACGCGACGTAGTAAAAAAAAAAAAAAAACAACAAACTTAATCGAATTTTCGATGGCACGGCGCGATGTTTTCCGTTTATTTCGTTAACATAATATTTATAATATAAGAATAATAATAATAAATTAATTTTCGATACAATAGCGCCGCGTTTTATAATCTTCGTCGCCCCTCGCATTACGCATTTATTAAACGCTTGCGTTAAAACGGTGATAGTTCTCGAAATAATACAATTATTGCCGCCGTAATAGCCACACCGCGTCAATAGAAAGATTATTTACATTTTTAGATTCTGGGCGAAACGAGAAATTGGTTTTACAGTTTTTACAATGATGTTTAAGAAGTTTTAGTACAGCTGGCCGTATAATTGAAAATGTCATACAAACATAATCTCAAGAAATCTCGCTCCAGTTTATAATTATAGCAATTAATGCTCGGAATTATTCGAATATTCGAATACTTCAATAAATTTTTAAGTGATTTTTCCATGAGAAAAATTCTATTATTATTTTTAATATTGATCAATATTAATAATTGCAGTGTCGAATACTGATATTTGAAGAATTAGATTATTCGAAAACACATAACACCATTATTTGCAATATTTTTAAAAGGAAACCCGACTAGATTTTTCGATTTTCTCAGGAGTTTTAACAGCAAATGTGAAAAACCGGGAAAAACGTAGAAAATTTGGAAAAAACGGTACAATATTAAACAAATATTATGAAAGAAAATATATAAAGCCTATTTAATTATTTGACTATAATATGGCACATACGAGGGCTAATCAAAAAGTATCGAGACTGATAATATTACTCGGAAACCGAGCGTTGAAGAGCAAAACGATTTGTAAACCTAGCTTCTATGACTTATACTGATCACATCTATTCGTATAAAATCTTTATAAACTTCTTCGTTTTGATTTGACGATATTTTTCTAAAATTTGTTTTTCACGTTTGGCGATTTCGTAATGAATCCAAAAGAAGCGGAACTCGCTGCCATTCGAGGGCACATTTTCAGTTTTTCAATTGATATTTAATGGCAAAAACCATGAAATGTTGCATCCCTCTGGAACTGGAAAAAAATGCAGACAAATTTTCTAAAATCTTCAAATCTGTCAAGTTACTCTTCTTTTGGGTTTATTACAAAATCGCCAAATTCGAAAAATATATTTTACAAAAATATCAGTAAAATCAAACCGAAGAATTTTATAGAGAAGCAATAAAAACAAATGTACTCAGGAAAAGTCATAGAAGCAAATGATACCAATCCTACTGCTCTTCGATGCTCCTTTTCCGAATGATACTACCAGTCTTGATACTTTTTGATTAACCCTCGTATATTGTTGACAAGGCATCACTATCAACTGGTAAATTAAAAAGTATTTTTTGTTGGAACCAGCTGGTTTTCGTTAAACTTACCAGGTACATTATATACATCAAGTCAGCTGTAATATCATTGTTGTCAATGTTTACTAAAAGTATATGAATTTCTTAACAATACTTTTGAACCAAGCTCATGAAAAAAACCTAAGATCGTAGCGGGCTTTTTAAAAGTTAAGCATTATTTTCGAGCCGGGGTGAGCTTTTATTCTCAAAATATTTTGGACTGATCGGACCGGGCTTAAAAAATAAATTTTTGTAATCGAATAGAATAGAAAATGTTTGGTCCTTACAGGTCTATAGCATATACCGTACACATATATAACTTAATTTTGAGCAAAATCAAAAAAAAAAAAAGTGAGCCTAAAGGGGTATATTAGTCGTATATTTACTTTTAATTTTGTAGGTTTGTTAATTTTTTGTTTTGATTTTATAATTCGTATAAATCATGTTTTTGAAAACTTCAATACTTAGCTTGATATAGTACAATTATTTATTACATACAATTATGTATAACAAGTATTATTATTATAGACCATGAATGCGGTCTGCGTAGTATTCACGAACTCTCGAGCGTTGGAATTCCGGACACGGTATTTCGCTATTGACCTTTTAGTGAATATCACTATTAACTAGCATTACCTTATTATAGTTTAACACACTCTGTGCCGATCAATTAGCGGCGGTCACGGTAATTGTCACGATATTATAACGGTAATATCGATGGTATAGTGCACAGGTGTGGTAAGTGACATTTTTGGCGAAAATGAGTTAAGTAGGTATACTATTTAAAATTCATCATTTTATTTTTCACAATATAATGCACAAATGTTGTATAACGTTAATGCTTAATATTCTCCCCACATGGAATTATTTTTTGAAATATGTACCGATTTATATGGAACTATGGAAGTATAAACTTTCAAATTCGCCTACTGAACAATTTGTTAAATTTCATTTAACACTGCATTTGTGCATTATACCATCAATAAAATGATCATAAAAAAGACCAACATATTTCACACGACGGGCAGGTCACTGTTGTAGGTGAGAAGTTGGAAAGATATAGGACATAATGAGGATTTTAATTATTATATCGGTATACGCAATGATAAACCGTTGTTAACGAAAAACGATTCGGAGTCAAGTTTCTTTTACACATGCATACATAAATCGTCCCGTTTTTTTCCTACGTTTTCTCCAGTTTTTTCCCAATTATAATGAAAACCACTAGGAAGAACTTCCTCAAAGTACCATCCAGATAAATCTCCTTTCAAAAAAAGTACTGAAAATCGGAGGAAGATTTTTGATGGAAAATTTGGTTATTAAGATAAAGAAAAAATAAACGTCATTGTAAACCAATACATTCTTCGCCACACTCTGAAAAATAATGGAGAGACCTTTGCCTTATCCCACAGCCTGCGCGATGATCCAGAAGCGGCGATCGTCTGCGGTTAAACTGAAACCAATTTCACGTATCGGTCGGATTCAGCGGGAGTCTGGAAATTCGGTGTCAGGGGTACGAATAGTTTCGCGGTGACCAGCCGGATTCCATCGCACCGGAATCCGGTGTTGGTTTTCGCGTACGAGCAGATTTCACAACGTCTGCGAAACAGCACGATTGCGTTTGATTCCGGCAAACAATTTACTGAAAACAATAATATTACAATCCGTATTTTTGCTTTAAATCATAGGACTTTTTAAAGCTATGAAACGATTAGAAAAACAATAGCGGGTAACATGTCGGAGAGTAAACGATTAGCGATTGATACGCGACAGATATGGCAGTTATTGACAGCTTATATGATATAATAACGTAGAAGAAAACAATAAACGATTGTTGAAACATGATGGACAAAAAACGAAAATACTAAACAATTTTATTGAGTATGGTTTAAATAAATTTTAAACGCAATATTTAAATGCGATTGTTAAATGATCATTATATTTTACACGTATAATTCTGCATAGCACTCAACGATTAACTTATTAATAACGCTAAACTTCAAAAACCGTTCAAATGTAATACGCTGGTCTAAAACATATGAAATATACACACTTTTTTTTTTAATTATAAATACCCAGGTTGAAAGATAAATGACACTTACCATAGAATTAAGACAATTATGTCAACCTTGAGCAAAGTTATTATTGGTAAGATCATATTCTGTCATTGAATAACAAAATTATAAATGTCAATTGAAAATAAAAGGGCTATTCTGCAAAATCTACGACATGGTCTTCCGATCCATATGTGTCCTTAAAATAATTAATTGTGTTGAGTAAAGTGTCATCATTTTGTTGGTGAAATTCGGATTCTAGTAAAGTTTCAAATGCAGTTATTACGTTATCATCCTCGACAATATAGAAAATATAGTTAGGGATTATTGTAAGGTTTTACTAATGTAGTAAATTTAGGTACTTAAAAACACATTTGAAAAAAAGGCCCAAATATTCAAAATCGCACAACGTTTAGAAAACTATAATGCAAATGTTTGGTGAAAATTCTAGGCGTTTATATTTAAACAGTTATTTTGTAACTAAATTAAAAAAAAGTAACCAAAACGAAATTAATAGATACCGTTAATGCATAAATAATCATCAACGATTTTCTGATGTCTTCTTCCCGATTTTTCTCCGCCATTGAGAAAAGTATAAGAAAACCCATAAGATATCCTTACTAATGCACACCAACTAGACGAAATTCGTGACCAGGAACCTGCAGCCCTAAAGTCGACAATCGAGATTTGGTCGAAACTAACTGTTTACAGACACGAAAAACGTCACAATAATATTGTAAAACCAATACATTCCCCTCGCTTTTTACTCATAATCTAACGATTGTGTTCAATCAAAATAATATACATTAACAATAACAAAATGAAATTTAACGTATCTTACGCGAAAAATGACCTGCAGACCAAATGACGACGTATTATAAAATAATATTTATCAACATTTTATGATTTATATAAAAACAATATCAGACACGCCAGAAAAAAAAGTCGCTTTTATAAATACTGCATACACAGTAAACGCTGCTGGAGTCTAGACGCGAGTATATTATTATTATAATAATAAATCGTCATGTTTAGGCTGCGTTATTATATTATTTATCTTTTGAAATACCTAGCGAACTGCTTTGTTTATACAATTTTTGACACCACACATCACCATTATTAAACCATCTTTAAAATGTACAGAATGTCAATTTTTTTGAAAAATTTTAAGTGCTTTTGATTTCTGTTTTTTTTTTTTCATATCCGTTTTATGGAATCGTTAAAACAGTAATCGATATTTTCAATTTTCATCTTATTCTTTATATTTTGAATGAGTATTTATAACATTCATTTTTAAATGAAAACCTTCCCTCTTTGAAACACAGATCCAAATAGATAATATTTTTATCTAAAAATTGTAATGCATTATAGTACTCACAAACAATAAATCCTATATATCAAAATAATGCGTAAAAAAAAAAAAATTAAATATCTATGCGATTGTCTGTTTTAAAGCGGTTAATTTCTATTAAAAGATAGTTCATACTCATTTAAGGTATATTTTATTTGTGTTAACAAATCAAAATTAATACTCAGACGAAAACATTGCCCTAAACGATTCCATAATGATTAAAAAAAGTCGTTTCCGCTGTTGAGTGTTTTACTATGTAGGTGAAAAGTTATTAAGGCAGTATAAATAAAGTTATTTCGTTTTTATCTGTACACAGTAGTAAATCATTGCTAACGAAATACAATTTATAGTAAACGTAGTTTCGTTAAAAATATGCTTTGAAATGTCATAATATTACGAATATGATTTTTGCCAGAATTTGAACTTAAAATGATAATATTAAAAAAAAAATCCTATTTGATCCACACCGTTTTACGTACAGAAAAAATAAAAAAAAATTTATCCTAGGACAATGGAGACGAATGCAGCTATTGTTATAGGTAATTTAATGTATACCTGTAAGCAATAAATAAACCATTGCCATCGGAAAAAACGATTCTGAAAAGAGTTCAATTGATAGTGATACTTTGTCAACAATATATGTCATATTATGATAAATTAATTAAATAGGCGTTTTATATTTTCTTTAATAATATTTGATTATGGTAACCTAAGTAATTAATTAACCTAACCGATTTTCCGGTTTTTTTTTTCGGTTTTTCACATTTATTGAGAAAAATCCTGAAAATATCGAAAAATTACATCTTTAAAGTACCTCTCCAGTTAAATTTTCTTTAAGAAAAGTTGCTACGTTCAAAAATCAAATCAAGATTTCTCTTAGAAAAATTGTGCGCAAAAAAAAAAACAAAACATCTTTATAAAACAATAAGCTTCTTAGCTCCACTTAGAATCTAAAAGTACGCGTCAAAGAATAGTCAATTCACTTATTACCGTGCTAAGAATCTAAACACCGCAGAAATCAAATTCACTTGAAATACTCCTATAGAATCATTTGTTCATGATGATTAAATATAATAGGACGATTAACATTTAGAGTCCTGCATTTGAAAGGATGGACGCCTATGATTGAAAATTTTCTATCTATTAATTTTTTGAAAAATTACTTTTTAACGTATTCAACGATGTATTTCGTATAATTACAAAAAAAAGAATAATACCTAGTTTTTAGTCTTACTATAATGTTCTTAATTTGCCCCGTCGAGATAATCAAAATGAAATGGTTCTAAGTGAAAAAAAATGATATTTTTCTTTTATACCAACAAAATAGAACCTTTTTTAAAATTAATAATTTGATAAAGGAAAGGTTCTATTCAATCATATTATTAGGTATAAAACGAAAAAAAATTATATAAAAAACGACATAAAATAATTACTGGTACAATAATATAATTTATGTATGGTACATAACATTTTTAAGGTAAGTTTTAATTTAAAAACTACTACAAAAAGGTCTTGACTCAAAACTGTAGTTTTGAAAAAAGGTTCTATCACTACAAAGCGTACTTTGAAAAGGTTCTCCAGGGAGAATCTTTTGAACGTATTTTATTTATTATATATTTTATTATTTTTCTTTGACACGTTTATTTTATTTTTCAATAAAAAAATGATAGGTTTAATATGTACGGCTATCGAAATCTCTTTAAATTAAATACCAAAACTCGATTACTTTATGAGATTTAAAATTAAAAATCAATAGCATCAGATGTTGTCAAAACAATATGTATTTTTAAGTTTGAAAACGCTTCACCCGGATAATTTCATAACATCAACAATTCAGAACCTTTTCGATATTGAGTAACGATAATATTATGATAATCCAGCGGTTAAATACAAATTAAATTTTAGTGTAGAAATTAGGTGATTGTGAAGAATTTTTAAAATCATTCTTTTTTTCTTATCAAATACATTTTTGTTTATAATGGCGTATAGACGATATTTTTAACTGCTCGCGGATGCGAATGTCTTTGATGCATTTATAATATTATATTATAGTTCGGAGTTGTACAGATTATGGATATCTAATATCTATTTGGATAGAAAATCTTTTTTTCTGGCATAAAAAAAGAAAATAAAACGAAAAAGTCATTCGATCAAAAAAAGGTGGTATTAAATTTCACATTGTAGCCTGCACTGATTGAGTTGATATCGTTTAACCGGTCGTTCGAAATTGGCAAATTCCAAAATCTGAAAGAATGTATACAGCACCCAAATATAGAAAGTTTAAACTCCGGGTCCATTTATATTTTCGAAATTCAGGTCGTTCATCAGTTTTAGTTTAGTGTACCGGTTGAAAAACTGTTCCGTAATCTAGAAACGATTTTCGCTGATTTTCGCTAACCGTCAAAGTGGTCGGATTCCGTTCAAAATCCAAAACGCCACTCGCCCGGCTAGTAATCGGAAAGGGAGGGGGGGAGAAGGAAAAGGGTCCGGTCGTGGGAAAGTTAAAAATCCGAATTACAACCCGCGTTTCAGCGAGAAGAAGCGCCTGCAGCACTTTTTCGACGCGCGAAACTATAACGAAATCTCCGAAGTTTTTCGCAAGCTCGTGCGCGCGTACGTATTGAATGTGACAACAGAAGGGGTTCAAAAAGGTATGAAAGGCACAGAGGAGAATCGATTGTATATACAGGGTGATGATTTTTTTTATCATGAACCAAAGTTTTCCTCGGAAGATTTGAAGTGAATTTGATTTTTATTTATTTTTTTTTTAATCATTATGGAATCGTTTAAGCTTTATTATAAAACCATTTTGAATTTATACCACTCTTTCATATATACTTTAAATAAGTATATGCTTTTGTTTTTCAAATTGGAAGCCTCTCTTCCACCTTTTTGAATACGGATTTGAATAGAGAGTGTTTTGTCTAGAATTTTCGGTACGTATAACACATTAGTGTTAATATAAACGTTTATAAGGTTTAGACCGGAGAAGAAAAGAAAAGTTATCAGTTTATCACTTATTAATTTATCATTTAATAATATATATGTAATTTATAACCCTTCCCTAATCCTTCGGTCTAAATTTTAAACGGTTATAACTCATATACGATGAATATGATATTAATGTTTTTCGTATCAAAATTACTAGAAAAATATTCTATTCGAAACTGTGTTCAAAAAAAAGTTTTCTATTTTAAAAAACAAAACTATATTACTTATTTTAGGTTTCATGGAATAGGGGTAAAAAATTAAAAATGGTTTTAAAATAAAGTTTAAACGATTCCACGATTGAAAAAAAAAAAAACAAAAATTAAATTCACTCAAAATCCTCAAAATTGCTGGTTCGTAATAAAAAAAAAAAAAATCACTCTGTATATACACATATATAGCGGCTCTGCAGAGGGACAGAGGGGAGAGAGAGGCGCGAGTCAGCTCCCCTTGCGCGTTGTATTTCTCGACACGGAACACACGCATGGTCCCGACTGCAGCACGCACGTTTATATTGTATATTATGATAAAAAAAAAATAAATATATTAATAAAAAAAAACCCCGATAAAATACGTGAATACAACTTACACCACGACAATATATACGTATATTACAATAAAAATAAATTATCCGCACCGTATATAATATGATATGTATTATTTTTATTATTATTATTTTAATAAACGATAATAACCTGTAGGCTCTTTCGTCCCGGAGATTTATATATATTTCGTACGGGGTACTGCCGGTGGATATTGTCGTAATATACAGGGCGATTATAACGTTTTCATCTCTTATAACTATAGGGAATGGATTTAAATGCACCTAAAATCCACAAAAAAAAGGCATAAAAAACGACAAAAAGCCATAAAAAAATCACTTAGAAAATATTTAAAAGAGCAGTAATGCTAGAGGTGTTTAAAAGTCCCCCCACTAATGGTTATAACTTATTAAAAATAACTTTTTAACGCTCCAAAAATGATGATCACAAAAAAAAATTACTTTGTGCAGTATTAGACAATTTTATTTAATACTCTGTGAACCGTTAGAGGGGAGACTTTAAAATCCCTCTACCACGTTTGCTTAAACATTTTTAAGTGTTTTTTTGACGATTTAAGCGCTTTTTGTGGCTTTTAAGTGCATATGAATCCGTTCCCTACTTTGGTTATACCTAACTGCTACATGAAAATTTTGAGTAAATTTGATTTCGCGAGGATAATTTTTCTTCTTCAAACATTACACCGGCAATTTTTCGCGATCCCGTTTGTGTCAGTTTTACCCTCGTCCCTTTGAACACCTGTAAACGCGTATCGACTCTATTGGTTTTCGAATAGCTCTGACAAACTACATTGCGTTTCATAATCTTAAATTTGAAAAGAGAATATTATTATTTTTTTTTTTTTTAACTGCAGTATACGTCCTATAAGGTATATATGTACAATTTCGGACATAGACTCATATTGTTGTGGAACAAAGAAGGATTGGGAATCATGCATATTTGTCATAACATTTAATTGAATACACGTATGTAAAATTATATATGTAAAGAAATAAATCTCTTTTGAAATGTGCTAGTTTGATAACTTGGGTGTTTATATTTTCAAAAATCAACACCGTATGTTCACGGCAAAAAAGTAAAAATAAATAGTTGAAATCTAAATGTTTATCTATACGTTTGAAGTCAGAGCCAGGCTCAAACCGAACGTTTAAAATTGGACATTCGATACCGAAACTCGATTCTCAATACATACGTTTGAAAATACAAACATTTATGTAACGTATTCATGATAATAAAACAATATTTGGAATTAATTGACGAGGAAAAAAACATCAATTCGTTCGATCTAATCCGTGTATAGGTGTCACTGTTGTATTTGGGTAGTTGGGAAGGTGGGAAAAATAAATTTATTTAACTTGTACCTGAAAGTAACGATAAACCATTGTTAATGATAAATGAGCGAAACAGTCAACAACAGTTTATATTTTCATGACAACAACGATTGTTTAGAATAATAACAAAAAATAAATAAAAACGGTTGCCAACGGCAACCTCTTTTTTAATCTAAACAACCTGTATTCCATCGTTATCTTGAACATAAATGAGAATTTCAAAAAAAGACTATTCCAAATTACCAACTATTATAGAACGAAAATGCAACAAAAAAGGTCTCTTGTCGTGTTTCAATGGGAATAAGGTTTCTAGGAAAAAAATTGTTTGCGGATAGAAAATACACGCATCATGTTAAAAACGATAGATCCCTCGGAATCTTAAGCGAAACAAAATCACCTGAATTTAGACGATATCGTTTTCCAATACTCTGCAAGTGCCCGAGGTTCCTCGGGTATCGTAGTCACTCGTCCCTAATAATCAAATCGAAATCGTTGGGCGTGCGCGCGCGCGCGTGTGTGTGTGTGTGTACGTGTAGAAAACCACCGCGGTCTCGTGACGACAAACGAATCACCCTGTACACTGCGTGGGGTGCAAACACAATCGCAATCGACGGGATCGAATAAATTACGCGTGTAATACGCGCGCAGGGAGAGGACGACCAATATTGCAGCGGTAGGCGCCGCGCGTTATAAAATATGCAAGTGAAAGCGAGAGATAAACCGCCGTGCCGCCCCTACCTGTATTATTTCGTTTGTCTGCGCCCGCCAAAAAAAAATATGTAATTTACGGCCCTGCGTTCCCCGAAAAATCGGACTTTGCGATAATAATCGCGTTTATACAGCCGGCAATAATATATTATAATATAAGCGCGCGAGCGCGGTTGATAATATTTTATACCCATCGAAATATTATATTTATCGTGTGTGCGCGATAATATAATAGGTAAAATTATTGTACGCACCAAGTGCAGTGAACAGTGTACACTGTACTATATTGACCGAAAAATCGGCTGAAAAATCATTTTACGGGAGTAAAAGGGGGAGGGAAAACCCGTCAAATCGCTTTATGGTAATACCGAGCTGACGGATCGAACTGAAATTTTGCGCAGCAATATGTTTTAGACCGGCCATTCCGTATTAGCTACTTTACCTTGCTGTAAATTCAATCTCCAAACGGGAGAAGGGAATAACGCGAAATTATTCGTATTTTTGGTACGGAAATCTAACTATTTTTGTTGATTTATATCGTACCTCGGATAAGGCTGTTATCTTATTGGCGGTACAAAGTAAATCTACGAAATATATTGTTTTTGAATCGTAAATATTATGGTCTTTCATAACCGAACTCTGCGCAGAATCGTTTTTCATTAGCAATGATTGATTGTTGCGTACACATTGAATTTCCAACTTCTACCCAACTATTCACGTACGATGAAAAGTAGCCCACCCATCGTGTGACTTGTGTTCGTTTGTTTTCCCGCTACATTTGGACACTTATATAGTGGTCTCTGCAGAACCCAATGGTTTTAAACTCAAGAAAAATTGTTGTTTTTTTTTTTCCATTCGGTTCACGAGCGGTTTTTCATCTGGTATAAAATATTTACTCGCAGGAATCGGTAGAATGTATAGTTTACAGAGTTTCACGGTAATTTCGTCAACGTTTAAACTACCCTAGGTATATATGCCATTTTTCGGGTGGTTTTTAATTTTTCGTCTGTCATCGCTTTTTCTTCGTGGACGGGAAAACAAACACGAAGATTCTAGACGCAAAAAGTTTCACACCAACACACGCGTCGCGTTGTTTTGGGCTCCGAAAGTTTTCAGAAGACATTTTGTTTCGTCGTGACGCGAGAAAATCGCTAAAAACGATGTAATTTATGGCTCAGTAGTTTTAAACAACGCACTATATATATATTATTATTTTCGTTTTTATAATAACAAAAAAAAAAAAAAAATCATAATAACTTTAGAGTCAGGTGTACGGAAGAAACGGTTTTGGTTGACTAGCGCGTGATTTTCTGTTTCCTAAGTCTCCTTTTTTAGTCCTTTTCGTTTTATTTAAATTTTTCAATACAATTTGGCTCATCTCAAATAGTCGGGATAATGACGAAAGAAAAAATAATATTATTGTACAACAGAACAAAATCAAAGTTTTACGCAGTATGATATTTTATTTTTTCGCTGCAAAAATATAATGTTATTACACGATAGTTAAAAAATATCAGTAAATCGTGTTGTGATAAAATGTTTTTTTTTGTTTCTATAAATTGAAAACACCGCTGCCACCGCCATCGCCGCCGCCGTAACAACTGGTGTAAATAAATGCATATATTTTGGTTTTTTTCGGTCTCGCATGTACCGCATATATATATATATATATATATATATATATATTTTATACTTTTTAGCGGATATATCTCTTCGTTTTCGTTTTTTTTCTTTTTTACGATTTCCCAGGCAATCACTGCGTTCGCTGCTCTAAATATTTTATTTCCGGCCGGTCGAGAGGCAATAATAATAACCGCGTACAGTCGGCTGCAGTCGGTCGATTTTTAATGCAATATTAAAATAAATTGTACAATTACGAATATACGAAATAACGCAGCGGTTCTCACAGTACTGGCTACTGCAGCTTTCAGTCGTATTTCTTTTCGCGCATTATCCGTTTAAAAAGTGTCAATGCAACAAATATACGCGAAGGAAAATGACCAAAGCGTATTACAGTGATACAATTATTCTACACGATAAAAATGAATTTAAAAAAAAACCTCCAGAATCACGTTAAAATACATGCGTCGAAAAAAGTGGATACTCGAATAATTTAAATATAATTGTATTTTCGATGGTTTATTTCGAAATCCCGAATATCGGTCGCGATTAAAAAAAAGTGTTTAAAATATAGTAGCAATGAAAACGATATGATAAAGTTTCGATTTTCCGAGTAGTTCGTCAAAAGTTCGAAATTTATTGTAATACATAAAAAATAAATCGAAAAATCTCCGACGGTTTCCAGTATTAGACACTTATTATATATATAGTGAATTCCGCTTGATGTGATCACTGGTTTATGGAATCAACCGTTTATTAGAATTAAAAATGAAAATCCCAACCAAATATTTTGTTAATAATATTAAATTAACCTTTTATTAGAATCACCAAGTACCGAATAATTGCATCATTTTTATGAACATTCAATTTGTTTTTCGTGAAAAAATTTAAAAAGTAATCGAAATTTCCGTTCGGTTTATTCGCAGTGACACTTTCTCGAACGAACGCAATAAATATAATGCTGCGCAAAGTTTTAAGTTATGTTTTCGGTTCAATACCAATGGTGCATAAAAGTTCACCATAATGTCACTATCATAATATCATATTTGTAAGCGTGTAAAAGACAGAATGTCGATAAATACGATAGGTGGCGAACAAACTATTAAGAAGAATACGGGAAGAAACTTTTCGGTTCGAAACTTAGATTATATACGTGACAAGCCAAAACCATGTGTTCTCCGACAAGACGAGCGATTGACATCAACAATACTAATATTAATATACAATATTACTGTCTCCGCCATTCGTATTAAATCGCGTTAATGATAATAAGCGGCGACGTGATGGGCGAAATTGAGAGTTTTAAGTAACCGAAATCTTTTATACAAAATAACGGTGACTTTGACGCAAACTCAGAAGAGAAGTAGATTAAGTGCGGTCGGATAAAGTGGAGGGAAGTGTCTAGTGTTTTGTGTGAAAAAAAATTCCGATAACACTTAAATATAAGTTCTATAAGAGTGTGGCGTGGACGATTATTTTACTGTATGGTTCGGAGTGTTGGGCGGTAGACAAAAAAAATAAACAGAGAATGAGTATAGTGAAGAAAGGTGTCCGAACCAAATCCAAGAGACACCAACTATAGTTGATAAAAATGTCAACTTTATTTGTTTGTTTTTTTTTTCTGAAGGATTTTGTCCTGGCGAGATTTTTTCCGGATGGAATTTTCGCTGAACGGGATTTCAACGGCGTCCTTTTGTTCTACATTAGTGTAGCAGATATATGAGAATGCTTAGGCGGAAGTGAGGAGTGCCAAGAAAAGATAGGATAAAGAACGAGTATAGCTTAGGCGTGACTTCGATTGTAAACAGAACGAGGGAAAATTAAACTTGGATGGCTTGGACATATAACGAATAAAAAGAACTCAGATGCAGTATGTATGTAATGAAAATAAACCCAGGAGAAAAGAGGTGGAAAGAAAAACCGAAAAAGAAGTGGTTGGACGCTATTGATAATGATATGAGGACGGTATGTGCATGCCAAGACGGTGTGGGAAATCGAGAAAAGTGGAAGTTTACGACGAGGGTAGCCGATCCCAAATAGTTGGAATGAAGTCGAACTATTAAATTGCGTGATAGTAAAACGAAAAAGTGTGAATATTACTATCGTATGGCGTTTTTTTAAAAAAAAAAAAAAAAAAAAAAACTCTAATGAAAAATGTAAAATATTACATTTTGTTTTCCTTTGACGACTATATTATTTATAGATAAGATATTCGAAGCAACGCAAAACGTCTGAAACAAAAACCGGTTAAAGAAGTAGAAATTTAAAACAAAAAAATCGCTATCTGATGAGAAATTTCGGAATTCGTTTGTAATGGTCACTAAAACGAAATTAATACCTAAATCACTAGTTATGGTTAGTTTTTATCAGTCATTTACCTTGACCGAGTAAGATACACGTGCGGGCAACGTCTGCAAACAATTGTAACAACAATGATACAAAAACGAAACGACATTATCTTCCGGAGATGACGTAAATCTCGAGACATTATTTTTATTTCATTTTTTTTTTTTTTTTATTCTCATTTCGGACAATCACGTGATTACAGTAACAATAACGATGATAAACTAACAAGACACAGAAACTAATAAAACGCATTAAAAAGACTGAATCGAAGTTCTCCTCGTGAAAATCATATCTACATTATCTACGGTTAGGTCAAACATGAAAATCCTCGAAGAATCGACACGTATTATTCACGGTTGTTCGATTTCATGACTTCCACTCGTTTGTGGATACTATACGTTTATAAATGGGAGACCAATAAATAGCGAATAATTACGTTATGCAAGTGATAAGACGAATAAAATTAAACTCGAAAACTGAACGGCGCCGAAAAAAAATAAAAATAAGAACGGATTATACTGCTAACGGATACAATGCTATTGCGTCGTAAGAAATTGGAAATACAGGATGCATATACAATTATTTGATGTATATCTATAGGCAACGATAAATAATTAATAATGAAAAACAATTCTGAACGTATGTATTGAAATATTCCGTGATTTTTAAAAGATGGGACTTGAAAGGTTAAAAAAAATTTATTAAGCTCGACTTTTTTTTTATTTTCATCAAGTACAATTTAGTATGATAAACAAGGCATAATAATTTTAACCGTTTTTGTTCCGATAAAACAATTTTACTTACATAAAATCAATTAAAACCTTGATCAAACACTAAAAAAATGCCAAATATCTCAAAATAGATCAAAGGCTACACAAGTAATATAAGTAAATTTGTAGTATAAGAGTATTAGGTGAAAATTCCAGGTCTCTTCAATTATTTTTAAGCGAATAACTACAAAATCAAAAATAATGAAACCGTTGTTTTTGTAAAGATTCCTTTCCCCTCCCAATTATCAAGAAAACTACAAGAAATATTGTATCAGCGCAAAAACCAGACAATATTTGCTTTCGGGAAAGACGCTGCCACTTGGAAATCGCGGAATATTTCCGGTAGGTATAAAAGTTGTCAACAAACAGAATAAGATTTACTTTTTTTTTCTTAAACATCATAGTAAAACCAAAAGATTCCTCTTCACCGGGCTCGACGTCTTAATATACATAAAAAATAAAAACGAATAATAATAATAATCATTTTTTTTTTTATACATTTAATATTACTACGTACCTCCGCGGTGACGCGGCCGCAGGTGGTTACGAGAGTAATATCGCGTATATTATATTACCGTGTTTTGTTTTTATCTCATTTTTCGCGCGATTACGGGTGTAAGTGACGGTATACGAGAAAAAAAATACAACGGAAAAAATAAGTGTCTTTTAAAAAATACGCAAAACTCGAGCCGCGCGAAATAATATTATTATTACGACAATATTAAGCGCACTGCTCGCCGTTATCAGTCGACAACCGTGCGTAACCGATTCTCCACCCCCCTTCTGGCGGTCTGTGTGAGTGGCGGGAGCGGGGGGGGGAGGTCGAAGTACGGGGTTTGTTTATTTTTATAAGATCCGGGAGAAGAAAGCAATCTCTTTGCCGGATTTAACGGTCACGGGTTGTCAACGTTGTTTTTTTCGCGGGGGACGGGAATAGCCGCGAAACCGCCCCGGGGCCGACAATAAGTCTCGTTTCGTAATATTGCATTAGGTGTGTTTGTAGGTAGGTATACGTTTCAATTGTGCCGTATCGGGTCGGGATTTTGACGCCGTGCCATTGTGTTCATTACTGGTGGCCCGTAAGCGAAAAACGCGTAGGTGTGTATAATACTACTAGCTGTATATAGTATGTGCTTTACGTGCTGATTATTTTTTAACGAAATATTTTTAGGTCATTTCGAGCCGTGTTTCCCCCTCCCCTTCCCCGAGCGTTCTCTTCCCAAAAAAACCGCAAGAGATGTCGGCGTTTTTTTTAATAATAATAAATGTCGGTTAGAGCGTAATGTTATTGTACATCAACACATTCGAGTACAACTACTGCAGTAGTTTCGAAAATTGTCGTGCATGTATCACCACTACTATAGGTAACAGTAGAATATAAATCTTTAAAAAAAAAACACACTTTTGTCATAGCGGTATTATTTTCAATGATTTCATATAAAAGACGATATTTTTACTGTCCTACCATAACACTTCGGCGCATCGGGAACTGTATTATTAATATGTTATTTTTAGCTTTATTTTCTCACTTACTTAATTTACCCAAATTATTACCGCTATAGCAGTATAGTATTTAAGTGCGTATTTGAAAGTAGTTTTTTTTCCTTCAGAGAATTTCAAATGTTCCTAAATGTGTAATGTATTTGGGAGGGAGGGGTGGTTACAGTCGATTGATCGTATGAAATTGGTAGTTTCAAAAATAATATAGTATGCAAAAATAATAATTTGTCGTAAATTTCCTTGAAAATTATTAATAATACATAACGTGTTAAATGTTATTATAAACTATGAAATATAATATATACAAATAATTATAATATATGAAAAAATAATGTGTATGGAAATAATTATAAATTATGAGCTATCCCTGGTATAATATATCCATCGAATGTTTTACTATTTACAATTTTTTTTTTTGAAATTTTCAACACATTTACATGTGGTTTTTTCATTATTTTCACTTTAATAACCATCATGCCTATTTCTTCCTTTTCACTTTTTATGAAGTCTAAAGATATATTAATTATTTATATTTTTATTTATTATTTTTGAATTTTCGTTTTATTATACAATACACATGTACGTAATAAACTACACAGTATATCACAGTCAACCGAATATGTGCATAGAGTGCAGGAAACATATTTAGATTTCAGATAAATGACATAATCCGATAATATGGATTATTAATTATTTGTTATCTATTCCAGCGTTTCTCAACCATATTGTCGCGACCCACTTTTGGATCGTGAATAATTTTGAATGGGTCTTCAAAAAAATTAAAACGTTAAAATAATATTTTCAATTTCAACTACCCGTATAAAATAGTTATACAAATAATTAATGAAACAATTTTCGTAAATTATTTTGCTTGACAAACAAATATGAATTCATAATTTTAGACCCTGGTCTTTCAACGCTATACATATATGGACGTTTCACGTCTAACCTCACTCTGTCTTCCCATCACAGCCCGGGGCATCTTAGACATATTTTCCCTGTTGGACCAAAGGTATAATATCAGAGATGTATAAACGAATCTTTGTTGCGCCACAGACACGACCAATACACGCGGTGCTAAGAAAAACGAGTGGACATTTTTGACGACGCATCCGTTCGTTTGGCCGTGAATAATGCAACGTTTACGACCGGACGGAGTTGGTATTTTGCGGTCGGTTTGTAATCCGTAATGATAATAATGATAACAATAATATTGTAAACGTTTTGTTGCTCGTCTATTGGCAGCCACGGCGGTTATAATATTTTAATTTTTAATCGCGTTATCAAAAACTCAACGGTGCGCGGTATAATATCGCGTGGCATCGGTCAAATTTGTTATGTATACCTTCGTTAATAATAATTATAATACCGGCGAATAAATAATTGACATCGACCTCCCCACCCTTGACATCAAAGGTCGTGCGGTATAATGTTATTACCTGCGTACACGGTTCTATCATTATATCGGTTATTACCTATTATAATGTACACCGGAGTGTATTTACCGCGGGTAATTATGTTTTGAAGATTTTGCGGTGTATTGGTAATAATAATATTTTAAAGGTACACGTATAACATATATAATATGCATCATTGCACCGAGGCCGTCATCGGGAGAGAGAACTAAATATTATTTTCCGGAAAAAACATCATACTCCTAGAACGTATAACATACAGAGTGCCCCATCAGACGAAGATACCAGAATCGATATCGGAAAATGTTTACGTACGTTTTTCGGGGTATTTTTTTTTTTTTTTTTTTNAGGTACATGTATAACATATATAATATGCATCATTGCACCGAGGCCGTCATCGGGAGAGAGAACTAAATATTATTTTCCGGAAAAAACATCATACTCCTAGAACGTATAATATACAGAGTGCCCCATCGTGACGAAGATACCAGAACCGATATCGGAAAATGTTTACGTGCGTTTTTCGGGGTATTTTTTTTTTTTTTTTGTCAATCAACCGGCAGCTCTAAAATGTTCTATAATATTACTTTTATTTTTTGTCACCCTTATTCCCGGGGTCGAAACGACCGAGTACTTTTGATTTTCACTGTTCAAGCGCCACCACACGAACGATACTGTCCACTACACTACTGGTCCCGAAATTAAAAGTGGAATATCTCGTCGGTCTCTATTTTATTATAATATACGAGTATAGGTTCTATTGAGTTGATACGTTTGTCACGAATCGGTGATTTTCTTGGTGAGTTTTAAGTGAATTTGAATTCTGTTTTGTTTTATTCAATCATTATATAGATTCGTTTTATGTATTAAGATTTTAACACCGTTTACAATTTTTTACCCTAAATCTATATAGATTAAATATATATTATATACTTTTAATGAGTAGGTATACACGTTTGACTTTAAAAGAGGGTCTAACTCCATGTCTCAAAAACACATGATTTGTATAGAGAATATTTTTTTATAATAATTTGTACATGCGTAATATAATAGTATCGAATTTATCATATATCAGTTAAGGTTAAGCCCAAGGAGAAATAGAGAAGGGCGATATACTTATCCGGCCGTTTTAATGTGTATATCCGAACTCAGAATAGGTTGTTAAATAGGAAATCAAAGGTTTAAATTGCTTGTAAATATAAATTGAATAACTTTATTTGTCCTA
This sequence comes from Cinara cedri, assembly GCA_902439185.1. Classification (NCBI taxonomy): domain Eukaryota; kingdom Metazoa; phylum Arthropoda; class Insecta; order Hemiptera; family Aphididae; genus Cinara; species Cinara cedri. Next base: position 885,724 of record CABPRJ010001448.1, on the reverse strand, counting down.
TACCTTTTCAAATTTCCACTTAACAGTGGCAAACTCGTTCTCAGTATCATCTCTTTTTTTAATAATCATTGAAATCACACGGTAAATTGTATAATATAAACGAATACAGTACGAATTACACTATTTACGGATAAAATAAAAACGAATGGCTATTATACTGGCCATAAGTGGCCAGAAATCTATGCTATTTATACGTTTCTATGACAAAATATCTCCGTCATATAAATTAAGTATTATATATTTAAAAAAAAAAATAAAAGTTTTTTTTCATCCAACCAAAGTGATTTTGTTATGTTTTTAAAATAAAATAAAGCAAATAAATTAAAAAATCAATATTAATTACATATAATAACTTTTTAAAATTTGAGATTATATTATATTTTAATCACAAAATGTTAGAAAAAAGTTTTTACCGAAGATATTTTTTACAAAGATGTTTTAACGAAGATATTTCTACTTGAAATATTTTGACGGATCACCATTTATTCTTACTTATACAGAATAATCAGAATTTTATGTTAGAGCGATTTTCTTCTGTACGAAATAGAGAAAAATATATAAAACAAAGTTGTTCGATTTATAAACATCTAGAATATCAGTCTATATAAGAACATATTTTATTTGAAAATGAAATCTATTATTTGTTGGTGTTTTTCAATAAATATTCCGCTAAAATTATATATATTATGCGACATCATGACCTCTTAAATATCGAAGAGACGCTTGCATATAATGCAGCAGTACTCTTATATTATTGAAGATCTACAAACTAAAACAAAGACGTCCAAAAAATCAATAACAAGTTTGCCTGGTTTTAAAAATAAATACATCGTAAATATTTATCAACGATGTTTTGTAAAAAGAACATAAATACCACTAAAACATTTTTTTTTTCAGGAAACAAACAAAACTGCTTTGCAAAGAAATAGTAAAATAGTTTTTAATTATGTTTATCGTGTAAAACAATAAAATTACTCGTACACATAAGTACACAATCTTTGTATTTTGTGTACGCAAGTATACATGCATTGAATGTGGTGTACGCCCTTTTAACAAATCAGTGATGATTTAATCATATTTTAAAAGGGCGTCTGAGTATCTTTTAGTCGATATTACCAACTTAATTTTCTGTATTTAAAGACGTTCTTCCACCAGTATATGTTCTTAATTTTTCTGATTTTTTCGATTCCAAAAATGTATTTTTCGATTTCTAGTAATATACTCCCATTAAACAAAACGCCATCGATATATATTATATTTTAATGTTGAAGCTTCGACAAAACCGTCGATGAAGTGAAATATTATAACATTGAAAATAAGTGCACTTTATTATGTACGCATTGTTATAAGGATTTACGCCACACCGCAATTTGTACGCGCGTTTTCGATGAATATTTGATTAAAACGTGAAAACGGATACCTAGGTATTTATTATTGTCGGTAATAATACAGGTCAGTATGTAATAATAGCGTATAATTGCGAATAAGGGTCCGAAATATTATGCTGGTAGGTTATTATTATGGGTCCTGGTTAAAACCCCGACAAAAATACAACTGATAATACGCTCTATTCCGAATAGATTTTCGTTAGCAATGGTTTATTGTTGCAATTACATGATTCTGTATATAACAGTGGTGTAAATATGGGGGGTAGAGTCGATTTGGGTGATACATCATCCCCAAACCCTTTTTTTTTTCTTCATTAAAATATATTTTTAAGTAAACTTGTATATGTCGTATGGTATGAAATATTACTATAACGTTTAAAAACTTACTTACGGAATAGTACATTGAAAATATGCACTCTGGTTGTGATTTTCGACTCAAGTTTAATTGTCTACCAGATTACATGAAAGTAACTTTTTTTTTCATGCAAGACTTAATGAATTAACTGCTACGTCCGTAAAGGACATTAAGTCACATTAACTTACAAGTTGATGAAATAATTGACAAGCTAACAAACAAAAAAAATAAGGGAACTTGATATTTTGTTAGGTATAATCATTAATTTTTGTTTTTAAATACTTAAAAAACTTATTAACTATGTATGTTCTTTTTGTTATTAAAGAAAATACTCAAATCGCCCACTAAAATAAGGCCCATAATCGCCATAATCGATTTTGAATCAGATACGTTCATTGATTGCATTCGTTATACGTCTCCCTACTGGATGCTTGCTCAATATTAAATTAAATTTAATTTTAACCGACGACAACCACGGCAAAGACCACGACCACGACATTGACGTTCCTGAGCATAGGCATGCCTACGACACTCACCTTTTATTTGTTTATTGTTTCACTTATGCTCAAAATTTCCCATATCTGGGTAACATAGATTTTGTAGTTAACAAAATTACCTCCCTTTTATACACCAACTATATTAATATAATCGTATATCCATACTGTAGCTCAAATGTCCTGGATGTTTTTATTTATAACCGAACAAGTATTTTGCGGGTCGTATTTTTAACGGCCAAACAAAATTTAAAAAAAAAAACCTGTTTTTTACTCTTTGCAAAATGTATTTTCGTTTTGGTTTTCGGTCATTTTTCCTTTTAACACAAAATCTTTATTACGATTTTTTACTGATTTTTGTGTGTATTGAAAATATTATTGTTATAATATATTGATTTTATTGAATTTTTGCATTCAACGGTTTTTTTTATTCAATCGGATATTCCGATGGTAAAGAAAATAGTTTATTGAGCGGTACTAAAATAGTCTATTGCCTATAAGCCTATTTTATTATTTTTAAAGTTGCAGCACGCGCCCAGTGTACGTAACATAAAACTGTTTACTTCTCGGTAAACATTTCGAAATTTACATTTGTATACGAATAATATTTCTCTCCGAAACGCTGGGTCTATACCTAGCTACTATGCATAATATACTATACTTTATTCCCATACAGAATAAAAAATTATATAATAATATACGGTTGGATAACTATTGTAGGTGAGAAGTTGGGAAGGTAGGATATAAAGGGAAATTTAATGTATATTTGTACGCAACGATTATGATCGTTGCTAACGAAAAACGATTCAGAACGGAACTCGGCCAATTGTATTATTTTTTCAATAATGTGCACTTTCATGATAACAACGTATGTTTAAAAAATATTAAAAACTTAATAAATGGCCTTTCTAAAATATACCAACAAACACCAAAATGCAACAAAAAAAGATCTCTTATGTGATGTTTTAATTGGAGCAAGATTTCTAGAAGATATTTTTTAAAATACGAAAACAAAAAAACATCATTTTAAAATCAAAACATTCTTCATCGCTCAGAATATAAAAAAACATGTTTTTTTTCTTCAAAAAACTCTTATCGAAAATTAAAAAAAAAAAAGCTGTCCTAGGATAATAGGGATGAGCGCAGCTACTGTTGTAGGTTGGAAGTTGATATGGAAGGTATGATATAGAAGGGGATTTAATGTATATCTGTAAGCAACGATTAACCATTGCTAACTGAAAAATCATTCTGAGTAGAGTTCAGTTGTGCTTTGTCAACAATGTACATATATGTTCTGGTAAAATAAACACATATGCATTAAACATTTTATTTATTAATATTTGTATTGAACCTATTATCCCGATCATCCCCGGTTCTCACAATTTTTTCCCCGTTAATTAGGAAAACTTATGAGAAAATTAAAAAAATTACCTCCCTAAATTACCGCCCTAGTCCGATTTCCTTTCAGAAAGAGTGCTATCATTGTCATTCGGAGCAATGTTGCTGATATAAAAGTTTTCCACAGAAAAAAAGAATAATAATAAACATCATAAAACTATAAGCTTTTTCGCTCCGTTCAGAATCTAAAATTTCTGATACACAAAAAGAACCGAAATGTATTCGGAAATTGTACCGTGAGCGTGTAGGACATTAATTTCACCTCGCCCAAAAAGGTCGGATCATAAACCCGATTAAAGTCGCGGTGTGACTAGTGGCTAAAGGATTTTTTTTTCTTCATTACCTTATTATGTTGTTATAATATTATAGCGAACGCGAAATGGATATAGATGTAATAAAGTACGCGAGACGAGACCGTCGTCGTCGTCGAGCAAAGGAAAAATGTTTTATTTAATGAAACCCGACGGAACATGATTTCTACCCACGGTGCTGAAACAGCTATTATAATAATAATATTATACGGACGTAAGACCGTAGTTTCAAAAAAAGAAAATATAATAACAAAACTAAACTCGAAACAAAACCGAATAAATGAATGTACGTGGAAATAAAAGTGCGGTTCCGTCGTATATACTATTAGATATTTTGTACACATAAATTCGGGGTAGACGATCGCGGAAAATAATGAAATTAAAACAAAAATGAAAAAGGAAAAAGAATCCCCTCGATACAAGGTCGACAACCTCGAGTACCTGTATCGTATACGTTGCGTCAGACCGAATATATTGTTATTATAATATATAGGCACAACGGAATGGCGTAATTTTGGCTAGGTCTGGGATGGAGGGGGACTTAACAAACTTTAATAGAAGAGGTCTGAAGTTTATGATTCAAGAATTATTTCTTCAACTGACATCGGTCGACATTTACAAGACTGCAATCAATAGAAATAAAATAGACATTAAATAAACATAATTATCAACACGAGCTCAATATTATCTATAATATACGCCACACGGCCATAGAAATAATTTAAATTTAAACACTATTAAAAAATTCATAAACGTATTAAAGAAAAAAATAATACACAGCTCACCAAATTATATTGTTAACTATTGTAGTATGAAATATCAAAATAATATGTCTAACGAATTCGCTGTAATTCTGAACAATAATACAAATAATGTAAAAATCGCTTTTAAGACTAATAATAATTTAATCAAATATATAAACAATAGAACTAAAAACTTCATAAAAATTCCCCTTCTTTGGAAATTGCTGGTATATGTAAACTTAAATGTAACTGTAATACATTTTATATAAGTAAGATAACATTTACATTAATTCAGTTTTAGAGGAATTACACATACACAATGAAATAAAGAAAAATAATTTTAATAATATTTTAAATATTCAATAAATTTAATATTAAATATTCAATTTATATAATTCAAACCGATTTTGAAAATAATATCTTACATCAATAATGCATTTTAGAAAATAAATAATAGTAAAATAATTTATGTTTCTTAACATATCTATGTCTGATAATAACTAATTTTAAATAATCTCTCCCATTAAAATAAATTATTTCTATATTCTATGTAAAACAACCAATTTGTAAATTTTTGTTTTTTATATATTCCTTCATTTAATTTTTTATATTCATTTTACATTTTGAATGTGATATATTTGATGATGAATTTTTAATTCGAAACCGGTCGTATAATAACCACACTTATCATAATACTCCAGGCGACGCATTCATTCATTTATTTATTTATTTATTTACTCTATTTATTTACTTTATTTATTTATGAGTATTAATCACTTTTATAATATTGTTTTTACTTAATTATTTTATTAACAACAATACAGAATTATACAATGTATAATAACAGATTCACTCTTCTCGGCATCAGAGCCATTTCATATTCGGTTTTCTAGCTCGACAAGCTTTTATGCGTAATTGTTTAATCGATTCCATACAATGGAATTATACGAATTATACGAATAAAATGTTTAGTAATTATAGGCACGTAATAAATAGTTTCCTAATCGTCAATTTTATAAACGAATAACAATACAATTATAATTTGCAATTACCCTGACATTGTACTCCGCAAACAGCTTTTAACAGTGTGATCTTAGCTACACATTATATTATCGTTTTGACTGTTACACTTTGGTACGAATTTTGTCAAGAACATTTAAATTTACATTTATGTTAACATCCGGAATTCAATTTGAAAACGCGTTAAGAGAACACCACACCGGCATCTACAGTCTCCGTCTTACAAGCGCGAAACATAGCACATTTGCGTTCAGTAGGGAACATTTTGTACCGTTAGTTTTAATATTAAAGCGAATTGACCGATTACCAAAATTAAAGGTAAGACGATTATATATGTATTAGCGTTGATGATTTTTCGACGATTTAAATGAGACAAGAGTACGTTAAATATCACAAATTAAAAATGATTATATCTTGTTTAAAAATTTAAATACCGAAAAAACATCAACGCTAGAACATATAATATAATCTTCTTACCTTTAAGTTTGGTAATAAGTTAATTTGCTTTGATATTAAAACTAATGACACAAAATGTGTACTACTGAACTCAAATTTGCTATGTCTCGCGTCTGTAAAACTGAAACAATAGATGTCAGTGGGTATCCTTTTAAACCCAAATATAAATATAATTATATAAAGATATGCCCGTGTTTACATAAATATGTGAACATTCTCAAAATATCCCATACATGAACTCGTTTGGTAATGTCCTTTACTCAAAATATTCTACAGTATTCCTAATTTGTAACACAAATTCAGAATCTTGACGATGTTTTGTCTATAGTCCATTATTTTGAATTTTCCTCCAAATGCGTTGCGTAAAAAAGAAAAAAATACGACAAATTCTGTTGCATTTTCAAACACCTTTAATAGGAGTTTATACGTTACAATTTAAATGGAGATGTTTTGAATACGGGATATTTCTGACGGGGATGTTTAGGCCGTGTGACGATTTGTACGTGAGTCATTATTATTCACGGGATATATTAAGGGAGCTGATAAATGAACAAATTGTTATCATTAATTTATTAAAAAAAGTGTTAAGGGTCCGGTGGTCATGTTAGCGTACTATTTATTTATACAGAATAAATCCTTTTTGGTTTATTTTTCGAAAAGCCACGGCGGGAGGTGGGTGGAATGATTCAGCTTGTCTCACTTTTGGGCACTTATATGTTAAAATGAGTATTATTTTTACTATTATTAATTAATTAAAACTCTACGTCCAATGACATACAGGTAACAACGGGTTTAAGACAGGGGGACGTGCTTTCTTCTGTCTTGTTTAATCTAATATTGAAAAATGTATAGTGAAGAAAGACCGTAAAGACCATTTAGGTGTGAAATTGGGTAATGTTTCAATTGGTCTTTTAGCATACACGGACGATGTAGTCCTATTAGTGGGAAGTGAAGAGGGTATCCTCGAACAAACTAAAAAATTACTAGAGACATCGAAGTGAATAGGGCTAGAAGTTAACGAGGAAAAAACAAAATTTATGATAATTAAAAAAAGGATTAGTGGATGACGCATATACCTATCTAGAAGTGGACGAATACAAATTCAAAAAAGTACAAAAACTCTAATACCCTAAGGTTATGCATTACAGAAAAGAACGAGAATCAAATTGAAATAAGCGTCATGATATGAGCGGTAAGCGGTAAACAGATTCTTTCATGCTTTTCTGGTTTAAACAAGGTACATATGGTACATATATAAGGTACATATAAGGTACTTATGAGTCAAGAATGCTACACAAAGGCTTGAAGCTTCACGTTTACTGAACACAAATAATACTTGTAGTGGCGAATAGAATGTGAAACCTGGACAATGAACAAAACTCGGATATATAACCTATTAGTATTCGAAATAAAGGTCTTAAAAAAAACCGGAGAGTGGAGAATCCGAAGAAACAACTAAACCAAAGAACTCGCCCTTGAGTAGTCAGCAAAATAAGTAACGCATACAAACGGTTAGATAATGTGTACTCGTGAAACTTTCCGTTCATAAGACCACTTTAAACAGATTACCGGATGGCATAAAAACATACAAAATGCAATTTGAAAATACGTTCCAAATCTAAAATATTATCGATATTTACTTTTTAGTTCAATAGTAAATTAACAAATTGCAATACTATAACAATTACGATTGATTTGCGATGTTTGTTATTTATAATATTACAGGTTGTCTTGCTAAGCAATACTCGCGTAATGTTACTTTGTCAACGACCAATGAGAACTACGACCGCACGGAAAGTATACAAAGTATAGTGGGCATGCGCCTGCTGACCAAAATACGTATTTTGCCGACACATCTATTTACTTTTCAGTGTTTTACGTATCCTACTCCCGGTAATGCGTTTGGATACTTTTAGCGATTCCCTCTAGAACCTAAAAGTGCTCAAACTCGGAAATAAGAGCTTTATTTTCTTTTTTTTTTTTTTTTACAAGCTGATAGAACCGATACAAATTTTGTTGAAGTTCGATAACACTGACTTCACCGTGTCCTTGCGGGAGGATAGTGACTTAGATTTGTGTACTCTAACAGAACCCCCCCTTCCTCCCAAAAAAATGAAGCCGTTTCAGTGACGAACCGCGTGTTTTTCGCAGGTGGCAAAACGATTTTGTACAATACGAGTATCGCAAAAACCGCACGGATTTACGAGGCTGGCCGAAATAACGGAGACGACCAATCAACGTCAGTTCCCCGGTTACCGCGCCCGATTATTACCGAAATGAGACGATATTACCGAGCATCGTCACGCGACGTGGTGACAGTGCACTGTTTGCGAATCAATAAGCACACAATACCGTAGTATATCGATCAGCTTTTATCGGGTTATTTGCAATGTCGGTCGATGAGCAGCACACCGCCGTAAGCGACGTCGGCGAGAGAGACGCGATTCCCACCGTCGAAAGTAACGTTGCCGCGAGAGACGCGATTGTCGCCGGTGCCGAGCCCTCGCCGAACCGGTGTCAACCGCCGTTCGAGGCGACAGCCTTGACGGACGACGTCCTGTCAGTCGCCGTGGACGACGACAACGACGAGGGCTCCAGCGAAGGGTTTGGCGAAGGATGCAGCTACGGCTTCGTTCGCCTGGGCGGAGGCAGCGAAGTAGGCGAAGGAGGCGACGTAGCAGAAGAAGAATTCGTGTTAGACGTGGACCAGCTGTTCAACGACGACTCGGCGTCGGACGACAAATCGTTCACCTTGGTCTATCACTCGTCGGACCGAAAGAAAACGGCTAACGTAACGGCCGCCCGTAAAGACGGTCGCCGACGCCGCCAACGTGCCGGCCAAAGTAATACTCGGAATAAAATGCGGTCGCGCAGCAGGAGCGATCACCGTAACGGCGGCAGTGGCGGCGACGACGAGAACACGGTCGCGCGGCACCGCAAACGCCGCGTGCGGTTCGTCGGAGTGACAAACGTCAAACCGGATAGCCGGCAGCGCACGAATTATCGGGGCGCGTCGCCCGCGGCCGACCGAAAACGCGATCGCGAACGCCAACCAGCGCGTTCGGACCGACCGGGCAGGAATAACGCGTCGTCGTCCGGTGGCGCTGGCCGAAAAAACCGAAAATAGAAAAATGTATATTCTGCGATCTCGTCCGATTAAAAACCGTTTTAATGTTTTATAAAATATTCTGTCTTATAATTATTATTGGAGTACTGTTTAACGGCCGTGTAGAGACCGATAATAGAGGAGTGCGGCCGGTGGCAATACCCTAAAACTTTAAAAACTTTAGACCGTCGTATCGACAATTTTCGATTCTGAACGAATTGAGGAATGTATCGGAACAGCGTATTTTTTGTCGAGAGAAAATTTCGTTGGACACGACCGTTTTCCACGGACGTGAAATTAAAAATAATTTTACCCCATTGTTATCTATATGAAACATTTTTTTCAGTTTTTGTAGTTTTTGATTTTACTGTATGACGCGAGCGGATATTTTTCCTTAAATTAATTTTTTTCCTCGTCTAAGAATAATATTTTTCTACCGAAAATCGTGTTCAAAAGACGACAAGATGAACTCTTTTCGTAGCATTTCGGATCGATTCGATACATTCGGGAGGCCGATTTTCGATTTTCTTTGTGGTTTTCCTAATAGCTGAGAAAAACCGGAAAAGATCGCGGGAAAAATGGGAAAGTTTACGGCATAACGATTTCGTTATTATATGGAACTTGTATTATTTTTTTTTGTTTGGTTTTTAAACGGTTTTATGTGGATACGATTGTTTGGGCCGAGCGCAGAAATAGTGTTTAAAAATTTAATACGAGGTTTATCACAAGTTGACGGTGAAAAAAAATAAGTTTAATATTGTCAGTTTCTTTTCCGAGTTCAAATTTCGGCGCGAATCGTAAAAATTACAAAATGCATTTCGCCGGACGTCGCCTCAGAATCGTATTTCGTCGGTGACTATGCGTCATCGTTATTCCGTGTATCGATACGAACATCGAATGGCTCTACGGATCCCGCGTGCCTGACTCGCCGCCCGTATGGACAGTGGCGCGCACGCCCGTCGACAGTGCCGGCTCTTGGACTGTTCGACTTACTAATGCGCGTGTACGATACGAATTTACATAATCGACTCGGAAAAATTGCGTCGTTCCCGATAAACTTACTCGGGACACAATGTGACGTACGGTCGTCGTCGTAATAATAATAATAATAATAATATCTTGTACGTCATACAGCTCGTAATAATATGTTAAAACGGGGTCCGTTTAACGCGAAACGAAAATGCATGTTGAATATTCGACAATCGTTTAATTTCGTTACGAAGTTTTACGCGCGTGTGACTGCGCAGTTTCGTAGAACGTAATAACGTATGCGGTCGGAAACTTTTTCGCAGAGTCGAATTTACCACACATTGATGCTCGTCGCGGTGGCGTTCGTCAGCGGTTCGGAAGGTTCGAAAAGCCACTTCACGGACGGGGCCCGTACGCGGCGTTTCCGGCAGGATTCGACATTCGTTGGGTTTATTCGGCCTTTTTACGCGCCGGCGGACGAAATAATAAAAACGCAAACTACTATTATTTTTTCGGTCGTTTTAAATATTAGGACGGACTGTACGGCGGGTGCCGGAAAACGCCGCGTTTATACCGTGATTTTATGAATACGAGTTATTATTGTTACTGTACGTGAATATTAGATATTTTACCTATATTCGATTTAATTGTCTATACTCAATAAATAGTATCGTGCGGAGTCACCATCTACGGCCACCTTGGTATTTTGTCCACAGTTGTCGAAATCAATTTATTAAAGACGTAACCGTGTATACTCTATACAGCTGGCCAATATTTCGTAGCCTTAAGAGAAATATACTGTATGTGATATAATTTTTACTTTTTCAAAATTTCATTTTCACCTTCTACGGCTATCCTATGTTAACTATATTATGTTTGTAATAATCGATGCGACCCAGTAAATGAACTAATGTAGACAACAATAACTGTAATGTGGAATATCGAATTACACAATTATACTACATTGCAGGGATACTGGTCACAGGTGATGACTCAACCTTAAGTAAATAAATTGTTTTAATTAACAGTTGGTGTTGGTTGCACTAATTTTTAATACCGTTATCGATAAAACAATTTCTCTGCAGACCCAAATAAAAATATGAAACTGTACAATATTGCCTGTTATAATAATATATATGCTATACAATCGTTTGTATTTTATACACCATACCGAAATAGCCAAACAAAATAACGAGTTTCCAATCGTATTGTCAGAGAAAAATTCAACGAATGTTTTCCCAGGCATTTTGTAACAATTAAAAAACGTGCCCGGAAAACGATTTAAACTTCCGTATATTATGTTTTCCGCCCTTTTATCCCCACAAGAAGAGTACCGCACACCGCCCGTGCAAAGATTTCTTTCCTTCTTCTTCGTCATGGCAGAATTATTAGCACTGGTGTAATTTTCGGCACAACGATCATTCTAGTCTTACGAACTGACTAGTACACATTGTTGGTCGACGTGTATCTGTGACGATATTCGAATGCGCCGTGTATAGCCCCAGCCTAAATCGAACCGATACGCGTAATCCATTTGTATTCGACAAAACGCAATTAATTATTACAACATTATAATGTATTTTTTTCAATTTTAACGGCTACGATGCGTTTCTTTGAAACAGGCGGTACATTACAAAATTAGATAATCATCTTCCTTAAAGTACCAACTAGATAATTATTTCCTTTCAGAAATTAAATTTGAAAATCAGTGAAAGACTTCTGGTAAAAAGTTGTAAAAAAAGAAAAGACGGACATAATTCACTCGTGGTTGTGCCACTGTTATAGATGAGAAGTTGAGAAAGTAGTAGAGGGGAAATTTAATGTATATCTGTAAGTAACGATGAACCATTGGTAATGAAAAAAATGATTCTGAGCGGAGTTCAGTTGATTGTATTGCTTTGCCAACAATACAATATATGACATATGTCATATTATGGTAAAATGATTAAAACAATTTGCGTTTTTATGAAAAAAATGATTGTTATAAAAAGATTTAAATTTAAAAAAAAAGGTTACCAATGACAACCTTATTTTTAATCTCTCAATTTGTTTTACCAAAAGGTACCGAATTTTCCTCATTATCTCGAATATTAATGAGAATTTCTAAAAATGTTATCTCTAAAGTACCACCTAGAGAATATTTCCTTTTAGAAAAAGTATTATAGTTGATAATCGGAGTAAGCTTTCTGGTAAAGTGTTCACATAAAAAAAAAATATCCCGTTTATACTATTTGCTCCGATGTACTTTAAACTTTGTTTTCACCATACATATGTACCTTAAATGAATTTGAAATATTACTCCCTCTCTCTCGTTTTCTTAGTCTGGATTTGCCCCTGATATAGACACTCGATGACTTTTAAAATTTAAAAGTTATAATACAAAGTTCTCATCTATACCCCGGCAATGTACCCACGAGGTGAAGTACGTCCGGATTTTTTCATATTATACGTGGTGCTATCAAAGTCTAAAAGTTATTTTTTGATATCTGAAATTTGTTAATAGAAATAATACATGCATACTATGTTGTGGCCTATTAAGATATATTACATTTAGACCGTTTTTATTACTCGGTTCAATGGTTTGGAGGAAATTCGCGTATAAAAAACACTATCGTCTGCTCTTTAGGTAATCCGGTGAACAACGTAATATATAATAATATTATCGTGATCTAACTCGTCTCCTAAAGAAAACGTTCGCTTTCGAATCCCTGCGGAGTTACACCACGAGAAATATTATATTATACGATCGAGATTGGAAAAATATTGTATACCATGGGTACCTAGGCGGAGACGTGCACAGAAATGTTCAATGATAGGAGTTGTAGTAAATTATAATAATCATGAATAAATCGTAGAATCTGCTTCTATGGGCGTTGTCTGATTGCAGCCCAAAGTGACCTTTTCTTCCTTTTTCATATCCGGATTGCGGCCCATGCAAAGTAGGTAGGAAATACCGTTTTCAGTGGTTATTAAAACTAAATAAGTATCCCGGTTACGTTCAAAGTATTTTTATATAAATATAATACAATTCATTTACACGAGCCATCTAATATATTCGTCACAAATAGTGTTTTTCAATTTATTATACGAGGGCTAATCAAAAAGTATCAAGACTGGTAGTATCATTCAGAAAAAGAGCATCGAAGAGCAGTAGGATTGGTATCACTTGCTTCTATGATTTTTTCTGAGTACATTTGTTTTTATTGCTTCTCTATAAAATTCTTCGGATTGATTTCACTGATATTTTGGTAAAATATATTTTTCGAGTTTGGCGATTTTGCAATAAACCCAAAAGAAGAGTAACTTGACAGATTTGAAGATTTTAGAAAATTTGTCTGCATTTTTTTCCAGTTTCAGAGGGATGCAACATTTCATGGTTTTTGCCATTAAATATCAATTGAAAAACTGAAAATGTGCCCTCGAGTGGCAGCGAGTTCCTCTTCTTTTGGATTCATTACGAAATCGCCAAACGTGAAAAACAAATTTTAGAAAAATATCGTCTAACCAAAACGAAGAAGTTTATAGAGATTTTATACGAATAGATGTGCTCAGTATAAGTCATAGAAGCTAGGTTTACAAATCGTTTTGCTCTTCAACGCTCGGTTTCCGAGTAATATTATCAGTCTCGATACTTTTTGATTAGCCCTCGTATATTAAAGATAAGAAAACAAAGATAGCCAACCAACAATTAAATCAACCATTAACCTTACAAATTAATTTTTTAAAATATTTTAAATATTTTATGCAATTTTAATTTTATAATAACTATACAAAGGAAGACCTCAGGATGATTGGGGTGGAAATTTGGAGGAAGTGTCAAAGGACAGCGAGAAGTGGAGGGATTTCGTTGATGTGGCAATGGACCTTAACGGTCTTTAAGACACCTATAAGAAGAAGAATAATTATACATTTATATTATATATTTACTGTAAATATGGTTATCAATCGATTTCCATGATATGTTTAAGCTATATTATAATGTAAGTAATATAAAAATGTGTTAGTATATTTAGTATAGAATTTTATCTTATTTACATATATGATTATACGCTTATATAGTTTGTTAACCAATATGTCTTGAGCCGCAATCGGGATACTTATAATTAGGATAAAATAAGTCGGGCTAACCCGTATTTTATTATTTTATATATCTGCCTATCTAAATCGTTGCCGCGAAAATTGTAAAATGTTTCTAAAAAAATTGACCACCGTGATGTTTTCACAATTTTCTACTGGCAAAACGTAATTAATCAATATTTACACGCACTCTCCACAGAAAAATTTCAACCTTGTAGTGAAATATTACAATGGCCAATAATAATCACTGGTAAACCGCGGTTCTAAAAAAGCCTATGTGACGTATTCATTAAATTATCAGCTATTCCATGCAATTTAGCAGAAATAATAAATAATTACGCATATGTTTATTGTAAATTACGTACATTGAAATTACGAGTTTTCTACGTTTTCCGTATACAGGGTGTATACGAAGGTCTAACACCTAAAATAACTTTTGTTATTAAACAGGACAAAAGTTATTTCTAGTGTCTTTAATAGTCGTATTACAACCTATATAATAATATATGGATATAAATATTATTTTATTACGATAATAATATTATCAAAAATAAATATATTAAAAAATAAATACTACTCAAACATTTTGATTTTTTTTTTTTTGTTTTTTCAAATTCCTTTCGTATTCGCATGATAATATGATAATACCGTGTCAATGAAACGAACCAATACCCTGAAAATCAGTAGATCCCACCGCATCATCATTTTTTTTTCCACCCCGATTTCCGAATATTCCTAAAACTTATTTTTATAATATGATTATATTATTACGTAGTCGGTGACGATGTGTGCACTGTGCAGCGAACCACGTATAAAGGATGGATTACGTCCAAGTATTAAACCTGCACATCTATATGCACCGTAGTGTATTTTGGCCGATCCTCGTCGGAAATATCACGTTCGGTTAGATGGTGTCAACCCTACATTGTAAACGACCAAGAAAAAAAATCTCTCTTACCTAGAAGCCTAGCGTTGAAATAACATGTAAGTAAAGGCAGAATAATTATGAATTATAATACGAAAATAGAAGGTAAAACTCGCGATAAAATAATTACACTTACTACACAGATATTGTCCCGCCAGATTTCCCAATATTTCTTGTAATATTCAATTGTTTTTTTTTTTCAATTACCTTAATTTAGCCTACCTAATACGCCCGCAGATCTCGGGAAATCAATCGTTAGTATTACCAGCGTACAATTTAACCAATTTCATTAACTATGGTTCCTTTTTTTTTTGTTACTGCTCTTACTGTTGATTCAAGTTTGCTTGTAATTTTTTCAAGTTCATAATTAGTTTATTTTATAACTTTAAGCGGTCTCGGTGATTTTAAAACATATCGTATTCACTATGAATAGTCATACGAAGATGTCGCAGTAGAATTTGCTGAATTTTCAATTGTAATTTCGGAATCTGAATTAAAACGAACGGGCTAAATTAAAATTTAAGTTCATAGAAACTAGTCGACTAAAATAATATGAACTTAATGTATGTTTCGTTCGTACATTTTGAATTTTGAACTAATATCGTTTATACCGAGGTCTGTGCTTACGTATGTATGTAAATTTAAATAATTGGTTTCCTAAATTCTATAAAACATAAGCGATATTTACATTTTTCAATTGTAGTAGTTTTAGCTTAGCGTTACACAAAATAAAAGACTGATATGACTGATGGGTGTACCGCTGTTTTATGAAAGTAGTGGAAGAGAGGATGCATGAAATTATTTAATTTACACATGTACGCATCGATAAAACACGGCTAACAAAAAACAATAAATTCTAAGCAGAGTATTTTAATTAGTTGTATTTTTTCGCTTGTTAAAAATATAACCAGCTATACATCAAATTGTCACATTTTCCCTTTATAAATAAAACTTCAAGACAAACTAAAAATGACTTTAACAATTCACCATAAAGATAAAAAATACTTTCAAAAATAATCGTATTTATCATAAGATTATTTCCCTTGAAATTTACCAAAAAAAAATATTATTTCATAATGTATATTTTATGCAATTTTAAAACACCTATGTATAATTATATCCAGTGAATAATGCTCACTAATAGATCACTGTTATAAATAGGATAATATACTGAGTTAATTAGTTTATGTACTATACTGCAGATATACAACGATAAACTGCAAACAAAACCGCAATTCTGAGTTGAGTAGTTTTGAACGTGTTTTCTTCCCCTTGTTTACAAGGTAACCAAGAAATTGACATATAAATAAAATGAAACGAGAAGTGAACTTTTAAAAATTTATTTACTCGCTAGGGTATTGAAATAACAGCAAATGACAATGACGAGTAAAATAGTAAAAATTGAAAAATTATACTTCACGCTGAAACATCTGGCTCCGATTATAAATAGTTTTTGTCGTCAGCTTTGACGGGACCTGCAGAACGAGTGGGTAAAATAATAATAATAAAGTGAGCTCCGGAGTTTGGACTGAGGTAAAAATATATTTATTATTATTATTAATTTATTAATGTACATTTTAAATGCTGATCCAAGAATGCGTCAGTTTTCCTATTTGTGCATTTATGTGTGTGTGTGTGTGGGTGGGTGTTTTGTTTGTATGTGCATGTGTATGTTTGTTTCCTAAAATCTCGCCTCCTGAAAAACACACATCGTAGTAAGTCCAATACATTTTTCGATATGCGCTCAAAGTCTAATAAATACTCTTCAAAGACCGTCACAAATAAAATGTAGTGTCTGTTTTTCCAATGGACAATATAGCAAATACAAGTCACGTAAAACAAACGAAAAGGCCTTTAAAATGGGTTTAAGTAATAAAGTACCTATTGTTATTTGTAGATGACAAAATCACTTCGACGTTTTGTAATTTTCTAATCAATTCGGTTTATTGTCAGAGGTATCGACTTTTTGTCGAATTCACTCCAGAAACAGTAAATAATATATTATTTTCATTTTTTCCCCGCTACTTATTGATATTTCTAGCAGCTCTCTCCATACCAAAACGAGCACAAACTCGGGAATTAGAGTTGTTTTGTAGTTGGATTGAAATGATAAAAGTTGCATTGAATTTCAATATGGATTCAACCATGTTATTGCATGTAACAACCCTATAGACTTTTCAAATTAAGCTAGACGATGCAATTTTGTGCAGGCATTGACAAGCGTGCACACAAGTATGTGTCTTTTGGAATTTTCAACCCAAACACTATAATTTGTATGATCAAATTTCACTTTTTTTTTTTTAAATATATTTTACTATTATGGTATTTGATTATTTATTGTTTTTAAAAGAATATTTCTGTAACGCAGAATATGGGGGAGAGGGGGATTCAATTTTGTGACAGAGCTCTGCGGCCCATGAGTGTTTTTAATAATTTATATTTCAAAAATGCCGATTGCATTGTCGTCTTTACACTGCGGCCTTCTGCAATACAAATGTATTGTCCCCAAAACCAATTTTAAAAACCTTTTCATTTATTTCACGTGAACACGTTTTCGGTAAGTTGCCCGTTAGAAAGATAAAAACGGTAAATGTAACTGGTGACAACCTTTCAAGAGAATGTGTCATTCCGTTCGTAATTTGACTGTAAAAACTGTTTTGCTTTGGACAACTTTTCTCGCACAATATTTTCGTAGAAGAATCGCGAAAATTTCACGACGCATAAGAATGAATATTTTATCTGCGGTGTAGCGTGCTTATTTTTTTTTTAATGCGAGTAGAATTAAAATTGTGTTTGAATATATATATATATATATTTTATTTACTTTAAAAAAAATAGCATAACGCTGCCAAAAAATAAAGGCACTATGGTCATTTAGATAATGTTCCGACATTTCATAACAGGCAGCTCTACGAGAAACACGGAAAGAGTAAAGTCGTCCCGCACAAAACAGTTTTCCCCGTAAAAATATCGGTTTATTTCCTCGATTCCGAAGGTTGCTAAATTTATCTAATTTGCTACAGCACACAATTTCACTATCCCGCAAAAATAAAAACGAACACATTAATTCAATCGTTTGTATTATGTGCACTACATTTTACATGATATGAATACATAAAACTTTTATTTAAATGGAACCTAATGAACTGAATTTATTGATCACATTTTGAAACAATTTTAACAACCTGAAAAATGTTCTGAGAATAAAACCCAATAAACGATCTAGGTGATGGGCGGTTGAGAATATAAATAAAAAAACGCTTCGAATAAAGTGGAAATTGCACACTTTTCGAAGTACTCCGTGAACAAAGTCGGAAAAAGTTTTACAATTTTGAAAAATATCCTAACAATTTAAATGCGACTAAGTTAACAATCGCTCTGTTACCATAGATTAAAATAGTACAGTTATGCTGATCGGCGATCGCGAACTCCAGACCACTATATTTGATACTTCATTACATTCCGTATTTTATCATTAAACACTGCAGTATGTGTGTGTGTGTTCCTATACGTAATTTCATGGTTACACTATATACGCCATAGACAAATCTGTAGCTTTGTGCAAGAAGGGCCAGTGTCGCATTTTGTGATTGTTGGAAAATGGACTTTGCAATTTTAATTCCCCATAAGGCCCTGTGTATTTATTAAATGTAAATTTTTGTGTAATTTTCAATTTTTACAAAAACTTCAAACAATTTTTATTTTTAAAATAAAAAATTTTACACTTTTCCTTTATCATTAATTGACTTTTTCAAAAAAATTGGCATTGCACCTTCTTCCGCCGAACCACAGAAATACTTGTGACAACAACACGGGGTCTTTTTTTAATGTATTTAAAAGTGATAGTTCGAATATTTTCGAGTCAATAAGTTTTCATTTTCGCCGAAATTCCATTAAAATTGCCTACACGCGACCCCAAACAGACGATTCGAATATTTTTCACGTGGTGGTATTATTTTCGTCTCTTAAACTATATTATTTATTTTTGAAATATCTACGTAATATAAATAAATATATATATATATATATATATATATATATATATATAAATATAATACGGAATATATGTATATTTGGTTTTTTATGAAAAATATTATTATATTATATTATTGTTTACGGTCGCGGTGGGTATTCAGCTCTAAATCGATAAACGTAAAAATGTTTAGATTTCTTTTGTGGTAGAAATAATATAATAATATATACGACGACGTCTCTTCAAATTATATTAAAAAATAGAATGTAAATATATGCAGACCGCATTTATTCAGAGGAAAAAATACCGCTTCTTTTCGACTGGACCGACGACGAATTATATAGGATTATTCGAATAAAAAGGCCTGTAAAACTCGTCCGTAATACAATAATATTATGTATATTCAACAAAATACTGTTTTAGAGGACGAGAAATTATTATTATTCTTTTTTTTTGGTAAAAACCGTTTCGCGCGAAATTTTTGAAATGTTCGTCGCGAGTAAAACGGAGAATTTTAGCCGCACAACTGTTTTTTTTTTCACAAATACGCCGAATATTTAAAAAAAATAATAATTATTTTATTGTTAACAAATATGATAATTTTATGGGTTTTTTTTTTTACAATTATTGAATACGACAATAGAACAGTGGCTTGTTTTTTACAAATTTTTAATTACAAATTTGATTATTCAGTAATCGTATCACTATTGTTTATTTATAAAATATTATAATACATAATTAAATGGCTCTTGTATTAAAAAATTAACAAAGATATTACCTTACCATCTCAGATTGGAAGTTGATCACGGAAAAATAAAAACACAAAATCATTAAAATTGCGATTTTTTATCAGGCCTCCGTCAATAGTCTTGTAGTCAAATAATCTATTTTATTTGAACGAATACGGGTTTTAAAATTTTGAATGAATTTACGAAAGACACTTAAAAGCTTTGATGAGATTTTTTTGATCAAAAAGGAAGATCAGCCCCCGCCCTTTAAAATTCTAGTGGATATTATACCTATTATTAAAACAGGAAAATTAAAATAGTATGTTTTCGCCTACGCATAGAAAATCATTAACGCCCGCTTTGATAACACTGCACTTGTGTTAATATTCTTATCAGTGTCTGTTGTTGGTTGTTATCGCGTCACCATCGTCAATCATTCAAAGCCGTGAAAACCGACAACAGTTTCTGTTGGATAATGTTATTATTAGTAGTACCGTTATTGTTGTTCGCATGTGTTACGATATTATTGTTATTAATTAATTAACGTGTGTTTAGTATTATCAAATTGTGTCCGACGTCAGCTTCACAACGCTCGTCAGTCGGTCAACAACAATAGGTGGCTACAATAGCCAATAGGTGTGATATACCATACACAACACATCGTATTATTGTATAACATGCGTGTATTAGAATATGTACAGAGTGTGTAGCGAACAATTCACAGGTAAGAGTTTTATTTTTAAAATCGCATGTATAATACGTACCTACACAGGTTTTGAAATGTCATATTACCCTGGCCCGAAATCGAATATTATATATAGTCTGAGAGGTGCAGTCATTTATTTTTCTCTCGAAAAAAGCTTTTTTCTTGGGTTCTCAAAAAGCTCGAAAAGTTCAGGGAAAAATATATAGTTAATTGACGTGTTTTTTTTTTTCTGAAACGGTACTTTACCGGCGAAGCTTTTCTAAGTCTATACGAAAAACTGGCCGGTTCAACTGGAATGTACAATGTACTATTATTTTTGTCGTAAGAACAGGCGAAAATAATAAATTCTTTCCTTTCCGGTAATGGAATTTTCACCAAATATGGATTTGAGTAATTTGTTATACAAAGAAACGATCGTGTGAATTTTTAAAATAGTATATACTGTATTTATAAACTCGTCGATTGTAATAAAACTAAATATATGCAGGGTACAAGGTTGAAGAGGTACCATGCAAAACTTCATTGCTGGCCCTCAAATTCCAATATTCTAGTGAATTTTGATAGCATTAAACAGCTAATAGGATGCACATCCCTACAGTTAACTTATAAAAAACGGCGCAAAACAGATAAAATTTGCTGTAAAGACAGACAACGTCCGTCTTTAGGCTTTAGGACTTGAGGACGATGATGAAATGCATTAAGGCCGGATGCATGCGTCACGGAGGAGATAAATATGCAGAAATTAAAAGGATATCTGGTTTACTGTGAATCGAAAGAAAATTTTAAATGAGATATTCCCAAGAAGTTCACAGGAACATCCAGAGTATCTTGTTTAATAAAGCCTTTAAAAGTTTTGCAGGCGAGATGCGATAGCGTACTTGTTTTTCCTGGATTTAGGTATATGGAATTACTGCAGTAATGTGAATGCTTAAAAATAGTTTAATTTTGTCATTTTGCTATGTTGAATTCGTGAAAATGTATTTATATATATAAATGCACAGAGCAGCATACTTTGATAGGAAATTCTGTAGAAGATCAGTTCACTTGTCTTCGAATAAAGTTGTATTTGATTATTTCGATCAATAAACAATGACAGTAATGGCGGGGTGGTGATATTAACACACATTTTCCATTACCATTGGTTTAAAAGAGGAAAGTATTGTAAGTATCATTAGATCACAGATGGCAAAGGTTAAAATTCGAATTTTGAACTCTTCTAAGATCTTGATCTATTGCAAAGAATCGATTACTGCAATAAAGACGAATTCATTATCGAGTAGTATATGGATCTTACGAGTGCAATAAATTGAGATATTTTGAAATTTTTAAGTTTTGTTTCTAACCTGAGACTTTAAGAGCCTAAACTAAGTACAGTGAAGTCAATTGTTCATAAAGGTGTGTGTAAATAAAAACTCATAAGAGATCTTCAACAGTGTATACTGAGGGTTAAGATCTGAATAAAAAGTATTATAGACTTAGATTTAGTTACCCGTTAACTAAATATAAGCAGTAAGCATGTATAAAATTATTTTTTTATTATTTCACGCAAGAAGGTTGAAAATTGAATGCTCCAACCGTATCTTCCACAACCTATGGAAATAGGTTGGATGTATACATTTTTTTTTTTATTTCATATTAATACTAACATTATCTTTATATTATTGAAGAGCGACAAACAACGATAAAAAAAATAAAAAGAATAATAATAACTCTTATCTACAATTCGGAATAGCTATCTGATGATAAACATAGTTTATTATTATTATTTTTTAAACAGAATTCTGTTTCGATATACATGTCACATACGCTTTATTTGTTTTGTTTTCAATTTTTCACGAGTCCCTCAGGTTTTGGGTCGGATTAACGATAATTGACTCTCCCTACGGGAAGGTCTACTCCGACTGCATCTATAGCCCTGCACACTCTCGGTCCTTTTTTAATTTTTCATCACAATACCGGATGGAACCTTTTTTTTCCATAATATTTTAACGCCTTCGCTGTTTTGAATATAGGGTTATTCAGCGGCGAGTCGTACTTATTACTACACTATACAATAATATATTTTTCTCTCGATTTAATTTTTTCGCTTTTCATCATTATCATCCATCATAATGACTTTACTTGTATAAATACCCGAGATCACTAAACAATATTATTAAAATATTATTATTCTCTCGCGGATGAAACGAGATGTAGGGAAAAAATTCAATTTAAAAGAAGAAAAAAAACCGTAGCTAATGACAGGCAATTACTGTTCTGCGGATTACAATATCAATAGCTGCAATAGGTCAGGTTAGGTTAGTGACGGCGAAGACAAAAATAATTTTATTATTAACTGAGAAATAATATTCTTCAGACATCTAAAATATAATTACCATCACCAACATCATGACAACATAATTAAAACTGATTTTTTTGCGTTTATAAAAGTATAATTGTATTGATTGAACAGAAAAATCCTCAATATTCGTATATTTTATTCGCTCCGTATCGGGAAATCACTATAATCATCAGTATGCTGAAACTTTTTATTTAAGGAGACTAAAAAGAAAACGAATTACTATTAATTAACTAAAAAAACTTAACATTCATAAAACAATAAACGTCTCTTTTTAAAAAAAAACATTTTTGCCCCTCGGAAGGTTTTTGCACCCTTAACACAGTCTACAGTTGAACAATGATCGATCTCACATAGAACAACCGTTTACAAGAGAGTTTTCAAATAGGAAACATGTAATCGACACACGATGGATCTAAGTCAAAAGGTTGTAAATAACAAAGATAAACTTGTCCAGGAAAGCACAAACAAACAAAAAAAATGTTTACAAAAAAAAATGATTTTATACATTTTCAGTAACATTATCATGTTTTTTTTTTTAATTTCGTGTTCTTGAAAGATTATTTTTTTAAAGCAATATATTTATCGACATTTCCAACTCTAGTCCTATAAATTTAATGTAAATAGTTTACGAGTAAAAAGTTTTTTTTTTTTATAATATTTATCGCTTATGTCAAATTTTATTGAAATCGATCGTATATATTTTTGCAATTATGACGTGAGTGGCAGTGTGACGAAAAAAAACTTAAATATTATAATAAGGACGTATAAACGACAGTGTTGGCGAGTTTTGACGAAAAAAAACCAAGGCACTTACGCAAATTTTCGACATTTGAATCTTATTTAAAACGCTTGATAAACTTTGTAGAGATAAAGTAGAGAGCATCGGCAAAGCGGAGTATCGCTATCGGTACTCCGGTCCGGCGCTTACAACGTAATATAGAAAAAGTCAATTTTGAAAAAGTGCCGTTCAGCTCATTTCGGCTTATAGTTGTATAATCATAGGAGAAGGTTTTCTGACGGTTTTCCTTTTTCTATTTTTTATTTATTCTACAATTTGACGATTTAATCACAATATCATATAGGGAGCTATTGTTTTTTTTTCACTTAAACTTCAAAATCGTAAATATGGTGCGTGCCTGCGGGGGATTTCCCGATAACGACTATTATATATGTATAGTATTTAGGGGTGAGCATTATATTTTCATTTCTCCAGCAGAGTATCAGAATCGTATAATAATTATATGGTCTCTCGGCGTCTAAATTAATAACATGTTGTGCAATATACCCATTGTTTGTGTGTAGGTTAAGTAGGTATACATTATTGTATTTACTAGAGATTCGATTCGAATAAAGCAATATTACCTAACGTGAGTGCATTGTTAGACTGTCTAATTTATACATGACCTTGTGAACCCATGTGTGCGATTCTGAGAGTATTATTTTCGCATAACCATTTCGCGAAACACATATAATATTATAATATACAAATATTACGATTAAATGTAAATTAACCAAATATATGGTTATAATATTGCACGGGTACAATATACCTACTATAAATTATTATACAGTGATGTATAACAAATTCGAATTTTGGATTTCACGATATTATCCGCTGATTCCTTTGACCACGGTGAATTCGAAAATCAATTTTGTATATTGAGTGAATGTTGAATTGTTGTCGGTTGCACAATCGAAAATCAGAGTTTCAAAAACTGAAATGCCAAATTACCGACAATCCGGATTTACAAAAACGAATTGATGACATATACTGCAGTTAATCCGTTACGACGACTGAATTGCTGTTAATAATTAATTAAAGTACTGTGAAAATAAATTTCAAATAGGATAAATTATTAATTCTCGTCGGATATCCACGTTAAACGTTTTAACTGATTTACAAAAAAAAAAAAAAAAATGTAAAATTACGGTAAATACGAAATTCCGATCAAGTTCCGAAATAGATTTTTATACATACTCGAATCGTGTTCAAGCGGAATTAAATTCGTCAATACACCGTGATATTCGATCGAATCCAATAATTTCCTTCAAACGCGCCGAACACAATATACAACTTCGATCGGCCCACATACGGAAAGTATAAATATTATATAAATTGAATTTAATATTGAGAAACGCTCGTATATTATATTATATAACATTATATACAGGTACTGAAAACCCATACGTGAATATTATGCGGAAATACTTGTAGGTTAAACGCCAAAGTTTCCAAAAACGATATATTATGTAAATCCTCGCTGGATCGATCTCGATTATTCAACACCCCGACGAGCGGCCGAAAATAGCGCGTGCCGATTTTACAGATGGCACGTGTACTTGCGGATTACGAAACTATCTATCATTTAAGGCACCGTATTATTATATAGCTCGTATATATGTACCTGCACTACAACACGTGTGCGGCCCGGTTATATCCCGCCCAGGAAAAAAATATCCGAGCTTTTAAACTATGTAAAGTTCAACCGCCGCCGTCGAAAGATTTTAATTTTAAAACAGAAAATGCCATTAGATAACTACCGGTGTACTGCAGTAGCTAGTGGATTATTTATAACGGAATGTTTCAAAAAATCACTGTATCATATAGGTAAGTATACGGCTGCGAAATAACAAAAAAAATATTAAAAAAAAACGTT
The DNA here is from genome assembly GCA_902439185.1 of Cinara cedri. Classification (NCBI taxonomy): domain Eukaryota; kingdom Metazoa; phylum Arthropoda; class Insecta; order Hemiptera; family Aphididae; genus Cinara; species Cinara cedri. The sequence continues at coordinate 860,077 of CABPRJ010001448.1, read as the reverse complement.
GTCAAACATATCCCCGTCGTATAATAATAATGTACGCGTTAAAGCGATGCAAATTCTCGTTTTATTCTATATATAGTTACTTTTGAACGGCCCAAGCTTAAAAGCGCGCATAATCCATTAGATATAAAAAAAAAAACGCATAAATACAATCGTATAAACAGTTTTGCCCCGCTCGTAAGCCGTTTTTTATTATTGTGTTTTTATTTTTAATAATAAAATAAAAAACTATTCATGCCATTTATTGTATACCGAAAAGTAGGTAAGACTCGCGCATAATTCGACCGCCAGATGAAACGAATAGGACGGGTCAGAGGATTATAATACATGGATAATATAGTGAACACCATTTAATTCGAATATAAACTTTGCGAGGAACATCAAAAAATGACGTCCCAAATACACCAGCTAGATCCAAATTTCTACAAAATATGTAGGTACTCTAGTTGTTATTTGATTGGAACAAGATGTATGGTAGAAAATCTAAAAAAAAAAAAACAGTAAAACCAATACACTCGCTGCACTTAGAATCAAAGTCAACGTCACTAGATAAACCAACGAATTTTGAAGGGAAAACAAAAACGGGCTATTGCGTCCATACAACTAGAGTAACATAGAGGTGACCTTATCAGATCGTGTTCCACAAATGCCTCCTAAATCAGAAAAAGCAAGTTTAAAAAATATACGAAAAGCGTCCAACTATCATACTGTGGTGTAATTTTTAGGAAATTTTAAATTACTTTGCTTATAAAAAAATGTAAGGAAACATTAGAGAGGATATAGTAATTTATTATATTATTGAAGTTGTGTGATTTCTCTTTATTTTTCTTGCGCAGATTTCGTATAGCCGTAGTACGGAACGATAAACAATTGCTTGACGAAAGATAATTCTAAGCGCAATTTGGTAATATATAATTTGAAGTTCCGTCATTTTTTTTGAAATTTTCGTTTAAATTTGATTTCAAAACGCTTATTAAAAAAAAAATCGTCCGATGGATTTGGAAATTTTACTACTTCTAGGTAAGTCCAATATATTACCAAGTTTCAAGTTTCTACGTGTATTTATAATCAAATTACAGCAAAAAACTCTCAAAAATTAAAATCCCTTGAAAGCTCAAACGTTTTGGCAATGATATCGTAAGAAAGTAAATTAAAAAGGCAATAAAGAGCTATCATGTAATTTTTCGATTAAATCATTTTTTCTGGTAGAAAACGTCGTCCGTGTTTTTATAAATTAATGAAATCGCGAAATTGTACGTGTCTAATCTAAGTGCTATTATTTAAAAATGGCGTCGAAAATCAAAAAGATTACATGTTTAAAGTACAATCCAGATAACTTGAGCTATCAGAAAAAATGCAACACTTATACATCGGAGCAAGTTTACTAAGAAAAAAACGTGTCCAAAGACTAGAAAAAAAAAAATAAAATAAACATCTTAGTAAAACCAATAGCTCCATCGCTATGCTCGGAATCTAAAATACATACAAATTGCGGTGTTAACCTACAATTGCTTCTCGTGAACTGAATTTTTTTTTTGTATTCGTGAAATAACATTCGGTGATATCGTTACGTTTGTACGAATTAAATATAAAGATACGCTCGCGGAAAATTTTGTTTCGGTTCACTCCGTTATATATTGTGTATAAGTACCTATAGTGTTTCTGATGGATTTCGATTTTCCAGTGTAATATTATATCAAGCACGATGTAATATTTTCGGGGCAGTTTTCCTGTGAACTGTTTTTATCGTATACCATCATATTATATATGAATAGGTATATAGATGATACGGGTGTTTAAAAGAGCCGTTGTAAGGTTGTAAGTGTCGGGTAAAATCGATAAACCGTTATTATTATGATACGATGCCTGCAAATTACGATACACCTAGTTGTCGAAAAATATATCGCCCGAAGCGATATTGCACTAGTTTATGAAGGTAGGGGGGAGAATAATTTTATGACTTACCTCAATGTTATTATTATTATTGCATAGATACATACATACTATTAAATATTACGACGACACGCGCAAACGGGGCAAACGGGCGCACGGGGTTTTAAAACGAAATACTGTTATTTCTAAAGCCGAGAAATTCGAAAAATAAATGTGTAATATTGTAAAACTCAAAAACAAAAAGTAATTTACGTCGAATTACCATACATATATTTTAATATTAATTTTCTGGTCATATTGTACTAATAAAAATGTATGATATTACAATGCCGTATCGTTTAAAATCGTGATACTGCAAAATTTGTATAATTAAACATTACTAAATTGTAACTATGGTTTAAAATTGGTTTTAAACGCTATATCTGAGTACTATAAGATTTTAATTCGAAAAACTATTTAAAATACTCGACAGCTTTATTAAAAAAGTTTAAAAAAGGGGGAAATACAAATAAAATAGGGATATTATAACCTTACCCATTATAATAGGTTTACTAGATTCCGTTTAAATTTTTTATTTTTTTTGATAACAATAATTATTCGGCTCTTTCGGTACATAAAAAACTATAAATTATCCTAATATCCCATTTATTTATAGGTATCTTCCAAATTTTATATCGTTTATAACAGTAGCCTACACCGTTACACGTGAAGCGAATAAAGTAGTGGATATTTTGGTTCCGTAATTTGATATTGGAATGTATTGGTTTTACTATGGTGGAGAGGTTCTTTTGTGCATATATACACATTTTCTACTATAGTTTTTGCTCTAACCAACAAGTGACAAGCGAAGAGTTGTAAGAGTTAGTGCATTGTGGAGATCATTCGTTGATTTTCCAAGCGAGGTTTTAAATAATTGGGAAAACGTATGGAGAAAATGGACGAATAATTATATGGCTGCACCGTGGCGTAACCATTGTCATTATTTTAAATTATTTTGATTTTTATTTTTTTACAGAAATCTTGCTCCAAATTTCAATAGGCGCACGTTTCCCAATGAAAATTTTGTTTGATTAATGAGTATGAGGATATTTTTAAGCGAAGCGAAGAATGTCTAAGATGAAATACAAAGATGTCTATTTGTTTTTTTATGTTTGTTTTTATCTGTAAACATCTTTTATACAAAAAATCTTACTCCGATCAAGTGTAGTTATTTTTTCTGAAAGGAAATTTTATCTAAGTGGTACTTTAAAAAAGTAGTTTTTTTAATTTTCTAAGTGGTTTTTATATAATTGGAATATGAAGAAAATTTACGAAATGTATTATTTTCAATTTTGTTTTTTGTTATGTGATTCAGTTAAAAATATTTCTAGAAACTTGAAATTTGGACAGAAACATTATATTTGCCTTTTCTAGATGTGGTAAAATGTTTAAAACATTTTAGCTATTTTTGAGTTAATTATAGGAATTACGTAGGTATAGGTACTATGTGAATACAGCTATTAGACCAAACAGAAATGTTTTAAAATGTAATAGGAGGTTCATCATAAATCGTAATTTGTGGTAAAAAACAAAAAAATGAGTAATGTAGAATTTTTCTGAAAGAATTTTAATATCTAATTTTGACGAAAATCGTAAATATTACAGCCTTTCAAAATTCGTATAACCGAACTCCGCTCCGAATAGTTTTTCGTTAACAATAGTTAATCGTAACGTACAAATATGTACAATCAAATCCCCACTAGATTCTACCTTCCCATCTTTTCAACTACAACAGTGCAAAGTATGTCCATCTTTTTTTTTTCTTTTTTTTTTTTTAAATTACTATACGAGGTATTTGTAATATATTTTCTGAAATTATTTTCTTAAACATTTCGATGTACGAACTTAAACTGCAGGTATCGCTTAATTAACCAATATTTTACGATATTATTATATAGGCGTGATTTATAAGTATTTATAAAGTTTAGGTAGGAGCGTGGTGTTTCGCATACATTAAAATAACACGGGATATATTATTATAATATTGTCGTTATTTAATACTTACCGGTTACTCCACACGCGGCTCGTATTATATTACTATTATAATATCCAAAGTTTAAAGTTTGGAAATCATAAATTACGCTATTATTATAATTCGCGTCATTAAAAATAGATATTACCACGTTAAAACAAATAACAAAAATAATATATGCGTATATTCGGTGAAAAATTCGATTAAAAAAAAAAAATAATAATAATAAATACATAAACATTTTTTTTCAAAACTCAAAGCGCGTATACCGATCGATTAAATACGTTTTGTGTGTACAAAATACTAATAATATCATAATATACTATATGCGCGTAATTTGAAACGTGATAGTCCGGTGTTTTTCGGCGATTCGTGTTACGTGCAATTGACTGCGCGGTGCGCATTATTATTTTAAATATTAACGTTACAATAAATTTACTAGAGATAGGTAGTACAGGTACACGAAAACGATTTTGCAGTTCGGGATTTCGAGTATATGGTGTGGGAAACGTGGGAAACGTGATACAATATTTTACACGATGAAAGATCCCGTATCATATTTTGGATTTTACCGATGATATATTATTGAATTTGGATTTCGCAAAACTCGCAATTTTTAATTTTTAGGGTTTTGCGAGTGATGTATCCAGCTGTCCTAAATCTATTATCCGCGTCGAAATCAAATAACTAGACAAAAGTATTACGGGTTTATTTACAAATTAGGTAGGTACTATTATGTATATATATATATAAATTGACCTCCTACGTATTATTCGTACAGTGATTCGGGTAGTTATTGTTTTAATTTAGCTAATGTATATGTTCATGTTTTTTTTTTTGATACACTTACACTATTGTTTATACGGGTTTTTGATTTTTTTCTCTTTACAAAATTAAAATAATATAATTTGGATGTAAAAAATAAACGCCTAGGCCTCTCAATAATAGAAACTAAAAATAAAAACTCAAAGGTTATATATATCCCTAATCCTCAATAAATCTTCTCTATAATTATTATCATCGAGTGTTCTGCTCTTTCTACACTATACTCCCGGACGAAAGTTTTCTTAGGTTCCAAGACGATTCCGACTATCCTGCCGTTTTCAAATGTCTTTCAATTGCATTCCGCTGTAAACATCTCGAGTAAACTTCGCTTTACTGGCTGCTCGATCGGTTTCAATCTCGGCGGTTGCCTACTAAGTTTTTTACACAATTGCAGTTTCAAAACGATACTTTCTAAAATTCGATAAATTATGGAAATATTCTATTGTAATGTTTACGTGGTGTACCGACTTCATACGTCACAAAACATAACGAATTCTAGCTAAGATAAATCATACGGAAAAACCCTAACTTCGTTGTTAGAAAATAACGTTTTTCGAATAACTTAATTATATCTGCCTAACAAAAATTTCAGGGATAATCTTGGAAAATACGATTCACTCAACAACATGACACGATCTTGCTATGATGTTTGCTATTTGAAAAACAAAATAGAAGACAAATACAGGATTTTGCACATGGAAAGGACGCTGTTGTTTAGAAAAAGTTTACAAAATTAGGATTTACAGGATAGGTACTTTATTTTATATCTGTTCGCAATGATAACTTATTATTATTTAAGAAAAACGATTCTGAGTTTAAATTGGTTTCAAAACATATTTTGAAATGCCGTGATTTTTATGATTTTCCTAATACTGTAAACACAAAAAACTTATGAAAAAAAATTATTACATTAAACTCAACTTTTATTTTACCACCAAATACAATTTACGGTGAACTTATATTTAATTGCCGAGCTTTACTCAAATAATGTTATCCCTAAGAATTAATAATAATTATTATTGGCCAAAAAGTTCAAAAATTAAAATCGCTATTAATATTATCATAAAAATCGTCAACATTTTATCACGCCTATTAAGTACTGATATAAGTATTCGGGTCTCTACGATTATTTTTAACTGGACCACACAAAAGAAAACGAAATCAAAAATAACAGAAACCATTATTGCATACATTTTCCCGATTTTTCCCAATTGTGAAGACAATTTTTAGAAAAATCAAAAAATTATATTCTCTATGAAATGAAACTATGCGAAATTCGCTACCGAAAATCACCTCTAAAGTTAATAATCCGAGCGAAATATCTGGTGTGTACGAAAAATTCAAATAAAAATGCATATATTACTGTATATAGTAACACCAATACACATTAATTCTTCATCATGGTCAGAATTTTAAATGCCAGAAAACTATCGCCGCGTTCTAAATTACGGCGAATCGGAAAACTCCAATACGTCACATTCGAAATACCGAAATCGTCGTCAGTTACTATATTATTTAAGTCTTCTGGCCAGCCACGGATTACGTAATTCTGAAATTCGATTTTCATTAGGCCGAAGTTTATAAACTTGACCTTTCAAACTTTTGAACCAAATCTCGACAAAATCGCATAAAAAGTTTTAAAAGAAAAAATAATAATACGAAGTATTTCAAACATAACACGTTGTGACGTAATACGTTTGTCAAAATGAAATCAATGTGTGTATCGGGATAAATAAATAATACATTTATAGAAAAAAATCCGAAAATCAGTGGCGGCTATCCTACGGTCTAAGTCTTGTTTCAGTAACGCGTACCAAATTCCGTAGATGGGTAGGTGAGTTGGTTGATCATATATGTTGGCGATATTCTATTCAGTTTATAGCATATAATAATATAATATGATATGATGGATAATATATGATAATATATGATAATATAATATAATATGATGGAATCGTTTTTTCCTCCGTGTTTTTTTTTTTGTTTTTTAGCTTTCATTTATAATTTTCACTTGTATTATACATTGGGAATGTGGGCGGGTGAGTTCTTAGAAACAGCCAGGCGTATTATTTACGTGAGGTTAGCCGCCACTGCCAGAAATATGAGTTTTCGGAAATACAAATAATTAAACGAAAAATACGCGTTGTGGTGGAAAAAAATATTTGTCAGGAGAAAGAGAATTGAAACTTTATACAGACGGGCACACACTTGTTGAGTGTTCCGACAAAAGTTTTGGGTTTTCGGATATTGCGTGGTGTTATTAAACGCATTTCAATATTATAATTTTCTGTCCTATCGTAAAATTTAGGAAAGGGCGTGCCCAATAATATATTCATCGTCCGTAGAAATCTCATAACTCAAAATATTTGTATAGGTTAGATATATCGTATATTTTTTTTCGTTACTTTTTACCCTTAAAATGCCAAACATATTATACGAAACGAGCTTCCTCTAACCTTTTTCCTTTGATAGGATATATTTTTTTTTATTAACAATGGGTACCTATGCATAATATAATAATATCAGTTTTTTGTTAAAAATATAAATTTTTTTTAAGGCGGTTACCGATTTGTACGCATCTATATACCTATCTGTCGAAAAATCGGACGGATAAACTTCTACTTCTGTAAAAATTTCGTAAGCCATTTTTTTTTTTTTAAATTTTTTTTTTTATCGAATTACCGCGGAAATGTTTTTACAGCGGAATTAGTGAAAAAATAAAAAAAAAAGAGAAAGTTTAAACTTCATTAAACGGCTAAATATTTTCATATTATACATAGATACAACTAACAACCACAAAATTTATTGTAATATTCAAAGGCTCGACATTAACGAGATTAAAAGTTTATGTTAAGTTAATTTTAATTAAGTTACATAACTTTCTAGTTATACACTTTTATGTTTTTTTTTAATTTTCAATTTACCAAACGATAATAAGTATAGCTATAATAATATTTTGCTTTGATAAACTTATGTTCAAACCGCATATTTTTGTGTACGCGCAACTGCTGTTTAAAGTCAAGTTATTTAAGTCTCTGTCTATATCTAATGGGCAATATTGCAACGACGTATTTTCGTCATTCTTGCAATAGTATTCATAACTTCAACACAGACTTAAAATTAAAATTATTTTGCCGAATAAAATAAGACAGCATTACTTAGGTACTATGTTTTCGGTGCAGAAATGTCTCAGTAGTCTCTAATACCTACTTGTTTACCGTGATTTTTACGATTTCCATCCGAATTTGAACTCAAAGAGCTTTTATAAAAACTAAAAGACTGCGCTCGACTTTTTTTTTCAACTTCTAAGTGCACTGAACTTTGTGTACATTTTTTTTTCAAACAATTCTCAGCAGTCAAAACATTTATATTAACATAATATAACACGAAATTAAAACTAAACAAAACTCGAAAATGTCTGTAAATAGCTTAAAAATCGCCGGAACATGTTGAAAATCTTACCATATATAGAAAAAAAAGCTAATATAAGTATTCTGTAAAAATTTGTATTACAAAAAGGGTTCTATATTATTATTTTTAACTGAAATTCAAAAAAAAAATAAATAAAAAACAAATCTAACGATTTTTTTCTCTGTTTTTCAAATATTAAGAAATTAGCATGCAAATAAAAAAAAAAAAAAAAACAATATCTCCCAGTCCAATAATGAGGTATAACTTTCTTTCGACAAAGGTACTACACTAGAATATCGGAGCAATGTTATTAGGATAGAAAAGTTAACGAAAAATATAACATCACACACGTCATAGTAATTAATATGTTATCGTATTTAATTTGGCGGAAATAATACAGAGTGGTCCAGAGAAACGGAAAAATTTGAAAGTTATGGTGGCAGTCCTAAGGAGTTTTTATTAAGACGATAGTGTTATTTTTGTTATGTAGATGTTAATAGGTATCTGTCATTTAGTAAACATGGATCAGTGGGTCGGTTCACAACGCGTTTTTGCCGCGAAGGCGCATTACAAAAAAAGCGACAATCTGACTGCCACTCGTAAGGAATTCCGATGCCATTACAATTTGGGACGTCATGACTATGTTCCGTAATATAAAGAAATTAAAAGTTGGGTTAAGAATTAGGAGGAGACAAGTTCAGCTCTCAAAAATAAACCACCAGGAACTCAGCGAACTCAGTGAACTTTTTCTTATGGGGCCATCTTAAAAACAAAGTGTACAACACTCGCCCAACAGCAATTCTCCAGTTGAAGACAAGAATCCAAGAATAAATTGCTGTAATTCCCATGGAGATGTTACAATCATGCAAAACCTTCATACACGATTCCAAGAATGCATACAGAGGAACAGACACCATCTTACTGATATTATTTTCCGAATTTGATATTTTATTGTTTTGAACTTTAAACGGCATATTATGTACTCTATGTTTTTAACAATAAATATTGAAACATTTTTTTTTTTTAACAATTGTGAGAGTTATTTCAAATTTTTCCGTTTTTCTGGATCATTCTGTAATAAAAATAATTATAAAAGTGCGAAAATACATTTCTGATATCATGTTGTGAGTTAAAATAATTTCTATAGCAAATATTGGTGTCCTCTGTGATAGGTATTTATGTTTTAATTGTTTAATGAAAAGTTATAATAATTTTGAAACGCGTGGGAATGAAATTTATCCATTAAATAATAGCGGAATTTCATACAAATAAACCTCGAATTAATACCGAACGAATAACGTTTAAGATCTGTACCTACTCGCGTGTTTAATTTGCCGAAAACATAAAACAATAACAGTCGTCGGTCGCTATTTCTCGGTCATTTGTGATTTACTACCCCGTAGGTAACGTATACCGACAATGTAAGGATTTCCTGAGCGCGTGTAGGTATGTGAAAACGAGTTCGCACGTAATTCGGCTTTTAATTGGTTTTTCACGCAAATAAATATCTCGAGGATTTTCGACTTGTTTCGAACGCACAACATTCGTCGGTCCGCCGTCTGTTCGGTATAGATATACGGTCGTTAAAGAAATCCCGCGCAGCCCATTGGTTCTTTTTCAAATTTATTATCGCGTATATGTGGCCTTACATACAAAAACGTACTGTTTCTGACCTTAAAATGAGGCCGTTTCGGCAATAAATTGTACTCCGTGCCCGAATCACCCCACCGTTTCAAATTGAACGCCAGAAACGTATTAAAAGTGTATGTATATGTAAACCATGTATAGGAAACAGGATTAATTATTACGTGGGTACCAACCGTTCGGCGGATTACGCGTGTATATCGACGTACACGTTATTAGGTATATCTCCGGAAAAATATTAAATAAATGTTTTTGAAAACGCGTACAGGAAAATTTACCGTTATCAACATTTGTCAAGTTCTTAATATTCACTCCGTTCGCTTTCAATTCCGTTTCCCTGTACGGTACTTCCGTTTGTCTTCGTTATTTTGTATAAAAACTCTTTTATCCTCTGCGTATGGAAATAAATAAATAATATTTACACCGGGAGCCATTGCTGTGTCTTCACATAGCGAAGGAAACGCATTTTGGAATTTTAATAACTACGGTGCTGTTGCGGGAGGTTCGTCAAAACTTAACAAAAAAAAAAAACCAGTCTTAGAAACACGGTAAACACCGGTATTCCGCGTGCTCCGAAAGTACAGTAGCGATAATCCGCTGAAAATTATCGTAATATGAGGAAAAGAGATTAACACGTACCTAGTCTGACTTATACGACCCAATAATTTATTTCGCAGGCTTATTCATTAACTAATTGTATTGCGCTTTATCTATTATATGAAGGTCCGCGGACAATAGACCGCCTAATGTCTATACATAGTATCACGTATTGTGTATAGTAAGCTGAATTTGCCGAGTTAAGGTAGAGGAGGAAAAAAATGTAATCCCCTCGACAACGGCAGAGAAAAGAAATGAAAATCGCCTATTGGAAGTATTTCCCGTTTCATAAACGATGAGACCAATATTATTAATATTTAAGCTTCTTTAAGAGCGTTTACGTAGTAGTATATGATAAGATAACGACGCAAGATATTCTTTTTTAAAAAAACGATTTTACTCTAACAGAGAAGTATGCCGTAAACCTAAAAGATGGATTTTGATGGTTCGATGTTAAAATTTGGTACCGCGGGCGTCCCGTGTCATTGGGTGCCGGAGCGTATCTACTGATCTCGTAGTAAATACCAATTAATTTTAACACGCGAACTAGAGAAATTAAGTTTAGGTACTGAAACCGACTATACAGTTCACTGCGATAAAGAAACAAAAAAAATACGATTTCCTTATTTTGGAAGAATTACATACATAAACAAAAGGCGATTGTTTTTTTTTTTAATAATTAAAACTTTTTGAACAGACAGTATCGTCGGACAGAAAACTCGCGTGGGAAACGTTTTTACAACGATCGAAAAAGTCTATGTAAAAAAAATGCCTACGCGGCTGCGTGCCCGTCACACACGTCTGCTCGGTTTTCCGAGACGGTACACGGGAAATTAATTTCGACGAAAAAAATACGTACGGGTTCGATTTCAGAAAAAAAAAAAAACTAGATAGACGCCTATATGCGGAGATGCGGTACGTTTATACAGGAGATAAAATAATATAAACCGAGCGCGTGTGTTGCGCGCTGAGCGCAGTGCTCGCGAAAAAGTTTTCTTTTACGTTTCGCCGTTTCCACAGCCACCCGACATATTACATACCTATATATCTAAATGCATATATATATATTGTTTTTTGTTTTTTTTTTTTTTTGTATACACAAGTACAGCACGAGCGTATATACCAGCGGCACTTGACAATAGCCAATCACTGTGCCAGCCACGAAGAGGCGGCTCGTTCCGGCGGCGGCGTTATATTGCCAACTTAAAGTCGCGTCTGTACAGACTGTACTCTCGTGTTTCTTCTAAACAGCTTTGTAATTTAATACCGGACGCCCGCTCAGACACTTGACGGCGGCGGCGGCGGCGGCGGAAAACGGCTTTATTGCTTCGGGTATTTCTTTTTGTTTTCCTCCACGCGTATATATTTTTGTGTGTGTTAGTGCGTTCACTCCTCTCGCGGCCCGTTTTCGAGACGGAACAAAGAACAGAAGAAAAAAAAAATATCGTATTGAAAAAAAAAAAAAAATAAATAATAATAAATATATCGAAAACCCTTCAACCTCCTCCCTCCCCAATTTCTCCTTACCGTGGTGCCCTTTATAACCTATTCACCGTGTACGCGGACCCGTTTCGCTTATAGACGAGCCCACGACTCTTGTGACTCTTGCGCGGCAGTATGCCCCACGCGCCATGTGTGTAGTGTAGCGAGCGTTTCTTCCGCCGCCGACGAGATAGAACTATATATACATAATACATACTTATATTATATTATAATATATAAATAATAATACGATGCGTGTAACCCGGAGCTTGTAAAAAGTCCCTTTTGACGACGGCGTCAGAACGTCCGTGGAAATTCACCGAGACGATAATATTAACATCGGCACGAACGGATAGTTTATGCACGTGTATCGTCGTATAACAATGGTCATCGTGTCTTTAGGGATTTATATATTTCCGGAGAAGAAAAAACGATTCTTTACGGTGAAATTAGGTTGTTCCGGGCTAAAGTAGAATAATTTCGTGAAAATCGGTTTTAGATTCCGAATAAAAGTGAAAAAGCTGCTTTTAGTTTAATTGACATTGGGCTGTAACGCTATTGGTTTACCGATTTACCGTTGTTACAATTAATTGCATTTATTTTTAAAAGGAAATTGTGTAGGTATATTTTACGTAAATACATTGCCTATTATTATCAAATATCAAGACGAGCATACGACCTATGGGAAATCCACACTCGTCTGGTATAATAAGTCTATAAAAGTAAAAAACATTTCAGAGTACAAAATAATACGTTTATAACTGTAGTTATGGATTATTATATACAATTTGGGAAAGCCTACCCCGTGGGCGTGTAAATTCTCGGTTTCTTAACGAATTTTAATCAAAAAACTGAATAAACTATAATTCCATAAATCATGTTGAAAGAATTTGGTAACCTGTAATGCGTTTTACTAATTAGATATTTGACTGAGCCGCGACCGGCAGGTAATCAAAAATCAGTAGGGCTTCCTTCGCTTGCTTGTACGCTTGTTGCATAGACTGACAAGGACACACGAAGTTTGAACAACACTTCGAAGTTCAAACGGTTGGAGCAAGGAATGTATTGATTTTACAACGATGTTTATTTTTTTTCCGTGGACAACTTTTCTATCAGCAATTTTATACTAATTTTCAAGTATAGCACTTTTCTGAAAGGAAATTTGTTAGAGGTGGTACTTTAAGGAGGTAATTTTTTTATTTTCCCACGAGTTTTTATAATAAATGGAAAAAGACGTAGGAAAAACGGGAGAATGTACGAAATGTATTAATTTTAATTTGTAAATATTACGGTCTTTTAAAATATGTATAACCGAACTCCGCTCAGAATCATTTTTCATTAGCAATTATTAATTTCTGCGGTAGAAATAAATACATAAGACAAATACATTAAATGTCTCCTCTATATCATACCTTCCCAACTTCTCACGTACAACTGTGGCCCTCCCATCTTACGAAATATGTCCGTATTTCTATTTTAATGTTTACTGGTATAAATTTATATTCTTAATATTCGTATTTAAATTAACAATAATAATGATAAAAGTATACAATAATAATATTATATTATTATAGTCGATATACAATATTAAAGTAGATAAGTAGTAGTTGACCAAATTAACGTCCGTAACTATGCGGATGGGCAAACACAATGGAAACAAAAAATGTTCTAGACATATGTTCAGAAACACAAAAATAATTTAACTTAACTTAAGTTATCCTTTTCCTGAAATGTGTTAGGTACTCCTGAATTTGAATAAAAATTAAGGTCTTAGATTATATTTATATTTTAAAATTATCTTACAGAATATTTATTCATTTTTTTTTTTTTTTAGCTCAACATAAACCGGTTCAAATGAATTCGTTACCTTATGTTCTGATTTTTAATTTAGAATTCGCATATTATATATAGAATATTGACTTTTCAAAAATATTACACATTTTTTTACAATATATGTACTCGAATTTTATAAGACTTGATCCATTATTCACGGTGTGCCCGGGACTATCTATTTCACCACCTCCCCATAAAATCATGTCACCGGTTTGTGTGTATGTGTGTGTGTATGAATACATTCCAAGTATACGATTAGTACGTATCGCGCAACGAATGTCGTATGTTCTTTCTTTTTCTTTTTTTTTGTGAATCGTCTTCGCCGTTATGGAATTTTTTAATTACGTTCCGACGGGACAAGACGATGCACGGTAGCTTAACGACTTATTTTTCAAACATGATAATAATATTAATATCACAAAATAATAATAATATTATTATTATTATTAGACGGGTATTATAATTTGTTTGCCGAGACGCCCCTGAGCTGCAGACGTATAGAAATGAGATGCGATAGAGAATCACCGGATTTCTGTGTACCTCCCCCCACCTCCCATGACGGATTGCGTTTTGCTGATTAAACGCCGAGGAAATTATAATATTTATATTAGGTACATGAAATATTTTTCCGCACAGAATTGTTTTGAAAAATAAAAATAAAGTTTCTTTAAAACTTGATAATACATTAACGATTTTGTGATAACATGATAAAATACATAGAATTTCACGTGCTCTATGGTATTTAAAAGGTTTTATTTTTAATGACGTTAAAAAAAAAATAAAATTGTAATGTATCAACTTTAAAATACTCGAATTTACTTTCACATAAATTTACAAGTAATCTTTAGTCGTATAACATTATCACGAATACTCGCTGCTCATTGGGTAATCGAGTAAATTATACCAAATATTTTAGTGATGAATAACTCTGGAGACGAATATTGAAAAATATAATATGTAAACGACAAAGTTTTAAAGGCGATATCGTTGACAGAGTTTTATAATAGTTCACGAATTATTCAACGATAATTAACGAAACGATACAAAAAAAAAAAAATTTAATTTCACATTTAGAGAGACAGCTTAAAAGAAATTATTGCCATGATTTTCTAAATTTTAGAAGTTTTAGAATCTAAAACAATAATTAAAATATAAATAACAAAAGAGTGGGCTGTATAATTTTTTTGATAAAAAATTTCACCTTTTGTACGTAATTTATCATATTATATTCTTTTTGTGTCAAAAAGGTTCAGATCGTATGTTTCGTTTCGAAATAAAAGGAAAAAAAAACATTTTTAAATATTGTTTTATAACTATAAAGTAGGTAACATTTATATTATTAATATTATTTCAATATTAAATGTAGCACGTCGTCTAAAAGGGTGTCTATTTTTTGTATAACGAAATCATATTTTTACTCGCTCTTGTTCTATATATATTAGAATATAATATTATTATTTTATGTTTGAGTACCTGTATCTAATTCACAAAAGAACTTTTATTTCTTCTTATTAGAGCATATTTTGTACGAGTTATTGGTAAGATAAATTTTTAATATATTCTAGAAAAATAGAAAAGATAATTGCTATAAAATAACTAAGTGAAGATAAAAGATACATAGGTTTAACAATAAAGATAACGATAAATAATCTACAACTTTTTTATCAAAATGATTAACGAATTGCCCATTATAAAATCAATTGCTAAAACAGTAGTAAAAATGTACCAGATTTGGTACACATCAATAGTTTTCCGAAATCGTGTGTGTTTGTTGCGACTTAATAATTAATTTAATTATTGAATCATATTATATTAATATGAATTAAATGTTTCACTTATTATTTCAAACACATAATTTATAAATTACAATTTAAAAAAAATTGATTTAGTTAAATGAATCTATACAGTGATTTAATTTGTTTATAAGATATAAATAAACGTATATCCAAATTAAGTTTGTACAAAAAGCAAACAACGAAAGTACTATGTATATATTTATACATTATACATGTATGTTTAATATTTATATCATATATATATATAAAATAGAAAAACAATTAATTCCAATAAAATTGGTTTATTCCCTGTGTAAAAAATAGTCATATTATTATTGTATTCCTCCATTGGGTTTTGTATTTAGTCGCATATTATTTTTTCGCCTCTGGTTTTCTCTTACCTAATAATGATTTTTTAAATCGAAACCGACACACGACTTTTATGATAGTATATTATATTCTACAGGCTTTATTTTGTTCTGTTTCTGGTAATTTTTTTTTTTTTTTTTGTGCATATGTATCGTGTATTATTTTTATTTATTTATTTTAAATATTTTGATAAACATTTTTAGGGTTTAAATAGAGTTTTTCTTCCTAATGTCTATATAATTTTATGATAATATAGTAATACAGACATAATCGATTATGGACTTTGTTATTTTCGTTTACTATGCACAAACGCTCACGTGAAGGATACGGGAGAAGATGGACAGAAGTCCGTTTTTAAAATAATTATAACGGTAGGTACTGTTCGACGGTGCTTGTCCTGTGACTGTTATCAAACGTTAAGTTCGGTTTGGTGAAAAAACAAAAATTCGGTCGGACAATATCGAACATAAAATGTTGGACGTACTGAAAAAATAAAACCGTATAATCCATTTTACCATAGAGAAGTTTTGTACCGCTGAAAATTGTTTAGAAAAAATAGACTACTAAATAATATATCCTTTTCTTTTCCCATGTCCTTCAAAAAAGCGTGTTTATGTACCTACTTAATATTTTAAATGTATACATATTATGAACCATGGAGTCACGGAGTGAGCGAGATAGTACTTGTCGTTTTTTTTTTTTTTTCTGTATGATCGACTGACTTGACGTCATCCACTGCAGGTGTATATTTTTAGAGTATCGCGGGGTTTGCGTTATGCGGACCGGAACCAAATTAGTCGGGTCGCCAGGGCCCCGTCACCGCTGGGAGTCGGTTAACGAGCGGTCCGCGATTAGAATTTTAACGTTTCAACTCGTGCGTGACCGGCATAATATTATTATCTACAGGCGATCGTTCCGACGGCGTGAATTTCCCGGTCGACGTTTGCGGTATAAAAAGACAAATTTTTGTTTTTTTTTTTTTTATTACATACCTAATTAGTAATATTATTATTATTTATTTTTAATAAACGATAACTCGACTGAAAAAATAAACATTTATTATCTATGAAGTCGAAAATCTTATCTTTATGCCTTTTTCAATTAATTTTAATAAATACCTACATTATACCTACAAATACCTACATACATACAGAAATTATCTATCTATATATATATATATATATGTATACATATATTAAACTCTCATCATTAGTCAAACGTTTTTTCATTTTTTTGTATTAATTAATTTTTATATTAATCTAAGTTACTATTGCCACCTTAAAATTATTTGCATAGATCATTGTAATATATTATGTATATTTTGTTCATGTTATAACCATCATTTAAGTTATACAGGATACAGTGAGTCATGAACCTTCACATTTTCCAACAAGACGATACTGATAAAATCCCATACGCAATGTAGTGCGTATGAACTATGTAAGTAACGTGTAACACGCATGAATTAAAATGTCATAAATCGAATTGTGATAGCATATAGATTAAGTATATACTGGCAATCATTATAAACACATAATATGGTTTTAGTTCATTTTTATACCACTACAGTTTTAAAGCATTACCCGGCTTGCCAAACAATGAGAAGGTATAATACTTGCTTCATGGAAAACACTGATAAGATGCTTTGTTTCGTATCCTGAATATCTGAATTCGTGGTCATAACTGAAAATTATCTTTCATCTATTTAGATTTATTGTTATTATTTTAATTTAGTTTTTTGTAATTTTAACCGATAAACATATGTTATTATCATATGCACATAGATAAATCTTGTATCGTTATTATTTAGATACATATTTATTCGCAATATCTTTATCTTTCATCTAGACAAAAATATAGATTATTTTTTCAAACGATTATTATTATACTATATTATATTATTACATTACATTACATTATTATTATTATAGTTGCCCGATGTATACACATGGGATAATAATGATCGACTTTTACTATTGCTGCAGTTGAGCGATCGTCGATTCTCTTGATAAATGTTTCTTTTGAGATAAGACACTGTAGATAATATATATGTATACTAAATAAACTTCTTCAAAAACATCTCTCCGTTAAAAAGTTTCGAGTACCTATATATAAAGTACGGCTTAATAGCTTTTATATCTGTAGACTATCAACATATTTGTAAAAGTCTTATGTATATATATATATACCTAACGTATATTATATACTGTTTTAATAGATCAATCAAGAAACGAAATATCTCAAACGAGTTCAAACATATAAATTCTTTGTATATTTAGGTCAAACGGAATAAGTTCAATGAGATTCGTCTGCGGAGTTTGATGAAATCGGAAAAGTTTCCGACGATAATAATTATTATAGTACTTGTATAAACGTTTACGACCGAGTTTTTCACTTACGGTGTGTATTAATAAAGTCACAGCAGTAAATTTCGAAGGGTTTATTTCATACAAAAATTAAAAATATGAAGCAAGAAACCTATAATTTGATTTTATGAAAATTTCGATCGCGTGATTCGTGTTGACGATACTGTTTTTACTACCTAACTATGCCATTTTAAATATCCTATTTTAATTTCGTTAAAACTTTTAGATTCTGAGGGCAGCGAGAGAAATGTATTGATTATATAATGATATTTATTTAAGATTTTATGTGAAGCGAAGAAGCTTATGGTTTTAAAATGTTGTTTATTTTTTTTTTTGTCTTTGCACAACTTTTCTACCGACAATTTTGTTCCGATTTTCAATGATAGCATTTTATAAAAGAAAATCTGACTAAGGAGGTTCTTTAAGGAGGTCATTTTTTTATTTTCCCAATAAATGGGAAAAACACGGGAGAATAGGTACAATATTAAACAAATATTATTAAAGAATATATACAACGCATAATATATAATTATTTGATCATAATATATTGTTCACAAAACAACACTATCAACCGAACTCCACTCAGAATCGTTGTTTCGTTGTGTGCAGTTATACAGTGATAATAACCTCTCTACTACCTTCCCAACTTCTCACCTGCAACAGTGGCCCACCCACATGTGAAGTAAGTCCGTCTTTTTTTGTTTTTAATAAGTATTACCCGTCCCGGCTCTCAGCAGATTTAAAAAGATTTATCAATATTTGTCTCACCTAAAAAACAAAATTGGGCCAACATTTCGATTTACGGGTTTACGGATATTATTATAACGTGAACGCCGAGTAACATTAACGTCAACGTTCGAATAATTACACGTCGTCGCGGTATTATTATTTTGAAACTTTCCGACGCGATGTAATATGATAGAAATCCGTGTTCTGCGGTCTTATACGTACTATACGGTTATAACGGCATTGACGAAATCAGCGATGGCGGTGGCGGTACCTACCCTTCGGTCCCCCCGAAGAAAGGTCTGAAAACGAAGTGTCAAACCCTGTGATACTTATGTATACGCATACATTATACTATAACAATATTATAATAGTAATACTGGTAGTGACACGAATGATAATACATTTTTCGACGTACGAATATAACAAAACCCGTATCCTGTATACTTGTAACAATATTATATAGGTAGTCGAACTCCTTTTTGCTTACGTTCCCTGGCTGTCACTACTAGATTTTGATCACACAGCTTGATATTTTCAGACACACATAATATAATATTGCGTACGTCATCGCGACGCCATTGCCTGTGTATGTATAGAGTTCGGCATAGGACCCGCCTTTCGGTTAAGATTTTTTTTATATATTTATATATATATTTGTTTTTTTTTTCGTTATGAATAGCCGCTGAAATCCACTATAGCGCGTATCTTTTAAAATAATCTACATTTCCGTGACGACAGTTTTCGAGATTTTTGACGAGTAAAAAAAAAATCAAAATACTTTTTTTTTTAAGAGTGTAACGAACGTGTATTTATCGTTCATCTGGTAATATAACATGACGTGTTTTTGTACTTACAGCGATTTTATACTATCAGTTTTCCGTCAGTTGTAAAAACTAGATTTAAGTGTAAAATTAAATATCAAAAGTTGTACTACCTATATATCGTATGCAATATGCATGTAATTCTACAGTATTTATTTCAAACTGATATTTAATCAGATTTAGTAAAACTTCTCGTGTTTTCTTTGACACAGAAATCAAGTTTATATGTCCTGACGATATTGGAAGTAAACAAACATAATTCTTTGTTGTGTTGCCCGTTAGAAAGATCAAGCTGGAAAATTTACGTTCAACGTCTTCGTTATGTTTTACTTTATTGTGATTACTGAACGAATCACGTTTTACGAGCACCTATATCATTTCAGTGTATGGATGTTTGAAATTATTTTAAAAGACGTAACTTTGAACACAATTTGTTATAATAACCATATAATAAAATAAAAAAAAACGGATTGTTCAAATGAAGACAAAAAACCGTACATATTTCACACTATGTGTAGGCCACTGTTTTTATAGATGGAAAATTGGAAAGGTATATATATAAAGGATAATTTAGTTTACAAATCGAAAAGAGCGATAAACCATTGAATTAAAAAAAAATTATTCTAAGTTAAGCTAGATAAACTAGTCAGGTTATAGTAATAGTACCTAGTGTACGTTTCCGTATAATGCTAAAGTAATCTAGAAATCAACAAAAATAGAATCTGACGTAATTTTTCGTCGGTTTTTTTTTTTTACATTCTAGACAACTGCTGAGCATTTATACTACACATATTCAAAAAGAGTACCACCGAAAAATCCACATTTTTTAATGTAGGTAGTTTAAATTACAAAAATGTGAACATTTTACTTACAATACTAATCAAAAAGTATCTAAATATTAGTACAACCGTATTATAACTTCGTCGTTAAATTCAAAATCTACAAAAAAACAAATGTACAATTTAAATATCTACCAATATTTGATTTTTAAAATGAAAAAGTCTATAATATACTTTCCCAGAATTACGGTATGATTTTCGAAAAAAAGATATTGCGAATGTTTTCGATCGAAAACACTATAAACAATCAAATTGTCAAGATACTGAACGTCAACGAGTTAACGGATTTAAGAACATTTCCGTTCTTATCGAAAGCCAAAAAAATACAAAATAGACCCAAGGATACAAGGAATAAACCGAATCTCCCCACCACCTCTTGGCGACTGGGCACTACTACATAATTCCACCCCCTCACGAGTCGCTAATAACATTCACTAGCCGGATTATTCGGCTTAGAACAAGGAGAACGAGAAACGAAGAGATACGATGTTATACATTATATAATATGTACGGGTTTATTTGGAAAGTTCGGATTTTCATATTTTATCGAAAATGCTTTTATCTAGATTAAATTTAATTACCGTAATAATATTTAAGTATTAATAACCACGGGCGCTATAATCACGTCGGAAATGTTTACGAGCACATAAAGTAGTTTTTTTTATTATTATTATTTTTAAACTCACCCAATAATATGTTATTATCATCAGACTTGGATAAAATACTTTTTAGAATTAATATTATCTTAGACTATGATACTGTGCCATAAGCGTGATAAAAACATAAACCCGATCATTTCAATATTTTCTAATGGTTTTATCGTTTATTTTAAGTCGCTTCATGCGCAGAAAATTTTTGCTGACATGTCTGTTAATTTAACCATGACCGAAATGTTAACTAAAGTATAACAAATGATAATAATCATTTGAAATGGCACTATCCAGAAGTATTTAGGATCATGATTAATAGAATTTTTAACATTCAATTAATAGTTACTATAATCCTTTTTTCTCATAGCTGCACATTTGATTTCTTATAGTTGAGAATCGTATAAAATCAGTATTCAAGTTAGAGTGTTTGAAATTTAGGTGAGCCTTTTTTTTGGCTTTAATTCAAATTTTTAATGCTGAATTGAACCAAATATGAAATGAATAACTATATTGTTTATAGATGGAAAAATATTAGTAATATAAAAATATTTTTCAGTAGTATAATTAATTATAGAGTAGAAATTAAAAATATTAGAATCAATACCATTAGACTTAATTAAATTGAATCAGTTAATTTGTTCTAATTCTCTGTTAACCATTTGAAAATATATATTCTAAGTATAATATCTTAATATAAACATATTATAGTTAGCATTATGGTTTGATATGTTAAAACTTATTTCTGAGAGGAAATCGTAAACATGAACACAAATAGGAAATTGACTTAAAGACACATTTCTACTGTTATTATTCAATATCACACAAATTAAAATAATATTTTCTGAATTTATAATACTATTAATTTGGTACATATTAATTAATGCGACGTTTTTAAAAAAAATATAACCATTTCTATAAGAAGATAAAGTTGATGGTAAATAGAAATTGCCTAGAAGTATAAAGTTCGATGAAGAAAAATGGTGATAATAAATATTATTAGGTAACCACATTGAAATATTTCGCAAAAATATCTATAGGTGAGTGATTATTTAGTTATATATACACAACTAATTATAACATTCCTTCGGCAAATTTTAACTAGAATAATTACAATCTCTATATTTTTAGTAGAAATATTAATAAGTTTTGACGATAATTTATAATTAACAGCGATGAGTACCCCACGCCTACAGAAAGAGCGCTAGTGAGAGTATTTCTGTCACAGAGAAAAACATAATTCTTAAAACCAAGTTCCGAACAGAACTTATATTAATTAAGAACTATGTTTTAGTTAAAAGTAAAAAATCAAAAGATAACGGAGGAATATATGAATTTAGATTGTATTAATTTTTATAAGTGCAGCCAGGCACATTTTAATATATAGATAAAGTAAATGTAATATAATCGACATGTTGCATTGTTAGTAATAGCTTCTTTATCTTTGATATAGGTGTTTAATTGTAATATCTTTTTCACTATTAATCCGACAAGTTTTTAGTTCCTTCCTTAGTGATGATATTTGTTTACGTTGTTTCATGGTGTGATCTGAAGATAGTTGTACCTATGTCTTTAAATTTGATAGACGAGTGGATCTTGGATTGCAAACGTAGGGGATCAAAAACATTGTCTGTATTATCAAAAGTGATTTTTAGTAGGCATATTCGATTAGCCAAATAATATTATTGATATGAACAAATCTGAGTGGTTCAAGTTTAGATTCATTTCGTAAAAAGTAATTTCAATTCGTCACTATCAGATTTAATCTCAGAAGTATCTGTAACTTCAGGTAGATTAAACAAAACTATATTATTACCTCTCTATTGTTTATCTGCAAATTCCTTAGTAAGATCAAAATTTATTAGAGGCAGATGAAGTGTTTTGTTAAAAAATGAAAATGCTGTTTACCGTTATAAGAAATTTAAACATTATACAAAGGTAAACGTTATTCGACTAAGCGGTTTAAATTGTTTGTTTTTTTTTATTATTTAGCTATAAATGCTATGCAAAATTAAACTTTTGTCGATTAACGCGTTATAACTGTAGTCTATTGTTGTAATGAGTTGTTCAATTTCAAATATTGGTATCAAAACTAAACTTAAAATTTAAAAGTGTATATTGTTGTGGTAATAAAAAAAAAAATTACTAAAATTGAAATTTTCTTTTGTTTTCAGATAAAAATTAAAAACTAAAATTAACTTTTTATTGTCTGCTATAGTGTTATATGTTCCAGTCGTTTATAGTTTTCTGTAACGTTATCAGATTTTGTTTAATCGTTTATCATTTGCTGATATGTTATCCGTTACCGATTCCTATTATTTTTAAATCGTTAAGTTTTATGATAAAAATGTTTTAAAAACGTTTAGAATCCCTGACTTTGATTTTGAATTGAGAAACGTTGTTGGTAGAATATTTGCATTAAGTAATATGATAATATCTATTTTAGTTGAGAGAACATCAGAACGAGTACTAAAATATTTTATGATCTTATTTATTGGCGGATTGTATTATTTTAATTTGTGTTGTTTTTATGCTTTATAAAGTTTTTATAATAGATACAAGTCGTGCTTCCAAAATAATAATGGTGAAAAATTATATACCTATATAGACAGAGTGTACAGGATTTTACGTTACAACTTTCTCCTATTAACATACAAAATAGAGAATAATGTATAATAAAAATATTTCATTAAATAATGTTCTATATTTTGTATATTTAAAGGTGAAAATTGCTGTGACATAAAATTATGTAAACTCTGTGTATACAGAATGATTAACTAAGCGTGCTCAATTCATTTTTTTCGATTCAATTTTATATACATTCAAATTCGATTTTTCGAATTTTTAAGTGTAGTTAAAGCCCATATTTTCGAATACTTAGATTTTACACAACATTAACAGCGATTTGAATGTATGCAAAATTTAACCGAAATAAATGGGGTAAGCATGCTTAGTAAATCACTTCGTATAATGTACTATTAACCTACATAAAATATAATAGACTCTCTAATGTGTAATTAATGAGAAATATGGTAAAAACTCTGATAAAGGACGACACAATAATCCCGGGTGACTGTTAATCAATAACTGTAGGTTATATCTCCGTGAAGATAGATTTCCTGGAAGTTTGGTCGAAACAAGTCGGCTCTCGGGAACGCCTCTACATTTTTGGAAAATATAGTTCTCCTTCAAAGTTTTAGATTCTGTGTGGAGCGAAAAAGCTTATAGTTTTACAAAGATGTTTAATTTTTTTCTGTGAACAACTTTTCTACAAGAGGACTTGTTTCGATTTTTACGTATAGCAAATTTTTCGAAAGGAAATCGGTTAGGAGAGGTACCTTAAAAAAAGTCAGTTTTTGATTTTCCCCGGAGTTTTCTCAATAAATGTGAAAAACCAAATAAAAAACGGAAAAATGTAAGAAATATATTACGATTTTTTTTTCTGTGCATAACTCTACAAGCAATTTTAATCCAACCTTCAATAATAGCAATATTTCCCAAGACTTTCTTAGGTGAATGTGAATAATCGGGATAAAACATAGGAAAACCGAGAAAAACGTAGAAAAACAGAACATCCATACAACAATAAACAAATATTATTAAAGAAAATATAGAAAGCCTATTTAGTTATTTTACTGAGTTATATATTGTTGACAAAACATCACTATCAACTGAACTCCCCTTAGAATCGTTTTTTCATAATCAATGGATTATCGTTGTTACAGGTATATATTAAATTACCTATAACAGTGGTTGCACCCGTCCCCATTATCCTAGGACGTCTTTTTTCTCAATTTAATCGTCACGAAGCTACCGGCCGATGAATTGTACCGCGGCCAATTGTCTGGAGGCGATTAATTTTTTGCGGTTATTTCGAAAACGACGACGGCGCACGCGCGTTTAACGCGTAACAGTGCGCGGGCAAAAGTGATAATAAATTACGTATACAAATATAATAATATTATTATCATTTCCCGTAGGAACAACTGGGACATTCTATAATATTATATATAACAACGCGGATGCGGACAAAAAAAAAAAACCCTCCCACAGAAGGAAATAGCAAAGGACGGGAGAAGACAATAAAAAAAAAAAAAAAGGGACACTATAAAAGGGTCGTTTCGCGTCGGTATTCGCGATGGTGAAAAAAAAACCATTCACGAATATTTTGTAAACAAATATTGTTCATTTTCCGGTTATGCAGCGAAAGAATTCGGACCGAAACTGCTATAATAAATATAATACTAATATAATTGGAGACGACGATGATTTATGGTGACGGACTGTGGTGATCGCGGTGGGGGAGAAATAGAAACGATTTTTTTTTTTTTTTAACACTAGTACGAAATGTTTCGAGCGCGCGATTTAAACACTCGTAACACTGTAATTGTAGTTGTATTTAAAAAATAATAACAATAATAAAAACGCACGTGTGAATTTTCATTCCAAGCGATAATATATCATACAAGTATAATATTGTCCTTTTCTGGATGTGACTTCAACACTAGTGATGGCAACCTCCGGCCACTGTGCATATCGTATCCTCGAATAGAGTACGATTTTTATTTTTTTATTTTATTACATATAAACCGCATTTTCCATCGAATTCCATGTATTATAATTATACAATCTACACTCCGCATATAATATAGTTACCACTGGCAATTTCGCGAAGCAATTACGTTTAAAATTGTCTCCGTCACGTCGTTGCAACAACATTAAGTATATATATATATAATATGTATATACTATATACTATATGTTAAAATACAAAATTGAACTCGTATAGTATATCTCCCCTCATGCGCCCCATCGCTAATTTCACCATACCTTCTCGCGGTTATTTCCCTTTGTACGACCCGTGAATATTGTGTTACTATCGTACGACCGCACGGAAATGCACGTTTATATAAAACCAGAGGTGATGTGCAGGCGAAATACAATCGATAGGTATAAAAAATGTGGATCATCAAAACCTAAACTTTGATAGCTTTTATAAAAATAAATAACAAAAAAAATCTTGGATCAAATTGAATCAAATAGCATTTGTCAAATATTTCAAAAAACACGACACAAATAAAAAAAAACACGTAAGCAACAGAGCTCCGCTACTATAGTCAATTTTTTATAGTTTTATTGCGTTTTGGTCTGGGGTATTTAAAATTCGATTAAATTAGCGAGGATTTCTGTTTAGTCAAACAATTTTATCCAACCAATACTTACTTAATAAAAACTAAAAACACCCGAAAATGTCGACTACAATTTTATAGCTCAAAAATCTTCAGTGTTCTGAAAATTTTGAACTGATGTAAGTATTCTACAAAAATCTAAGATAACTTTTAACCGACTTACAAATCAGAAATCAAAAAAAATGAAACCAGATGTAATACTGTAAATTTTTCCGTTCTTCATATGTTTTTTTCAACTGTTCCAAAAACTACATATAAAATCAAAAAAAAAAAACAAAAAAAGTAACTACCATTTTCATACTCCAACACAATATTTTATTTCAAAAATCAAAATAGATGTTACTTTTGAAGTTCGGCAAAAGATTTTTGGTATTCAATTAATTTGACAAAGACAAAAAATGATTCTAAGGCTGTGAACTGAAAAATTATTAACGATAGCAACGACTCATCACTCAGGTTTATGTCATCGTTTTTAAGTCGTCAAGAAATGAATGCAACTATAGAACACTGTAAAATGTCAGGTGCTCATCATATCTACTGCTCGTTTTCTGTTATCAGCCGTCTGTACAAAAGGTTGACGAATAAAACTTTATAATATACTACATTCATATTACCTACCGTCCCGAAAAAAGTGTATATTCCGTGAAAACAAAAAGCACACGTAGCATCATCATAAAACGCTTATATGGCTTTACCATTCATCCATTCAAAACCGACGAGAAAAAAAAAATTAATTACTGTAGTTTTTTTCTAATACTGTAGGTATATAGAACTCGTTGTAATCGGGCACGTTATTTTACAGAGCACCGCGATATTTCAATGAAGGTTTACGTTTTAGTTTAAGTGATAAATTATATCTAACGAGAATACTTGGGTTGAAGAACCGTAAAATAATTGTTGTGGACGTAACCATTCGTGTTTTTTACGGTTTTTAGGAGTCATGATAGGACGCAATTATACAGGCAGAACGGCCAATAATAATATTAGGTACAATTATACAATACAATTATGACAACTACTCTACCGTCCTAATTATCTCCAATTATATATTTTTTTTTTTTACATTTTATACATTTATATAGTACATAGCCACCATTCTATAGTAGAGCTATTTTATCCGCCCATCAAGTGTCCCAATACGTGAATCAATCGACAAGCGCCATTTTCCTACCACAGACAGAATAATTAGCTACGGGGCAAAGGGTTCGTATTGGGTTTGATATCACAGTCGAGACGCAGACATAAAACTTAACTCTAGATATATGTATATTTTTTTTTTTGTGAAATTTCATCTAGACAAAATATAAATAAAAGTTTTATTGTCTAGATAAGTTTTCAACACTGGTCAATATAAAATCAACCGGAGTTCGTCGTAAAATTAAAACATGTCACCTAAAAACAAAAAAGCCTCTTCTTTTTTTCGCTCGCAACACCGTAAAAATATCCGTTCCTGGTGGAAAAAAAGAAAAATAAAGCTGACCTAAGGTCCACAGGAAAAAAAAAACAAAACATTATTGTAAAACTATAAGCTTCTTTGCTCTACTTAGAACCTAAAAAAATTAGAAAAGCGTATAACAATCGCGTATAAGATAGCCGACAATACAACAATTTGTACACTCGTTAAAAAATAATATATTATAATATCACGGCAATGTTGTATTATAGGTACAGTATTTTACACTACAGGGGCACGGTACATGCACAAATAAATCACGCGTTCGGTTCGATCGCTGCACCGAATATTCGCAGTAGCTACGGCCGGTAAATTCAAAACCGAAACGTTATATACCCCGGCACACCCTCTAACCACCACCTGCAATATAAAATAACTTTACACCAAAAGAGCTTCACTGCAGTATAGAGTATACGTACATATAATATATACGTATATAGAGATAAACGGCCCGTATATAAATTGTAAATCCTCGATTTTATTTTACAAGGGCCGGCGGGGAGTAGGAGCGGAGTGGGCGAGAGGTTGGAAATCCGCCGCCAAACAAAACCCCGAATTCGGGCCCCGAAGCTGTACGAAACGATATCATAATATAGAAAGAAAAAAAATACACTCACCTTACGTTTACGGGGTAGGTACCCCGTATATACGTATATATATATATATATACAAGTATGTATACTACCGGGACCGCGGTATATAGCGAAGTTCACGAGATTAAAAATAAGACGGAAGGATTTACGCGGGAGAGTGTTCGTTATATATACGAGGCATTTCCCAAATTGGGATTTATACTCGCCCCTCGCGGGTTTTTTCTTTTTTTTTAAGCCGGATTTTCCCGTGCAGACGTAGTTACTATACCGAAAAGCGTACACGTAAACGGACACCCGGAGTGGAATCCGAACTACTCGGCATTTTTTCATACACCTATGCGCGTGCATGGGGGGGGAGGTAGGGGGCGCTCCGTTTACCAAGAACTGGCGATTTACTCAGACAGGAATTCAAAACGGATTCAATTTGGATATAAATCTTTATGGAATCGTTTGAGCTCCATTTCAGTGGTGTATTTGCGGGGGCGATTTGGGCACGCCTCTTGGTGTTTTTTTACATTATTAAAGAATTTACCTATATATATCTAGACACTAAATCGTATTTAGTATTTACTATCTTAGTGTATTTTTCATTTTTGTAAATAAAGTTTAAAAGAATCAGTTAGAAGTTTATTAATAGCCTGCATCTCCGCTATGTCGTAGCTTGTTCGACGAGTACATGCGATTTCTGTCCGATTTCTTATCTATCGTGCCTGTATACGAGCCGCACTAGATGCACCAAGACATGGGTGTATTACTCATTAGTCATTGTTGTACAGTTGTAAACTAGTAATATAAAAACAAAATATTTTTATAATTCAATACCGAAATCAATTTATTATATTATTATGGAATGGTGTTCGAGTATATTTCACGTAATCAGGCTATCAGCATTGTTATTTGTTTGGAAAAACAGTATTCGCATTTTTAGACTAAACACGAGCTGATTGTAATTGTTGTGTAATGTGTAATTTGGATCGTCTGTGTTAAACTGTTAGTTTTAATTTGAATTAGTTAAATTTGAAATACTCTCGACTCCTTTTTTAAACCACAACAAAATAAGACAAATATTCATGTAGAAAACGGAGATATAAGTAAAATAAAGTCGATAATATTTAATTAATTATAAATATAAATTATTTCGTTTTTAAAAAGTATTTATTAATTATTGTCTTATTAATTTTTGAACAATTAATTAGGTATCAGTGGAAAAAATATTTTCGAAAATATCAGTGACTAGCCCACAATCACCACAAAAAAAAACTAAAATCAATTAAATTATTTAAGTCAAATAAAATTTGAATTTAAAATCTAAATCACATATTGTTATGGTGTTATACTACTTACATATTAGTGAAAGGCCTAGGGGGGCACTTAATATGTGATTTAATATCTGTACAAATACGAGGTTTGGCTATTAAATAACGAGACTGCGCGTGCAAAGAACGTCCTAAAAAGATTAGTGGAAAACCAAATACAGCGCTGGTTAGCTAGAAGTGTCTATTATGCCAGTACGAAATTGGGTTTTTGTTGGTGCATTAGTATTTTTTTTGTAGCGTTTAGAAACAAACATGTTTTTTTCTCTTGCCGAAAACGATGTGTGACGAAAAACATGAGCAACGGATAAACGTAAAATTTTCTCGTTAAACTAAAAAAAACTCCAACTGAGTGCTATAAGTTGTTAAAAGAGTCCTATAGTGAGGGTTTCCTATCTCAGGCGCGTGTTTTTGAGTGGCATAAATTATTTTCTGAAGGTCGAGAGTGCACCGGAATCCAATTCAGTCGTAATCCAAATTCAAAACCATGCTGATCGNTTGCACCAGGATAACGCACCTGCCCATAACGCGCTGTCTGTGAAGCGTTATTTGGCCGCTTAAGGCACTCCAGTACTCGAACACGCGTCTTACTCACCCGACTTGGCACCCTGCGACTTTTACTTGTTTCCGAAGATAAAGTCTGCCTTAAAAGGAATCCGGTTTGAGTCGATGGAAGAAGTGAAACAAAAATCGGCGGAACTCCTGAATGGTCTTACGAAAACAGACTTTTAGCACTGCCTCGAGCAATGGAAGAAACGAATGAAACGGTTTGTGAAGAGGGGAGGAGAGTATATTGAAGGGGAACATTTGGTTGTGGAATAGTTTTTAAAATAAAACCATTTTTCATACGCAATCTCGTTATTTAATAGCCATACCTCGTATACTTATAGTTTATTGATGGTTTATGAAGTACCTATGTTTTATTGTTTTAATTTGTCTTAGACAGAAAATATTCCTGATGATAATATTAGTAATATTGATAAAAGTGTAAAGGATTCTGAGATTTGTGTACATACGATTCCTTTATTTAGTAAAATATCTAAATCATTGATGACGAAAAACTAAAGGTAACATTTAATACAGGTAACTAAGTAATTTAGATTTTGAGAGTTAAGAAATCATATATATTTATTATAAATATTATAAATAATTAAGATGAAATCATAAAAAATTCTTAATTTATTGCTTTTTGAATAATTTTTGAAACACATTTGAGTTCCTCCTATTAATTTTACTTTTCCAGTAATAGAAAATAAAAAAAAATTAAATTAAAATTTCAGTAATCATGGATGAATTTATTTCCTTGGTTAGCATATTCAAAAGTTAGACATAGTGGTTACTGTAAATATTGTATTGCATTTGTCAAATATGGAGGAATTGGAAATCAATAACTTAGACAGCTCTTTATAAATTATAAAAATGCTTTACAAGTAAATAGTTTTATTTTTTAATATGAAAAATATAACTTTTATTATATTTTAACTTCTACAGTATGTAATGGTTATATTTTCATATATATATACAATACAAAAGCATAAAAACTAGTAAAATAATAAGCTATATTAAACTATTAAGGATTTTCGGGCACATGCTAAAAAAAAAGTACCATATTTATGCTGTATTAGATTCAAAGAATTTTTGAATGTTTTTGAAAAAAGAAAATTGCCAATAATACAACAAATTGATAATGATAGGTAACTTAGTCATATTTTATGTATTTTGTAAATTTCTTTACTTATAAATTATATTTTTAAATTTCAATGTATAATAGTTTATAGAACTATTCAAATACAAGAACATAAGAAACGTTTGTTACCGATTATTTAATCTATCTTATTATGTGGTCCAGAAGATATTTCTTTAAGAGAACACCGTAATCATGGCCAAATTGATATTAGTGGTAATTGTATACATCTATATTTTGTATATTAATTTATAACAGTTATAAAATAAAACTTAATTTTAATAATTTAGATGATAAATGTAACGAAGGGAACTTTAGGACTATTTTAAAGTATAGATCTAAAGAGAATGATTATCTAAAAACAATACTAAAAGGACTAGGCAAACGGAATAAGTACATTAGTCTAGAAATATAAAATCAAATCATTAAAGTTCGCAACAAAATCATTTAAAAGAAAATTATTGACAAAAAAATATGTCTGGATGTTTTTCTCTGATGGCAGATGAAACAATAGACATTTTGACAAATGAGAAATTATCTATGTATGAGGTATGTAAAAATATACTCTATGAAATTGTTTTCCAGTTTTTCTCTAAACATAGTTAAACAGAAAAAGACTTAGCAACTTCCATATTAAAAGGTAATATATTTTATAATTTATAATAAATGATTCAATTTTAATTTTAATTTTTCCATTTTTTTTAAGGTTTAAGTGACCTTGGAATAAACTATAAGTTTATGTACGGTCAAGAATATGACGGGGCCAACAATATGGCTGGTGAATTTAGAGGTGTACAGAAAATAATTAATGATCAGTTTTTTATGACATTATATGTCCATTATTCAGCACATTCCCTAAATTTAGCTGTCCTCGTCAAGTAACATTAGACCGAAAAGAAATTGTCTTGGAATAGTTGAAAAACTACATATCTTTTTTAATACACCTAAAATAAACAATGTACTACAAAATTGAATTTAAACAACTGATCATACACTCAGTATTACTACATTTAAAAGACTTTGTACCACTCGATGGGTGCCAAGATGCGATGCATTAAATGATTTTTGTGAACTTTATCGTTATGTTATCAAATATTTAATTTATATCACTTCAGAATGAAAAAACAACTACCACTGATGTTAGTATGCTTCTAAAGAGTATTCAAGACTCTGAGTTTATGGTTTCACTATATGTTACCAAGGTTAAATATAAAATTAAATTAAATACTAAATACATAGCTATGTATTAATTTGACTATATTTAATAGTAATTAGTAGATGTTTTATCTCAGGAATCCGTTTAATATAGCTTGTCGGTTTGCAAACTGTTGCAAAAAAAAATTGATTTAAAAAAAAAAAAAAACCAATAGATTTAATTGAAAACGTTATTATTTATATGGAAAGCTTCTGAAAAAGTAATCAAATTAATTTTCAATGAAGCAAAGATAGTATAAAAACATAATGCTTATTTTATATGTTAATCTAAGTATTCACTTATAGAAACCAGCAGATCTATTTAAGATTACTATCAATAGAAAACGTATAACAACCAAATAAACTAACAGAGCTAATCCTCAAAATATAAAATCAGATGAAGACTGTTTTCGTGTGTCAATATTTTTGCATTATATAGATCATTTCATATCTCAATCTAAAGAAAAGTTCACAAACCATATAAATATTTTAAAAGGTAATACCAAAAC
Source organism: Cinara cedri (assembly GCA_902439185.1). Classification (NCBI taxonomy): domain Eukaryota; kingdom Metazoa; phylum Arthropoda; class Insecta; order Hemiptera; family Aphididae; genus Cinara; species Cinara cedri. The sequence continues at coordinate 826,903 of CABPRJ010001448.1, read as the reverse complement.
ATTGGTTATAAAATATTGTAATAGTTAAAAGGTATATTTCTATTTTATTTACAAAAATCTTACTGCAATCCCTAGGTTTTGAATGCTTATTTCACTCAGAGTTTACTGATAAAGATAAAACAGAATTTCAAAAGTTAGTAGATCTTTATTCTCATATTACCGATAAGTACAATTATTTGGCAGAACTAAAATTGTGGAACCTCAAATTAGCTTTAGGCAGTGAAAATATAACAAAATATTGATTATAAGCCTTACAAAACTGCGATAAAAATATTTATCCAAACATCCATTTTTTGCTTAAAATATTTGTTACTGCAAAGTAACAAATAGGCAACTGTTTCTACAGAAACATCTGAACGGAACTTTTCTACATTAAAACGTTTAAAATCATTCTGCAGAAATTCAATGAATAAGGTTTTTAGCATATTATTTTCTAATATTGCTATACAATATTATAATTTATAATGTTTTATTATTATATAATATATTATTAATTATTTTAATTTTATTAGGAACGTCTTAATAGTCTAAAAATATAATCATTTCATTGGACAATAGGCATACATATTGGTGAAATAGTTGATAGACTGACAACTAAACAATGAAAATTTAATTTTTCGTTAAAATTGCTAAGTATGAAAGTATGAGTATGTAAGTTATTATAATGAATGTATGTAATGTGAAATGTGAAATTTAAGTATTATAATGAATATATGGTGTGCAAAGTGTAAACTGTACAATATTAAGTGAGCAAATTTTGGAAACCTCAAGGGAGATCACCTTTATATTTGTCATTCAATGGCTCATTCCATCCCTATAACAATTCTTAAATACGCCGCTGCTCCGTTTCAATACTAATTTCGATTTATCGCCCACGCTCCTATAATATTATCCCTAATGAAGATCATACGCATTGGATTTTAAAACAGAAACCCTTTCCAGCCATTGTTAACTTGCTTAGATTCGAATAGAGAATATTTTTCCACTGTTTACGAGTTATAAATGTTTATAACAGTTTAAATCTAAACTGTTTATACCGTAGGAGTAGGTATAATAGTTACAAACTTATCATATAAAAATGGACATTACTAAGTTTTTTATTACTTTACCTCAATTCTCCGGTATACATTTTTAACTGTGATAAGGCTATAAGAATATAATATTCATAAACGTAAACCCATTATTTGTGTTTATCAATTATATCAGAAAATCAGTTACCAGAGCAATGAATGAAGTCTCTTAATTCGTTTGAATTCGTGTTAAAAATATGATACGGGGTTCCAATTTTAAAATCGAACGTGTAAAAACATAATTTTAATTCACAAAAAATCCTCCGAGAAAATCGCCAGTCCATGACAAAATAGATAACTTTGTATTATTATATAAATATATGTATATATGTATATATATAATTTACATGCTAAGTGAAGCAAGGTATGCATTGGCTTAACAATGATGTTATTTTTTTTTTTTTTTTATGAACTTCTTATCTATCAGAAATTTCACTCCGGTTTTCAAGTGTAGTACCATTTCAGTAAGAAAGTTGTTGTGAGATGCTAGTTTAGGGCGATCAGTTTTTTGATTTTCCAGAAAGTTTTCCATCGAGAAAACCGGGGAAAAATGTAAAAAACGGAAAAATTCACGAAATATATTATTTTCAAAGCATAAATATTACAAAACATTTCAAAGCATGTAAAACCGAACTCCGCTCATAATCGTTTTTCGTTAGCAATGATCAATCGTTACGCGAAGATATGCATTAAATTTCCTTTATATACCTTCCTGACTTCTCACCTACAACAGTGGCTCGCCTGTCGTGCGAAGTATGTCCGTTTGTTTTTAAATTTAAAACTTATTCGCAGACGCAAAAAATAACAAAGTACCGCGTGCTATATCTACGTATTTTGTTTTTTTTTTGTTTTTTAAAGGTCAAGTGCACCGGCCGGCGGCGTATTTCAATACGGTATAAACTTTATTTTTAATATATACCGGAAAAGATTATCATTTTGTTTTAAACGATAAAGTTTTATTAACACTCACCGACCGCCACAAGCGGCGGGGTAGATTTCATTAAATCCAATTTTAAGGTCGGATATTTTAACGGGTAGCCGTCAAACGATAATAATACACCTACTAAATACGGTTTTTTCCCCTTCGACTATCGTATTTAAACGATTGAGTATACGGATTTATTCGTTTTATTTTCGTTTTAAACGGTAAAAATAGCGAACGGCGGGTATATATAGTAAACGGTTTTTAAACATTGAAAGACATCACACCAGTTTTGTATACATGAAAACTAACCGATAGGCAGTGAACAATAATATTATTATTCGATTCGACGTAAACGATATCACGACCTCGTATCGCAGTATGTTAAATTGATATTGCGTACTTTTATGAATCCCGTACATCAGTAATATAAGTCTCGAAAGTTATCTAAAGTCTCACGAGTAGACGAAAAAGACAGGTGGAGGGGTTGGAAGGGGGCTGTGGTGGTGGCGATGGAAATCGCATTCGCTCGTGTACGTGTTACGAGTGATGATAACGATTTAAAAAACAATATTCGAAACAAGACCGTGAATCGAATCCGTCGAAAATAATATAATAACGTTATACAGAATATTGTGATTGTCGAAAACACTTTAGGTCGTCCGCCGTTTGAGCGCCACCGTGAGTGTACGCGTCGGATTACACGCGTAGCTCTTTGAAAAAGTCGAAGTTTAACGATAAGGGCGCGCGCCGTGTCTTCCGGCCCGTAAACAATTATCCGAATTTATACGTTTTCGCCCACACATAAATATTATTATTATACGCGCAAAACTTACACTTGTATACGTATACGCGCGTTTCGCTCGTCTTCGATTTAGAAATTGTTTATTGTACACATGTAGTTACGATATTGTCGTTTGAAGTTTAAACCGCGTCGCCGGGCGAACACATACTCGTAGAGTTCTCATTAGCATAATGCGAATGTACCGAACACTTACCGCGCGCGTCGTACCGTAATAATAATAATAATTATAATAATAATAACACGAGTATTATAATACGCGGCGGTTTAGGTACGATATCATTATAATAATAATAACAATAATATACCTACCTACCTATCTACCTATGTACCTGCGGCCTATACCTGCTGTTACCCAAATTCGAAATTATTATCGATTTTCCGCGCGAAATTCTGTATAAGTAGTAACGGTTCAACAATGGCACGCTTTTTTCCTTTTCACGGTCCGCGACGAACGACTTTTCGGCTGGAAGTCTCGGTTCACGTTAGCTGTGGATTTTGACCGGCACGTCGTCGGGGGGACGGTCCGTTTTCTCTCACAATGTAAACTTTAACGTTCAGAATTACGCGTATAGCCGAACAAACGAAACGCCGTATAATATTTTGATACATTCGTATAGTGCCGGTTTACCAAAGCACAGTGTTTTATGAACGAATCGATTCGAAACTCTGCATAGACGTAATTCTATATAGACGAGCAATAACGTCTAAGCTACTTTTCCCCGCCTGACAAACTCGTCCCCTAAACGGGAATGGAGGCTGTTGGCATAATAGGTACGAAAATAAAACGATTTTTGTTGATTTTACGAGTTATTTTGTAACTTTAAAAAAGAAAAAGACGGACATACTTTACACGTGGGTGGGCCACTGTTGTAGGTGAGAAGTGAGGAAGGCAGAGAGGAAAAGTTTAATGTATATTTGTAAACAACGATTAACCATTGCTAAGGAAAAACAATGTTTTGTCAACAATATATAATATATATGTTATATTGTGGTAAAATAATTGCATACATGCATTATACATTTTATTTAATAATATTGGTTTAATATTGTATCCATTTTCGTTTTTTTCGTTTTTTCATATTTATTGGGAAAACCTCCTGGAAAAATCAAAAATATGACTTCCTTAAAATACTACGTCACGAAAATTATTTCCTTTCAGAAAATTTCCTATACTTGATACTTTGGAGCTAGATTTCTGGTAGAATTTTTGATACAGTATAAAAAAAAAATAGTGAAGAAATAATAATAATATACATATTTGTAAAACCATTAAATTGTTGTATGCACTAAGAATCTAAAATCAATTGTTAAATGTCAAAGTTAACTTAATTTTTAATTTTTTAACACGTTTTTTAAGTTTGGCAACCCAGTATCGGTATATATTGTTGCCAAACCAATTCATGATCATCCAATGTAATATTGAAAAATCTTCTATTTAAATTTTATGAAAAATATGAATTGAATTAATAAAATAACCTATTTGACGAAACATTAGCAATTACCATAATATTTGCCCAAAGTATTTAGTTTTTACTCAAATTTTTGTTCTAAACAAAAGGTTATTTGGATTCAAAATATGTTTATGCTTATTGCCAATTATTGGTAATTTACTTTTTTAAACAGGTTTTTGATTCTTTTAAAAAAATCCGGTTATACCAATATATTAATACTCAATTTGAAGCAAGCCATTAGTCGGTTTTCCATGAAATGCAAGATATGTTTGATATTAGCAAACTTGTCAAGATTTAACAGTTGCCCCGTAGTGACTATACTGTGATGATTGTCTGAAAAGTTAGTTAATAGGGCACTTAGCACTTAGCACTTGTGAAATTTTTATGAGGATACCTATTGATATAACCTAACCTCTTTTTACTAATATTTCGAATCCAATTTTGACATGTATAATAGATCGTTATCATGGCTTGGAAGCATAGTGTTTGCATATTATTTTTGGTGACTCCTAGATCCAGAGACATACTTACATTCTTAGTACCCAGGGCACTGTTCTTTTAATGCTCTTTCATAAGAATACAATTTTTCGACGCATTGGAATTTCGAGCTACAAAGCTACTTGCTTTATATTTTGTATAATTGTACTGTAAACTTTGGGCTCTAAAACACATTATTTTAGGTCCTGCTGAGTGAGTGTATATCGTGAAGTTAATATTTAAAAAAAAATTAATATTCTACTATATATTAAACGATTACGATGCCCCTTGAAATTTAACACCCATGTCCCGCCTTAAAACATGTCTGCATAGAACATTCTGAGTAAAAAAACAAATTTGTTTTATACTTCACTGATTTTTTTTTTCATAATTACAACTTCTAGAGTTGTTTTTCTAATTTAGCTATACTTTGCTTTGGTTTTCGAATATATTACGGACCTCAACGCATTCGGAAAATACGGTCGTATTCGGTATAATTACCGGCACGATTTCGCTTGTTTCCATTATACGAGTAGTTTGGTTTTTTTTTTCAATCGTGTCGGTCGCATTATAATCGGATTTGAAACGGAACATTCTATTTTGCGTAATTTCAAATTTTCTGCGCTATTCATAGCGCTCGTTTCGGCGATTTTAAGTGCACGTTTAACGCTTAAAAATTTACTTTATTTTTTTAAACGACGTTTCTAACGCGAGCCCTGATATAATTATTATATACTATTGTTAGTATATTGTTGTTGCAGTATTTGTATTTCAGTGTTTAGTATTTGTTGCAGTGTACGCGATCGAATTCGTGAGCGCATGAACATTCGCATATTACAATGTTATTAAAACAATTAACATTTTACAGGGTTAAAATCGAAAAAAAAATATGTGTTTGGCGTTAAGGCGACGCGCGGGTGAAAAAAAAAAATAAAAAAAAGCTGCTGTTCTCCGCGGGTTTCGCACGCCGGCAATTATCGTAATTGTCACTAGCACATGTTATATTCGAATATATAATAATAATAATGTTGCGCGTGTGCGTCTGTGCGTAAATTATGTTTTTCGCTATTTTTTTTCTCCCATTTTGAGTTGTTCGAAAATATTATAATATAATATTATTATCACGACCGACGACATTTGGTGACCGACACCACAACAACAGCGACAGCAGCAGCAGTTGTATTACGTCCGCGAAAATAATAATAATAATAACGACTACTGTTTTTTATTTTTTTGACGTAGCCCTGAAACCGCTGTCAGCATATATTAACGACGAAGCTTTTTTTCATTTTTTATTTTTACGGGCACGAGTATATACATTTTTTTTCCCCCAAAATATTTTACGATAATTTTGATTTTTTCTTCGCCCCGTCACCGAAACCGGACACGTCGCTAAACATCGTTTCTATTGTTGTTATCATTATTATTATTATTATTATTACAGCGCAGTCGGAGTAAAAATGGCCGAATTCGTATTTTGTCGACACATCTTCGTGATCCAGGTAAATTAAAAAAAATATTGCGGCGTATACTGTATAATATTATAATAACGATAGGCCCGCGGAAATGCAGCAGTGCTTGAATCTTGCGACGATGTAGGGGGCGGGGTTAGCAGTAAACCCGAAAGTTCCAGGATAAAGGACACAAGAACATAATATTATAATACGCACATAGTCACGAATTCCAAATTTCGAGACAATTAGATATTTAAGAGTTTATTTTTCCGAATTTCTTTCCTGCTTCATATATGCAATTTGTTAACTCATCTACTGTTTTCACCCCGCTGGACCGTGCTTGTGTTCTTGTGTATAACCCAGGGAGGGGGCGAGCAGTACCTACTTCTTCAAATGTACCTAATATATTTTATATAATGATTAATACAGAGGGCGAAGTATTTATCTCGAATATAAGGTAAGTATAAAGAAAAAAAATATATTATTATACCGAAAAAAAAAATCAAAAATTTAGGACCATTCAAAACGGATATTTTTTCTTTTTGTCACAAACACAATATAAGATTACGCAGCCTAGCAATTTAGACAGATTTTCAGTCTATCTGATCGACGCAGTGAAGCAATCGAAATTCTGAATTCGAATTCAACGTGCAATGTACACAATATTGGTCTGGTCACTTTTTTGAATAATTTCAGACGTGAATTATTCCTGAAAATGTAAACATTAAAAAAATACACAGAAAAACAAAAACTAAAATTAATTTGGATGCAGACCTGGGATGATCTCATGCAAACTTTACGCTGAATATTGCTCAATTCTATTATCTGTTATTCATGATCTGATGGACAAAATAAATTGCTCTAATTTGCTATGTTTCTTAAATGTCGGACAAAAAATGGTAACATACACGTTTCGAATCCCCGGTAAGTAAATTAAAATTAGAATATTTATCCCCCCCTCCTCGTTACTCTTTGTAAAATATTAAATTATATAACCACATAGTTTGTTTTACAATGTTTAGTTTTTGTTGTCAAATCTATTTTTAATTAGGTGTTTCGAACAAAAAATTTCCTTATAACCTTAAAACTATGATTTTTAACCAGTATAATGTATTATTATAATATCTCTCTGCACCTATAGAAGAGCTTTAATAAATCAAACTTTGATAGTTCAGAAACTTTGCCAATTTATAGGGGAAAATCGTTAGCACGTTTTTTTGAGACGTATGTATCGGCGTACGGAAAAAACTGGACAGTTGAAATTTTTTTTATTATTCTATATTATCATTACATACCATTTGTTTATATATACGTATTTTAAATTGCATACAAAAACAGGACCTATTATCACGTTTAAAATGCCATTAAAATATCTTAGCGTTATAAAATGATACGTTATGAAACAAAGAAAATTCATAGCACCTATATTTCACTTAGTTTTTTATATTCGGTACCGTACTTTCGATTTTTCACGTCACGTGTGAATATTGAGCTATTTTTAGAAGTTTAAGAGATTCTCGCTATTCACACCACTCAGTTTCGTATTTAAAACAGATCGTAAATTATTTTAGTTTTTCTTTGTTACTAGGATTCTGAGAGATTAAACCCGAAACCCCCGAGAATTTATCATTATTGATGTCGTTGTTGCTGTTGTTGTTTTTGTCGTTGCATAGTACAACAATGTCAATTTAAATACATCGAAATTGATTATTCTCTGTTTACAAATTGAATCCGAGTATTCAATATGTATTATACCTAGTGTAGCGTGCACACTTGTACTGAAATTGATTCCGATTGAATTTTATCGAGCAATACTACATGCTTGTTTTATTGCCCGTATTTCATTTTAAATTCGTAAATCACGTATAAACACACATGTTAAAATCGGGTATTTTCACGTAGCCAATATTTACTCTTTCTATATTATATAATATTATGCTTATATTTAAAAAAAAAAAAAAACAAAAACAAAAACACCGACACAGATTATTTCCCTGCAATATATAAAATAAATGACTTGCTTCCAATAAAGTGAATTTCAATAAAATAAAATAATACAATTATTCTAATAATTGGTTTAAATCTAGCACGGAAAACTATACGTCTAACAATAAAATTTATAAATATCTTGCCTAACCCAACCTGTTTTTTTTTCTGTTAGACAGTAAAATATCCGACGTTACCTCGAAACTAATCGTTTATTTAAAAAAAAAAAAAAAATAAAAATGCATCGCCTATATACACGATGTCGTTCATTTAAGAAGATTTCAATTTGAACTCACCAGATGGGCTTTACATTCATCCATTTTTCGGCTTGCAATACAATACATCATCCTTAATTAATCTAACCTCGAATGAATAATGTTCGTATTTTATTGGTTAACTAATAAAGAATGCGATTTTAACTTGAAATATACTCGCAAAAACGTTGTTCGCAGTTAGGCATTAATTTATCATTGACGGTGTTTATTAACGTCAGATGTCTAATTAAAACTCGCAAGGAAATAATAATATAATTGTATCTCAGTACAGCTCGGTGTCTAGAAATAAAGTTGTTAATTTCTTTAAAATTGTTCAATGGAATTATATCTATTATATCTAACGTTGTATATCACAGCTAGAAGCAAAATTGCCCATGACACTGAAAAATCGTTAAATGAATATAGAATTAATTTTTTTTATATGATGCAATATTTACAATTTTTGTTATTTTTCTCTTGTCTCTATATAAATTCAACGACCATTCAATCTCACATTCGATCAGTTGTCTTTTTAGATCAGACCTCCAGGATTTTTCGGCCATCTCGTTCTGGGCATTCTTAAGAAGTCTTTTTTTGCACGAATTTCATCACCGCTTTTATAAGCTCGTTATGATTCCTATACAAACATGTCTCTCCTATTGTAATTTAATCGGCTCCTTATTGCGTTTACCAAATTTGTGGATAATTTTTAGAAGATACGAGTAATATTTTAAAATTTGAGTTTTATTTGTTCAACCACTTTCCGAGTGAACAAAAGAAACATTTATATTTAAGGCCCGGATTTAAGTGCAAAATGCATCTTTTTTTGAGTGATATTATACAATACTTTCCAAGTACATAATTTGATTCATGTAACACATATTTAAAATATGACATTTTTGTTTTGTTTTGTTTTGCATTTTTCAATACTTTATCATTTTTAAAACAATTTGTACAAAATACGAGTATATCTGTACATAATACAACCATCGATTAAATATACTTGGTATATATAATCTATGATACGACTTAATAATTTAAATTTAGCTAATTCAAAATATTACCCATGTTTTTTTTTGGGTTGTCCAGTCATCAGTCAATACTATTGTTATATCGTCATTAGTCACAAGTCAAATTTTCAATTTTCAATTTTTTTTTTTTTTTTTAAATAAAATAAAAATATTATTAATTACCCAATAAAATAATAAATTTAAAAATTGTATGTTATTTTTTAAAGGTTTTTTCGCAATAAAATGCATTTTTTGTAAAGGTATTTTGTGGAGCCTTTTTTGATGATTTTTAGTGCATTTAAATCGGGGCACTACTTATAATATTACTTTGTTACAAAAATATATTGAGCTGCAATTTTTTTTTTACAAAAACAAATCGTTAATGACGGTGATGAGTAGTATGACAGATTGGCCTTCCAACACATTTTGTTTTTGGACTGAAAATCAACGGACTTCTGAATAGCTAAACGATTCAAGTAGTGAAAACTATTCTTGCAAAATTCACAATCGTTTAAGAAATAAGAACGCACACAGATGATGGACAGTCAGACGGACACTGCAGAGCAAATCATAAAGTAGCTCACGTCGCTTAATAATACAATTAAGTAAACTTCCTAAATCGTTTTTGAATTGACCAACCGAAAACTACGCTTTCCGTTTGTTTTGGCGGTGAATTTGCAATAATATTATTACGGACGAGTTGTATGCACACGACACTTGAATACCGAATAGTAGTGCGGAAGTGATGCTTTCTGAAAAGCTTTTCAAGTGCGTTTCATTGTACGACGACACCGAGGTTCGGTTAAACTGCACGGTGTACACTCGCAGCTGAAAATCTGATTTATTATCGCGTAATACGAGTTCGCAGTGGCATGCATTGTGGTATTATTATATTCATGTGAATATAGGTAACTTTCTGGCGAACTGAAGTATTATTAGTTTGCGAGTAATTACAGTACATAATGCGTGAGCCGGTTATACTTGTTTTATACGGGGATTTGGTAGATCTATGAGTTGATAGTTCGTTTTAACAAATACATTTTCGATATCATACAAGGTGATTTCTCGGTTTCCGCTCATCCTACAAATATATAATGATACGATGTTTACAAATATTGTGCAATATATAAATACACACAGTATGTATTATATACAGCGATATGGATGGTGGGGCGTTATTTAAATATAATTGTATTCGATTAAATTATTGTTCTGATGAATTTTTTATAGTCATTCGGTTAATTTTCGTTTATTTCGTTCGATTAAACATCGCTTGGCTGCACGTGTCCCATCTATTTATTTTTGTACAGAGGTCGATATTACGATAGAAATCTATTCGAATAATAATTTTTTTTACTCAAATACACATTTAAGTACTAGAATTATTATCTAGGTACACAATTTTGCTCGACCTTAATTGCAGGTACCTAGACGTTTGATTTTAAAACATACAGCAACTAGCACGTTTTTGAAACCGGTCGGAATCGAAAATCCAATTGTTTTTTTTTTAGACATTAGAGTTTCAGTTACCGCTGTTAAACATGAATTATTTACACCGGATTAGAAAACCTTTCTTCACTACTCCAGTAAAAATAGATGTACTCAATGTCCAGTTGTTGTGAGATTCAAATCGGAATTTAAAAACTTTATATTTTGCTATTTGACTATCAAGTCGCAGATTTGTGCCTAAGTATTTTGAACAAATGAAACCATTCAAACTGTTCTATGTAAGATCTGGCAAAAAATCCGAAATTGTATCTGAACATATTTGTTAATAATCTAACGCCCGGGCTTGTATATTATATCGCGACGCACTCTGTGAATAAAGGCTGTGAAACTTTTCAAACAATGCGACTTATGTGTGTTGCCGTTCGATTTATATACGCTCGAAATATTCGAATGGTCGAGATTAAGCTGTTTGATATATATATATAAAAAAAAAAAATAATAGAGGTATAAAGCGAAACGTTTAAAAGAAGTTGTGGATTTGAGAATTTATGGCAAAGAGGCCGATAGGAAGAAGACTGTAACAGCAAAAAAAAAAAAAAATAAAATACAAAATAAATAAATAAAATAAAGGTTTCTTCAAAGGCACTCGATGACAAAAAGTGAAAATAAAAAAAAAATTAAATTATCATAATCGGTGTATTTTTTTTTCGCGGTATGAAGTTCGCTCACGTCACCCTACCCCCACACTGATCGCTAAAACGAAACAGGCGATACGTTAGCTTTTGGTTTCGAAAAAAAGACATCACACATTCTTATATATAGAAAAAAATAAAAGACGTGTTTTTCGGACGACAATAATAAAAAAATATTGCAACTACGAGAAAAACCAACGCAGTAACGAGAAAATAGCTGTTCGTTTCATATTATGCTACGGCGTATAACAACGGTTTTTGGTCTTATTTCTTTCGGTAGGTATTGAAAATAATATACTATTAACGTCAAACTGATTGTACTACATTTTTAATGTCAAAAATAATTTCGCGTTTTATTCGTGAAAAACTTAAATCAGACGTGACGTAAAACAACGCCGACATTACTTTCGACTCAAGGGGATTGTATACCGATATTTTCACTCTTTTTTAACACACGCACACACACTCATTTATATATATTATGCAAAATAGCTGTTCAAATCAATTTTTCCTTAATCAGTCCGATCGATTCAGCGAAACGATATAATAACAAATTCTGTATAACACATCACCATCTTGATGGGGAAAAGGGACGCTTTATGCACCCATGTGTATATCCACCCAAATTAAGCTTGGAGATGTACAATTTTGTGTATGCATGGTGGAAGTATATAAAAGACCTCTAGTGGTTTCAACTTTCAAACCTCTTCCCAACTATATTTATACATATATTTTACGGTTTCACAGAAAAAACTTGAATTTTAAGTATACCCTCACAGAATCATCAAAGTAAGTCACTTGGTTAAAATGCGTATCGGCTCTGCAAGTTATATTTTAATATAAATTCGAAAACCGCCTCTCACAGTATAAAAAAAACACAGACATACTTCGCAAGATGGGTGGGTCACCGTTGAAGATAAATCATTGGATAGGTAGGATATAAAGTGGAATTCAATTTACGCAACGGTTAATAATTGCTAACGAAAAACGATTCTGAGTTCAGAGTTCGGTTATAAATGTTTTAAAAGATTGTAATATTTACAATTTTCATCAAAATTGTGTTAACACTAAAATTCTTATAAATAGAAATACTATATTACACACAATTTTTTTTCCACAAAATACGACTTATAATAAACTTCGCCCATTATAAAGAACGTTAAATTGTCAAGCATTTCAGTTTGGCCAAACAATTTTGTTAAAATAGTATCTACCGAAACAAAATTAAAAATAATACGTTTCCCGGTTTTTCTGCATTATTTTGAAAATCGCTTGGAAAATCATTAAATGATCTCTTAAAGAAGATACCACCTAGGAAATAATTTCCTTTCGGAAAAAGTGCTGCACTTGAAAATCGAAGCAAGATTTCTGGTAGAAAGCTGTTTACAGATGAAAAAAAAAAATAAGCATCGTTGTAACACCCAATACATTCCTCACTTCACTCAGAATCTAAAAAACAATAACGGATTCAAATTTCACTCACGCATTTTTCACGATTTAATCGTTTTTAGGGCGTAGGTACTATGTGAATAAATCCCGTTTATTTTTCCGATTTCGTATACGGACCCCTGGAAACGTATTATTATTCGTACGCTTTCATATCATTTGATTAAATCCGTATTCCGCATACGTATTATTGAAGAAACAAATTGGCGTTTACAAGAATTTAATAAACGCGCACGCATTTATATTGTATTACAATAATATCGTGACTGCAGTCGAGTGTGCCGAAAGCCGTCCACCGCGAAAAATATATGCCTATATTATGTTATTTGCTGACTGCTGACTGACTTCGAATCGGAATTTATACCTTGTAAACTATTTATCAATATATAACGATAATAACAATAATGAAAAATATAGAGCGCGCCGGAATTTCGTGACCGATAATAAAAATCCGATGGGCGCGCGAACGAGGGAAATCTCAATACCGTCGAATATTAAAAAAGAATAAAATAAACAAATCGGAGTTAGTACTTATATATACATGTATAGGCCATAAATTGCTCGGATGCTGCGACGATACCTGCGATATAAGACTATAATAATAATAATATTATTATAAAGCGATTCCGAATAAAAAATTATAATCGTAATATAACGTCGTTAATACGATAAAATATATCTACGGTTTGAAAAAAAAAATATATTATTTTTGTCCGACGCGATTCGATTCGCGGAGAATTTTCATTTTATTTATCATTGTCCATTATACATGCGTGCACACACGCACACAAATCGTTTAATGAAAATATTCGTGCATAGCAGTCGTCAATAATAACAAAAATGATAATTATTCGCATATATTATTACGAATAAATTTATAAATATTGAGTAAATAATAATTTAGTTATTATAGTAAAATCGAAACGAGCGCGAGAGTAATGATGACAATAAATTAATATTATCATAATATTTCGCGAAATATCCCGTAAGTAATATAAGAGCAGGTATATATTTTTGAATAAATATTTTGATAAAATATATTCACGCGACATCGGCAATGAATAAATATCAGAGAAAAACGATCCTTCGGATATTAAATTTGAATAACGGTTGTTAATTTATACGGAATTAATATCGTATCGAGTTATCTATAGCAGTTTATTCGTATAATATAATTAGTGTTGGGTTTTTTTTTTTTTTTTTTAAGACCAGCGTTCGTTAAATTTCCCGACAGATTCGCTTGTAATTATTCAACATAAATACGTTCGTCGGGATCTCGGCTGGGATTGTGTGATACTTTCAACGCCCTCTGATAATTTCCCAGATCACTAGTGCGTCCTAAATGATCTTTCGGGACAATTTTCGAACTTTTTCAATGTTTTTTGAGGTAAACAGTTGGTCCTATTCATAGGAGAATGAATAACAATTTTAATTGATACGCCCATAAATATTTATTAGAAACGTATACAAATAATATTTACAAAGTTTAGCTATGACAACTCTAACTTTGACGGAGAGGGTTGTCTTTTGTACTGGTATTATTTTTTTTTTTCTAAGTTTTATTAATTAACCATAGTACATAGCACATAGATTCAAAAAGTATAGAATTTTATTTGTAAAAAATAAAATTGTAAATCAAAAAGTACATTGATAGAATTTTTTGTAAATCCATTATTTGACGAATGATCGATGATACAAATAAATTAACAGCATCATAGTTTAAATAATGATTTTTGGTAAAGTAGTTTATTTAAAGTTTTTTTTATGTTCTGAGTAGTGAAGAATATATTGGTTTTACAAAGACGTTTATTTTGTTTTTGTTGAAAAATTCTACCATAAATCTTGCTTCGATGTATATAATGTAGATCTTTTTCTGATAGGATATTTTCCTAGGGTATTTCTTTAGGGAGGTAATTTTTCAATTTTCCTAAAAGTTTTCCCAGCAAATGTGAAAAATCGGGAAAGAACATGTAAAAACCGGGAAAATCGGATCAATATTAAACAAATATTATTAAAAAAAATATATAATGCCTATTTAACTATTTTATCACAATAAGACATATATTATATTGTTAACAAAGCATCACTATCAACTGAACTCTGCTCATAATCGTTTTTTCATTAGCAATGGTTTATCGTAGCTTACAGATATACACTAAATGTCCCCTCCTCTGCTACCTTCCTAACTTCAATTTAATGTATTTAAAATTCTTCTGCATCCTACCTTTTCAATTTCCCATCTACAACAGTGGCTGCACCTATCCCCATTATCTTAGGACAGCTTTTTTTTTTTCATTTTCAATCATTATTTTTAAGAGATTTTTTGGTATGGTGTTGTTGTGGCCTATCCGCGGTGCGAATTATATCCAACACTTTTCGATATTTTAAATTTGTTTTCGCACGTATACCGTCAGAAAACAATCGATTTGAAAATGTTCAGTAAAAACAATTATTATTCGACATGTTCGAGGTACATTAGTCATTTCGGGGCGTGAACCACGTCGTCGTACCCGCGGGATGGCGCGAAACTGATTTTGGATTCACGTCGTGACTGCAATATAACACGTCAGGCATTATACAGAATTTCCATTCTACACACAATATCACATATATATAAAATACATATAATATATATATATGTATAAAAAATACATGTTGGATTATTTTTGACAACTTAGAAACTAAATAAAAATAATATTATTATCGATAATTATTTGACGATAAAACTTAATGGTTTATTTATAATTTTTTAATTATAAGTCAGCAGTGTTTGGATTAGGTAACTAAATAATTATCTGGATAATGATAAAAAAATTCGAATATAACTAGTCGAAAATAGAAGATAAATGCGTTTATATCGAAATAAAATAAAAGATTAATTAATTAATTCCTATGTTAAAACACGGAACTACAGCGAAATGGGAAAATTCGTAGATATTTTTAAACTTGATAAAAAAAAAATTAGCTCGATTGTAAAAAGTTCACTCGTCAAGTCAAAAAGATAAAATCCAAATTAACTTTAATTTAATCTAGACCGACGAATTGTAATTGACGTGTGTAAATTTAATTTGATTACACATTATAGAACTATTGAAGTTATTTTAATAAAATTGATAAGTTGTACTGAAGAAAGAACCATTATCTGGCAAAGTCAAAGACTTGAAATAAACTTAGTTTAGCAACATAACTTATTTATTAACTCGTTAATTTACCTATTCGAGTATTAATTTGGATACTAATTGTATATTTTCGCAGCTAATTTTCGTAGCAGTCGGCATCCTAACAGTCGAGGTCGATAGCAATTTTTTGGAGGATATGGCAAGTTCCGCCGGATCGTTAATTAGAACAGTTTCCAAGTATGCATTTACCGTGATAAATTATAATAATTAATAATTTTAATTTTTGTATACAGGTAACTTTTTTTAACCAACAATGTTTTCGGACAATTTAAAGTAGATTCGATTTCTGTTTTTCTTTAAAGCCGTTAAGTATGGCAATTATTATTTAAATGAGCATTATTATTTTTACACTGTTTTTAAATATTCTTCCCTATAATTCAGTAATATCTTAAAAGTTAATATTTTATTTAAAAAAAAATAAAAACCTTAACCACTTATCAGCATGAATTTGGAAAAAGAATCCGGTTTGAAAGGAAAAATGGGAGGTTTGCCAGTTAAAAATCTAAATTTGACATACATTATGTTATTTTTGGTATGTGGATTATTGGATTATAATATCATACCTAATAGTATTAAAAATATATTAATCGATCCTAGTAAAATAAATGAAAAACACTGAAATCGCGGTTTTACAAGAAATAATCGTAGATAACTACTATTATAAAATTGTTAAATTGAAAAAAAAATAATTTCGTGTGTTATAGTTTTATTTAAATATTGTCTATTTACAACAAATATTTGTATACGTTCGTTGAATACTTTTTATATATTTTTATATATACTTTAAATGTACAGGTTGACAATTATACATTTTTCTTTTTAACGGTTTTAACTAATGTTATTTATTTTAATTTATGATTATTTTTATATTAATTCAATTGTGTTAAAAAAAAAAACATCATAATACATTTTCCATTGTAAAAATAACAATAGCGTCTACCTACCCCTGCATACATGTAAATATATACTTACGCAATAAAATATGATCTATTTTCATAAGATACCGAAACTCATTTGTTTATCAATTTTAATATCTCGCAATATTGTTTTTAGTACACGGGTGTTATTATTATAATAAGTATTTAATTCGAAATTTGATTTTTTAATGGACGTTGACCCAATTAAACGTTAAACGTATTTTCCATAGGTATAATTAATAAAACAAACAGCATTTATGTATATATATATGTATTGTATGTATAGTGTTTCTGTGAATAATTGGCCCTTTGTATTTTCATTTTACATTTTACTAATTTGCATTTATTTTTTATTTTTTTAAGTAAACAATACTATACCCATTTAGCTCGAATACACAATGCAATAAATCGATAATAACAAAATAAATTAGGTTCTCTGAATTTAAATTAAAACTAAAATTTTGCTAAGAGTAAGTGTGAGTGTACGCCATTATTAACAATTATATTATTACTCTCGTTGTAGAATCGAAAATTTCCCAGGAATTTAATTTTAATTTTTTCGTTTTCTTCTTCTTCCTTTTTGGTTTCGATCAGTTAATGCGCTGAATATGAATACTAACAAATACACTTTTTGCCATGTGACTTTTTTAGTTTTTATTTTCTTTATATCTCTTTTAGTGCAATCTTCCTAACTCAACCGCAGTCTTTTTAGAGACCTTTCTCTAACCTTTTTTAAAGCCTTTCATTAAGCCATGTTTCCATTAGGCATATTTCGCCTACAGCAATTTTCTTTTTCTAATACGCTTTAATACATATGTGACTGTTAATAATTGTTTTTAAATTCGTTGTTATGTAATTTTCTCTGTCTACCCATGTGGACATCAAATTACATCTTATATATTTTCCTGGGCATTTTTCTCTCAATTACCGCCATACTTCATTCTTAGGTTTTTCTCAAAGGTCACATTTCAGCTCTATATACACACTCCAACGTATTTTTAACCGCTAGAAACATCTTTGAAAATTCTTTTGACAATTGGAATTTCCCTGAAAGTAGCTATGTGATTTTGATGTATTGAACCTTTGTAAAACTTTACCTTTCAGTCCAATACCCAGAACTACAGAATCACAAGATCTGAAGAATACAGGTGTTTAAATTATTTTTACCAGCCAAAAATTGTTGGACTACAAAAGATATGTATGTCACAAAGCGTTTTCGTGATGTAAAAAACAGTTATTTTCTCATTTTCAGGACTTATTAAATGAACTAAGCCCTAAGTAGTTTCAAAAATTTCAATATAAAAACATGAATTAACTGTTTGTCGCTAAGAACTCTCAGTGAATACCTATCATTATCAAAAAAAGCAATTAAGATGGTCTTCAATTTTAATTTGGTAATATATGATTTATTTAGGTTATTTGTTTTCTGTACCATTCTTAACTGAAATTTTGTCTCTATAAAATAAGCGAAAATATAAATTATGCAGCTTTAATTATAATTTGTGTATACGTTCGTGAAATTAATACTTGTAGAAGGAAAATATAGTTTTGTTAAATACCTCGATAATCAAGAAAGGTACTGAGTAACAAATCTGAATATAAATTTAATTATTTTTTGCTCTGATCTTATCAGTGCTAAAAATGATTACTATTAGTATAATGAAATATTTTTTGGTGTCTTCACTTTATATCGTTTTTCTTTCGTTGTGCTCTTAAATCTATTTTATAAATATTTTTTTGAAATATTATCCTAGAGAAATAAATAAATAATATAAAATAATCGATTCTATATGGTATAATGTGTCGGCGCCCTTCTTTTGCCCGATTCTCTATGCACTATTCTCTGATCCGCTATCGCCCAAGCCTTGGGCACGAGTAGAAGGAGGGAACTGGATCAGGCATAAGCATCGATGCTCTAAAAGTGGATATTATTAATACTATATAAATATACGTATATTATGTTAGATATAAATGTATTTTTTTTTATGTTTTATAACAATACTATTAACTCGGTATTATTTATTAATTTTACATCAAATTTTCTATTTTTATCCTCCCATTGGCACGTATTTGCTGTCACACGAGATTCCTGTCGCTTTTGTCTTTCGCGTCCTTTATCCGGTTCGAAATTAAACGTTCTGTTATCGATATTGTATTGTCATGATAACGGTATTTGTTTACGGTGTCGCAGGGCGCCTTCGATGATTTTGGACGGCACGCAGTCGTTAACGACAAGCGCGGCGCGCGCACTTCGCCAGATTAAGCCGGTGAAACCGTTTGTGGATGTGGCCGCCGGGTCCGTGACCGGCGTCTTGGGCACGGCCAGCCGGATTCTGGGCAAGTCGGTGACGGAGCCGCCCAAGGTGATGTTCCTGTACAAGCGGCCGATAGAAAAGTACGGCACGTCGCCCGTCTACAGGAATGCAGTTAACGCAGTCCTTGGCCTGGCCCTGGCGAATATCGTCTATCACAACAGTGAAGTGCAAGGCAATCGCGTCAAGAAGCCCGAAGCCACGCCCGTGCTCGCGAAACTCGAGCAGAGGCTATTGACTCTCGGGGTGCCGAAGTGTGACATCGATGACATCGTCAAGGTGTTGGGCTGCAACGGCAAGATAGACGCACCCAAAGAAATCATACCCAAGGTCCGTATAGCGAACGGTTTTTTAGATTTTGTATTCATTTTTTTTTTTTAACAATATTTTTAGAAAGCCAGCAAAGCGATTATAATGAAATTACGATAGGGCTTTGATCACCGCAGCTAATGGTCGTTATAGGCATTTAATTTTTAAAAAAGAATCAGTGTAGCATACTCGGGGGAAACGAAATGTAACATAATATATTTTAGTTCATTTCCACGGAAAATAAAATTATGTAGACGGAGTAAATGAGATTTCGTGGCAATTTAGTGTGCAGTTTGGCGTCGTAATTGTACGGCAGAATAAACAGTAATTTTTTTTTTTCATTCCTACGAAAAAATTTAATTCTTGCGAATTGATGAAGACGAATATAATATAAATTATATTGTAATAAACGTTATTTAAAATAGTATTGTCCGTACTAAATTACAAACGCGTAATAATGTTTTATAATAATTCTTAACGAGTGCTCAAAAGAGTGGAAACATTTTTACCGTTTTATTTAATATCTAAAGAAAAAAAAACGTTGACAAATTACGGTTTGAGCGACAAGACGATGAGACGACGATGAAAGTTATATTATTTTTTAAAACTATAAATGTAAATGAGGTAGAAAATAAAAAAAAAACATTTCGGTACAGTTAATCATTTTTTTGCCGTTTTTAAGACGTTATATTATAATAATTTATAATAAATTTAATATACACGTAGGTACCTATATATAATGAAGTCGGAAAACGACACCCGATAAAAAAACGTCTGATGATAAATCATTTGTTCGGGATGATTTTTTTTATTATTATTATTATTACATTGTCATCTTCGATATGTTTCAGTGGGAAAACCCTGTTTACGCTAATAACAGACGAACGTATCTTTTGGAAAGAATTTAGAGATGAAAAGTCTAACCGAATATCTCGTACATTACACTACCCAGCCCATTTTTGGATTTTGGGAATATCATTGATATTGTTCATTTTTTTGTTATTTTTCAAAATTTGTTTGGATTCCTTAAGGTTATATATTCGAAATACTGTTCAATTTTGTATATTTCCCAACATAAACAAATTAAATGTTGAAAATGCATACACTTGTACAATGTACGATGATCATATAATGTAATACTTATGTACTACACTCACTAATTTTGAAAACACAGGCTTATAATTTGTACACAAAAAAATAAAGAGAAAAATTTACTTAAGACAAAATGATCAAAAACAAATTTTAAAATTGTACTCTTTTTCTTCCCTGGGACTAAAGATACATAAGTAATCCGCTACTTTTGGTAATTTCTAGAAACTTTCGTCAGACCAGATGATTTCAAACTTAAGAATTCCAGGTTGTTTTATAGACAGATTAAAGCGATGTTGGGTTGAATTTCAATATGAATTTCATTATATTTTTGTGGCAGAAGGATATTTCTTTAAACACTCCTACAAACTTCATATGAAGCTAGGAGGATGAAATTTCGTATATGTATGGCATTAGTGTCAAGGATGTGTCTTCTAGAAGTTGAAGTTTTAAAACCCGCTCCTGCCATTAGTATACTCGAATTTGACCATTTGTTTTTAAATATTTAGTAAGTTAGAGTACAATTTAATATTCGACTCTGGCGGCGGAAATCTACAGCTAACGGATGTTTCTAAAAAATAACAACCAGAAAAATACGCATACACGAAAAAAAAAAGTTTTCCTCTAAAATATGTATAATTTATTTTACAATAGAAATTACAATAATTACAAACTTTACAATATTTTTCTCTAAAAATAACTATCTGTTACGCTGTTCCAGCAACGATTCGCTGTTGTTTAGAGTTTAGATGTTATGAACTCAATTGAAAGTTTGTTATTTGTATTATTATTAGATTATTGTATTCGGTTAAAATTAGACATTTACTTTATAACACTAAATTATATTAATTCGTTTTTTTGGTTGTAGTTATGTGTTTTACCGTGATTTTCAATTTTCATCTTAGTTTCTATCACTACAATATTAACCTTTATTGCCTTTATTGCCTTTATTTAAAAAAACATTTTCTTGCCCGTAAATAGCTGTTCCGCTCAGCTTTACACATGTGCAGTATTAAACGATTCTTTTTTTCTGAGTTTCTGAGATTTGCCATTTAATTTCATATTTTATACAAAATAACTTTAAATATATCTTATCATAACTTTTTTAATATTCGTAACAAATGGCTTCCCTATACATAATCAAACAAATATTTGAGCCGAAATGAAATTTATGTATGAGCAGCCTCGAAAAAAACAAAGCTACAAACCCTTTACGAGTCTCAAGAAATTCGTGTGCGAAATTTGGTATCAAATTTGATTCGGCAGTTTTTGATTGAATAGATCACGAATAATAATTTATAGTAAAAACTATATCTATAGATAATACGAAAGTGAATTCGAAGAGTTTTGAATTTATCGATTTTTTTTTAAAAAAATGTCGTTAGTATTGCTTTACATATAACCTCCCGGCATTCTTTTAACGTGCTCGGAACAACAGACGAATATTCTCACGCGACCGCGTAAATAATAAATTATTGGTATCGAATATAATAATATTGTACGGGTTGGCAAAAATAATCAAACATCCGAAATTATTAATAATAGGTTTATCGGTATACTTGTTAAATCACCCGAATAAAAAAAAAAAAAAAAACACTAATGTTATTTGTTATATAGATGATACATGTCAAAAAACAAATACAGAGTAATTACATATGTAAACAAAATATTAAACACATTACTGATTATAAAAATAATAACTTTATCATTGACGCACAGGAAGGACGACTCGTTTTAGAGTTCGTTAAAATTCTTCGATCAATTCGTATTTGAATAACGCATAACATTTTAATATTATAGTTTATTTTTGACATAAAATATATGTTTAAGGTTTGTGTAAATTGTCAACGAGTATAAAATCACAACCACATACTACAACTACGTCGTCGGTCGCGTGAAATTATTTTACACTTTCCATAAACACCCGCGATTTAATTGATATTTTTCAAAAAAAAAAATTTCTTTCAGAAAAATATGCGATTTGAACGTATCTCAGAGAAATGTGAAATTCAAAGCACATTTTACTTGATAACCAAGGCAAATGATCCCATTGGAAAAAAATACGTTAGAAACTAATTATTTAAATAACTTGTCACAAAACAATAATTACTTACTCGTAATCGTTATTAAGAGCGAACCTAAAACCTACTATTTATTTTATAACAAGTCAACGAATATTTACTCCGCTGGTTTAGAAAAATCAGAGTGTAAATAAAAAAACTTAACCTACTTGTTGGCCAGACCTCATAACACTCCAAGAAACACTATCATAATAATTAATTATAGATCGATTTGTGTGATAAGATTAATTTACTCAATAATTATAACAAATAACCTAGCATAACTCTGAAACGACATAACCGCGGTATACGTAGTATTACATCCGTGTCCTGTATATCTGATAAATGATAGCAAAGAATTATTGAAAATTACAAGGGATACATAATTTAAATTTTTTATCTCATAAATGAGCACGGTGGTTAACATAATAATTACCGTACCGAAATAACACGGATAGGTACATAATTATAATATTAATACCATCGTAATCGTTTCATAAATACTACACTGAGCCGTTGTTTCTAAATAGTACTATACATCGTAAATCCGTCGGCCGTCATTAATCATATCCTGCACCCCATGTGTATGTATTTATAAATATATATTTATAATTCACTCAAATTTTTCAAAAAACGTTTGCCTTTGACGTAGGTATATAAGAGTATTTCGCAGAGCGGTTCGCGGGTGTATTCATATAATAATAGAGTCTGTATACAGTGTTGCCCAATAACAATACGTCAACATTACAAATTCGGAGCGCGCGCTCGCGATTTAATTAAAGTGGAGCCCGAAATTATATTAACCCTGCACTGCCTGCCGTGGCATTTCGTATACGAGATTAACCGGACTAATAATATTATAGTCCGTTAATAAAATGCACGAGCAGTGGCGGCAGCACCGTGAAATATCGTACTTAAATCGAGGAACACAAATCCCCAAAACGCAATTACGGTGTAAATAATACGACGCACCTGCACCACCGCCGCCGCCGACTTATGATCGTTTCAACGACTCCTGCAGCAGTATTCGCGGTTGAATAATCTAAAGCGATTATTTAACGAAAATACCGACGTCTTGACAATAATACCGACAACGACGACCCCGTATATGCTTACACGGTACACATATTTTATTATTTTTATTTCAACACGAGAACGATGTCGTGTATAGTTCGTTTAAAAAATAAAAAATTGCAATATCGTTTTGTAAGTAAGTACTAATATCGGAAGTTCGATAACTCAAATTCGTATTTCATATAAAAACAATAATCTCGAGAACTTTCTTCAAAGAACTAAAATATACAATAATGTAAATTCTATGCCCAAACCGAATGAATATCGGTGATTAAAATACAATGATGAACTTCGAATTGAGTTCCGAAGACCCTGGTATGGTTAGAGAGATTACTAAATTAAGATTGACGTGGGACTATGAAAGACTAGGGAGCCTGAGTCTTTGTAAGACTCCGAAAAGATTTTTAAGAAGACAGAGGTTAAATTAGAGAGATTCTCTTAAGATAGACTCTCCAAAAAATGGAAAGAATCTGCAGAGAACAAGAATGAAAACAAGCAGATGAAGAGAAGAAAAATTCGTGAGATCATAATGAAAGCATCTTTCGGTTTATACAATTAAAAACCACAGTGCAATCAAAATAATGGGAATACATATTATATTTTATTTATTCGATTGATTTGTAATATCGAAAGTAAAATTCGATTGGTTATCAATAATAATGTGAGTTTTTTTTAATCAATTAAAACATTATTTTCCCCTTGTAAATTGTATTTGTTAAGTGGGATTTATAATTATTATTTTAATTTTAATATAAACTATTTTGTTTTGATATTTATATTCAATATAAACAATGGTTATAATTTAATAATATACGTGAATAATTTAAATAGGTGAGTTTACCGTTATTTATTTTATAGGTTATGGGTATACTGAAAACTCCCTACGGGGGGTATAACAAAAACGGTCCTATTCAGGAAATTCGCTGGATTGCGAGACACCCAAAAGGTTTCTACGAGCTGAGCGACCTGGAGAAGACCGACTACAATTTGAAGGTGAAAGGGAAGTACTCCAATTGTGCGGTATTACAACTACCGGATTTCTTTAAATCTACGAACAAAAAAGCCGGTAGTCCCAAAAACCCGTAATAATAATATATTTATGATACTCCACGTCATGAGTTAATTATCGAACGTTACAAAACTTTTGATAACAAAAAAAATTATGTACGATATTTATTATGTTTATAATGTTTATAAAACAATAATAATTAGCGTTATTGTATTTTTGATAAGTTTTATCAATAGAAATGTGTAATAATAATATATCGGTCGATATTTAATAATACTGGTCGATAAGCGTTACTTTTTTTAACTATCAGTATAGCGACAACAAATAAAATATTCTTTGTAATGTTTTAGTTATATAAAACCCTGTATAACGTAATCTATTGGTTTAAATGTTTAGGTAGGGTTCTAGATTTCAGAACATTTTTTATTCTACAGTATCCTTTATTTTGTAATTCCATTCTCGACAGCAAATCTGTTTTAACGCCATTTCCCGTTATTTCAAATATTTAAATTATGGTACTCTTCTGAACGTATTATCAACTAAATGTGCTATTCTAGTCCATCACTTCTATTTTACTCAACTTACAACTAGATATTCTGTATTATCATCATTAACAGTTAATGCCGTCACTCTATGAGTGGCTTTTATGAATTTTCTACCTAAACACTTTATTGTTTCTAAATTATTTCCTTAATGTATGATGTTATCTATTCTATAGTCAAATGACACAGAGCGATTTTTCCAGATATGTTCATTTCTCGTACTATTTTTCCAACACTGAAGGAAGTACATCTTCTTGCCGTTCCTTATAGTGACCCTCACAGGTTGTGAGGTTATGTTTGCTATCTCGACTTTTATTTTTGTTTAATTAGGTGAATTTCAATGTGGTTTGAAATTTTTCTTGAAAATCCAAATTCTTTAGGTACATTTAATTGACTTTTTCTATCAAAAGAATCATATGGTTTTTAAAATCAAAACATAATTTACAAACATCCATATATATCCGTTCTTTTTGGAGAATCTATATCTATATTATTACAAAAATTTGGTCCGTTGTAGAATCTAGTAGAATTCATTCTTTGAAAATTTATCGATTTCTCGTAATTTTTCTACACATAATGTCATTGTAAAATTCGCTTTAAATATGGACTTTAATGATCATTTTTCTCGGAATACATATCACAACTTTCTTAAGGCCACTTTACGCGTATATTTAAAAATCTACCGTGATGGTTCGATTAAATTTTTAGTTTTATTTAAAAGTCAACATTTACTTTGTCGAGAACAGCCCTTACGTGAGTAATTATTTCTCTTTTTTTTTCTCAGTAAATGCTATGCCTTTTAGCTACAAATCTGGATATTCATTCTTCTCTGATTAGCCAACCTTTTTATATTATTTACCGAATGCATTCAGCTTGTCTAATCATTCATCCGATACATGATTTCCTGGATACATATTTGACGTAACGTTAATCTGCGAAACGCAGAAACAAATTATGTCTCAGCAGGTAACCTAACATTTTCTACTTCTTTTCTATATAGAACTAAGCAGAAACTTTATTTCCCTTTCATTTTAATTTAACACTTCATAATTGCTTTACACTTTTGTTCACCCTCATCATTCTTCTCCAAATCCACATTTCTGCTGTCTAACTTTTTCTTGTCCTATCCTGTCCTAGTCACATAGATTTCGCTTCTTTAATATCATAATACGAATTTGTGTATTATTATTTCAAACAATATAATTATATTACTCAGCACATGAATTTAGGCACATAAATTCTAAATATTATGCAAACCGAGACACGATAAGATATCCTTTAATAATATTATAGCGCACGAACTTCGTCGTTTTAACTCGTGCCAAATTTTCCATAACTAATGCACACGCACATCATAACTTAATCATTTACCAGTATATACGAACGTGATTTTATAATACGTATAGATACGTAAATAACAACGAAATAATGTGATTACCATTTGAGTGTAGGTATAATTTATGCAATTATAAAACAAAATTGAATATACATATTTACTTAATAGATGTATAATATTATTTCTAATGTTTTTGCGAATTTGAAAATTAGATTAATTGAATGGCCATCGATTTATTGATACAGCCTGAAATTGCTCAAAACGTCCTTGTATACGTATTGTCTATTGCACGTGTCTTAGACAATAGTTAACGATAATCTTGCGAAAGTTTTTTGACAGGTTTGACAAGACAAAATAATAATAAAATAATTGCAATTGTAAGTATGCTGTTTGTTTAACACGCGTAATAATCGTAATAGTATAAAGATTTTTAATTTTAAATAATTTATAGATACATATAATGAATGGTTGGCTACCCATTAAAAACATTTAAGTCGATTTTAACAAATTTCACAAAACTGCGACAAAAAATTACAACGAAAATAAAAAAAAATGATTTCTATAATGCAATAACTCAATAAAAATGCTATGAATAAATTCCTAGAAAGTTTTTGATTGGAGAAAAATGTCTGGTAGAAAAGTTATTCACAGAAACAAAAAATAATATAAATTGTTTATCTCGAAGCATTAACGAGTTTAAAAATTAAGTAGAATTAATTTTGACTTGGCTTCAGCCTATAATTTTTGTTACTAACTCAACATTTAACATAAATTGAATTTAAAAAAAAACGAGTTTGTCATGTTATATTAATTTCAATTAATTTTAAATTTATCACAATTAAATTTAAAACCATATATGATGCCCAACGACAATAATACACCCATTTTAATATTGAAAAGAATTAACTTTTTTGGATTTATTTTTTTCTGATAAAAAAAAACAAGCAACTACTGTAAAATGTTACATTACCATTTCTTTTTGCATCCTTATTTTTAGAAGTAAAATAGCTACCTGCATTTCAAATATCAATCTATTGTGTTGAAAACCCATGAATAGATAGAATATTAGTTCAAATTAATTTCGTTGTTGAAATTGTTGACTTTCGTCAACCCGTTGACGAGAAGCTTTTAAATGAAGTAAATTTGTTCAGAAATTTTTGTCGAAACGACTTTCTTGACTAGAGTGCAGTTTGGCCAATACCCTTTTTTCTTTAAAAAAAAAAAATATTACCTAATTCGAATGAAATAAGTGCAATACGACTTCCCCCTCCCCCCAAAAAAAAAAACAAAATATTATACATCTAGTTGTGGTCTTGCGAGAGTGTGTTAATATTCAGATATTCTCAAACCAGATATATCAAATCTATAATAATATATTGGTACCTATAATACTGTCGGTATAGTGTGCCAGGAGTTATCTAAATCTGAATTTACACTTAATTAAACCACGTGACGTAATGTGCAACGGAAATGTACGTGAATGTACGACTTGAGTACAACGTGATTGTTCGTGGCTTATTAAAATCTACTTTGATTATAATACGAGTATAGCACATTAGCGAACCGTGTAGCACACGCGAGTACAATAATGGTACCCACCTTTCCATGCCTATCTAAACACCACACTGGTGTTCATTGTAATATTATAATATATACCTACCAATTGAATTACGAGTGTTTTAACGGGTAAGCAATATTGTAATAATATTACAATATATTATTGAATAAATTATGTTACCATAAACTACAATCGTGTTCATTCAAAATTCGCAAATAATGAAAACCCAGGGATACGGTTTTAATAAACTATAGTGAAAATTGTTGAGACTTACCTAAATGTAATAGATTGCGAAATAAGATTCATAGATTTGTTTAATTTGTATCTGTACGCAACGATTATTCATTGATACGATGAGGTGAAGTTCGGTTAAATTTATTTTAAAAAGCCATTATATCTCATCGAAATTTAAACGGTTTTAGCTTATAAAAATGTTTAACCATGTCTAAAATTCAAGTAATTTTGTTCAGCCAAACAATTATATCCACATAAAACCAAATCAAAACAAAAACAAAAAAAAAAATCAAAAACCTATATCTATACATATATAAATATTTTATTTGCAACAATAAAGACAATTAAATAGATCAAGAAATAGCTGATACTGCTGATTAGCGCACCACTGTGGGTGAAAAGTTGGTAAGGTAGTATAAGTAAAATAATTTAATTTATATGTTAAAGCAATGATAAATCTTTGCTAACGAAATAAGATTCTGAGTTGTTCGGTTATACTGCATGTTTCGAAACACCGTAAAATTTATGATTTTCATAAAATTGGAATTATAAAACGATTGCAACAAAAAACTCGTCTGCATTGCGCTCAACTTTTTTTTTACTACTAAGTAAAACTTATAATAAACTTCGTGTTCGATCTGCAAGCATTTCTGTTTGGTCGAACAAAGAAACTAAGTCGTAAATTCTACAGAAAAGTAGCTTTTTATTTTAGTTTAAATTTAATTGTCTGCTAATTAAATTATTTGACCTATTAGAAATGTTTAAAAAGTTTACAAGAAGTTCATCATAAGTTATATTTGATGGTAAAAAAAATCGAGTGTTATCTTGTAATATGAATATTTTTCTACAAGCATGTTAAGTTCAAATTTTGACGAAAATCTTAACAATTACGGCAGTTCAAAATGTGAACGCAATAATTTAGCGTTGCGAACAGATTTAAATTAAATAGCATTATATTGTATTTTACCTTCCTTACATCTTATTTGCAATGATGGTTCACGCATCACCATTATCAGATCTTTAAATAAAATTATTTCTTATTTTCGTAAAAATAATTATATTGTTAGGATTTTGGTTAAATTATTTATACTTTATTATCACACAAGGCAAAAGCCAAATTTTGAATATATCTGAGTTAATAATACGAGTATATATGTTTCTTTAAAAATATCATTATTTGCAAAGAAAAGAGAGGTACTGTTCCTTCATTTCTGTAATAGAAAGATTAATAAGGTGACGCCGAAAAAATAGAACGAATCCAACCTTTTTCGGTTGAGAAATATATGAATTCATTGTTCTTATTTCGGCAATTGTTCGTCCTATAGTTCCTTTAATTGTTATGTGATACAGTTCTTCCTCATGATAGGCCATATTCTAGCCCATCCTCTCCCATCGTCTTTTCATTTTTGTATGAAATGATTTTTTTAACAACTACTATTTTTTTTTTGGTGAGATTATTTTCTTTTTTTTAATAAGTGCTGATTTTGCTTGTCTAATTCTTTATTTTATATTATTCGTGCTTCTTTCGTCATATTTTATTGAGATTAATAAATATTTGAAGTTTTGTACTTGATTTGGAAAGTGACAATCTAGAAAAATGTTATTGAAAATTTCTAAATTTCTGGTCTAGACTAGAACATTTGTTTTGTTAGTACCTATTTATGTTTATTTTGTACTTTTTATAGTGAGAGAAGAGCATATTGTTAAAAATCATTTTCCTCTCTTACAATTAGTAGGTATAATATCGTCAGCAAATTTAACTATTAAATCAATGTTCCACCAACTTGATATTATAATATCATTGTTAGGGTTTAATGTTCATATTAAATTCTGATCATAAAATATCACATTAATTTGTATGTATGTCATTTGGCAACTGGTTTAAAGTTAAATGATTATCATAACTATGTCATTATATGGTACGGACTTTTTTCAGTTTACAATAGATATGTGCACATATTTTGTATGTTTAATAATTATGTCAATAAAATTGTATAAATATAATAAAAATATTACAAAGAAAAATTAAAACAATTCGGATGGCTATTAAATCTACCAAACGCCTAGTTTACTGAGTTACATTGGCAACGTTTTAACCGAAACCTTGTTAAGTATTTAAGTAAAAACATTATAATATATTCTGAGTGAAGCGATTGGTTTTACAATAATGTTTATTTTTTTTTTCTTCTGAACAACTTTTCTACCAGAAGTTTTGCAATTTTAAAATGTAGTACCTTTTCTGAAAGTAAATTTGACTGGGGTGGTACTTTAAGGAAGTATTTTTGTGATTTTCCCAGGAATTGTCCCTATAAATGGGAAAAATAAGGAAAAAACGTTGGAAAAATGGGAAAATATACTAAAATGTATTATTTTCAAATCGTAAATATTACGACCTTTCAAAACACGATGTTTAACCGAACTACACTCAGGATCGTTTTTTGTTTGCAATGATTAATCTTTGCGTCCAGATTTACATTACATTTTTCCTCTAACTCCTCAACTTCTCACCAACAAAAGTAGCCCACCTATCGTGCGAAGCTTGTCCGTTTGTTTTTACTTATATTTATTTTTGAGGAGTAATACCTAGAAGTGAATCTAGATTCAATATTGTAGAGGGAAGGGGTGCAGCCTCTCTCTGAGAAATTAAAAAAGTAAAAAACAAATAACTTTTTAATAACTCCAAATTGATCATCGAAAATGTTTGAACATTTGCCCCCACTCCTCAACTTTTGATTTCAGATATTTTTCATTAATGGATATTACCTCCCCTAAGGTAAAATTCACGTATCACCATTGCAGCTCAAATACTATCCCCATCGATAATCATAAATACCCCACCCCCACCCGCAGTTCTAACTGTTCTAAGCTAAAACATTTTTTATTTACATCATATTTATGACGATAATATAAATTATATTCTCCATTAACGAATGCTTATTGTACATAATATCGCGTTAAGTTCTACACAAGGTCACATATGGGGGTATAAAGACGAACGCTATTTTTCGTTGGAGACTATTCAATATTTGTGTCGACTTAAAGACGTTTATTCCGACAGCGGTTACCTAATATTATTATTCTCTCGGCTGATAACGAGTGGGCCATCTGTTACAACTACGGTAAGCTGACGTACAGGTATTTTTACGACCCCATTCCCGTTCACCGATTAACCGTAATTTAATAATATTAATATAACAACAGCAACAACAACAACAACAAAATAATTTCATTACTCTGCGAAAGTATACTATCATAAATTATAAATACCTAAATAATTAATCAACAGGAACACTGCCGTAATGATTGGCCGAAATTGTGTTTGTTATTATTATTAACTCGAAATACTTTTTCTCCTTTGATATTTTGTATTCTGACTAGATTACGTTGTAGTACATTTGAATAAAAGTGCTACAATAATCGACCGTTTTATTTTAAGCGAACGAAAATAACTACTTCGAACTACATACAGACTCAGTTCATAAACTTAATGAATTTTATGCATGAAAAATAAAAACTTCTTGTAATTTGGAAATAATTTTTTTTCATCCAACTAAATACCCTATAAAACGTACGAAAAATGATATTCAAAGTGCATAAAATATGATAATAACGCTTTACTTAAATTCGAATATTTTATAGTACCTATAGTTTTTAAACATTTCGGTGTAAGTAACATTTTGTCAACAATATAATTTACAGAATAGAGTTAATATGTGTAGATAGTTTTTTTAACATTATACAAACATACTACATATCGGTATAAATTCAATAGTTGTATTAATATTTCACTCGTCTGAATTTCAATCATATTGCTCATTTTAAACAGATGTCGATTTTTTTTTTTTGCATTCGATAATGGTGTTTTTTATAAATGGTTAGTATTATGTTAAAAATATTTATAGAACAAATACTCAAACGCGTTTTTTGTCAATAACTTTACGATATTTCTTGTAGTGAAATTTGTATTTCCTCCTATCATACTATGGTATTGAAAAAAAAAAGTTGAACTATATCTGGAAATTTCCGAAAAGTTCATTTATTTATGGTGGTACAATAAATTGTGTTATAATGCGGAATTTTAACTTTTTCAAACTTGGTCTACACCTTGGGTATATGTATTTTCCCAAAAGTCTTTTATCTATTTCGTTCTGTTCCAGCACTCCCCGTAGTAGTAGGTTTTGACTTTTCCGTGTGCATATCCCGCTCATTTCAGTTTTTCTTTTCTATAAATTATTATTTTATTCAAACATTATCAGCTGTTGCCTTGTGTTTGTTTTTCGTTTCAACACTCTTATTATATATTATTATGTACTTGTTTAAAGATCTTTTGTGAAATTATTCAAACATTTATTTAGCTTACTTAATCTGGCACTAGACATTGAAATTCCTACTTAAAAATTATTTATTCCACGAACCTTTTTGTTTTTAAACTTAGTGCAAAGTAACTTAAATAATATGTTATCTTTGTACTAAGTTTAAACATATTTACCCTATTTACACATAGAGTACATAGATTTTCAGTACAAAGTATTGTGAATATATTTTAAGCTATGTTATAAAAAATTGTAAAACATTACTTTTTTGTAATAACTTTATTAGAAACATAATTTTTAAGTTCAATAGTAAATTTTTATGAACAATTTTTAATTTAACAATCGGATATAAAAATATAATTTTGTGGGGTCAAAATAAAGTTACAAATAATAAATTTCGAGTTATAAATTACAAAAACTATTAACTAATTTGATGCATAATTTTTAAATAAGAATTTAAATTCGGGTATCAGATGATAAGACAAGGAATGTAATTTATTGTCTTCTGTTTTCCTCAGATCTAAATTTGTCTAAGTTTAGATCTGTGTGATTTCACCGGAAATATTATGGTATGTGAATGTATTGTTATTTCAATTTATTTTCGATCTAACGGCCACACTTTCATTAGGCACGTCCCGTCTCCCCTGATCGTCATTATACCGAATAAATGAATAAAAGAGATTATTATTTTTTAATTAAAGTCATAAAAAAAAAAAAACCCTAGTCTGTTGGCGAGATAGGGTAAAAAAACCGTGCGATTAATTAACGTTGTTTTGCATTAATAACCAAGTATAGTGGGGTACATGTACTCGGACGGCGGGTACAAAACAGCCGTCCGCACAATTCCTCCGCCTAACCTCAAATAGTGGCAATAATAATTAATATTATTCGCAATACCGCCAGCCCACTTTTCGCAAATGATAATTAAATGAATATATAGGTCGTACTGTCTGCTGGAGAGGGAAAGGGGCGGCACGTTATCGCGCGCGGTTTATACAATGCTGCGAAATACAATACGAACAAACAGAAAAAAAAATTGTTTTATTAAAACCCCTCCGTCCACGAACGTCCTATTTCTATTGACAAGCGGTTGTGGGATTAAAAAAACAAAATTAGTTTCGTGTTTCCGGTATACAGCTGTATTCTCGGATTGTGACTAAACCACCGATGATACTACTTTTATATAATATAGGTAAGTGGTAGGTATATACATGTATTTTTTTTGAATACGTTTCCATTGGGTCTGACGAAAACAGGTATATGGTGTAGTGACGGGTAGTGACGGAACCTTTATCCGGATATGACCTAATGGAATGATGATTTTCATACGGTGATAGATTAGCAGGTATTATAGCAGCTGATTTCCAATTTTTAATGTTTTTAGTGAGAACGCCAGACTAATCCAAACGGAAACTAAGAAATATATATCATATCTACGTAAATATATGTACTTAAAAATGAAATAAACAAAAATACTATCGTATTTACAATGATGTGTTGTTTTAAAACGAAAAGAATCAACATTACCTGATTAGTTCGTTTATCATTGCTCGGCATGCCATCTGAAAAAAAATATATATATATTAGTATTAAAATATTTCAAACTAAAATATTGAACGATTTTTTTTTTCTTAACAAATGTTCACATAATATTTAGCTTTTGACTTAGTAAAAAAATATAGCGGCGCGTATAAAAAACGATTTGTAACACATTCTTCGGATAATTTTGTTATTTTAATATTTCAAAAATGTCCGATTTATTATTATTTAAAAACTATTTTTTTAAACAATTATTTTTTTCTTATAACATTTGTTTTAATATACTTCTATCCCAGACAATAATAAATTATTTTGTGGTCATGTAAAGATTTTTTTCTCTAAACACAAAATGCAGTTCAATTATTTTATTTTATTTTTTTTTTTTTTGGAGGAGATAAAATTATCAGAATTATTATAGTTATCTTTCTGCGCATATTGAGCCATATTTATACACATCTCCATAATAAGGTTGTATACGAAACGGTTTTTCGACGGAGCAAGATTTCTCGTAAAAAAAAAACATATACCATAAAGACTCAAGTAACATAAACGTTAAATATTATTATGACATTAATATTATAAAAAAAAGGCCTGTGCGGTAGGGGGTGCATGATTTTCATGCCTCCCTGGGAACGCCACTAATATTGGGCAATTCATTAGTGGATAAGTGTTCTAACATTAAAGTGCTCACTAAAATGATAGAAAAAACGTTCAACTGTTACAAAATTGGAGATAATTTACATTAACTGGCACCGAGTCCCTCATTTAAGATACGTAGTAAACGGTACTATATCCCGATAGAGCGAGAATGAAACGAACAGTCGGGATTCAATAAGATTGTCAAAATTTCGATTGGCCCGACAAAATGTTGTAATCGTGCAAACGATTATATCCCACCAAATCGAAGCTTTGGGGTAATATAAAAACGCAGTTTAATGGGTCGTTCATATTATACGGTGTACGGCCAACGATTGCGATTAACTTGGCCGTTACACGCCGTTCTTCGTCGTTTAAAATAAAATATTGTTTATGTCGGAGCTAATTTTCCCTCGGATAAATCTCATACCGAACAACTGCAGCAAGCACCACGACGTGGAGAGCTATTTAAGAGGATTCGCCGATAGTCCGGGCAAATCACCATGTAATATATTATTACCTTTATATAATATAAGGGTTTAATGCCATTATCGTTGTACATAAGTATATACTTGCAAAGCTGCATGGTAATAACTAGTAGTAATGCACAACGATATATTTTTTAGTAACGATATCGTATTTTAGAATAACTCAACTGATTTAATAGATTGGTTGACTCACTCAGTTTTGTATAAATGAAAAATTGTACACTATTTTAACTTGCAGTGATACACGCTATAGAAAAACTTAAGAAGTAAAATAAACTTTAATAAAAAAAAAAAAAATCCGTAGAATAGATTTTTTTACAACGGACCAATGTGTTCGAAGGAAATCTCATTGATTATAATCGGGTCGACACTCGAGTGTCTGTACGATTTAAGAATGAGACGATAATTTAACGACGATGACGACGCAAATATTCTTTTTCTCGGCTCCTTTTGATCGACTTGTCTTTTATATAGGCGCATACAGTCAAAACAGTTAAACCTTTAACAAATATAATTTTGTTATTTGTGATAATACGTTTTAGATTGATATACTGTTTCAAAATCAATAGGGAATAACGCTCAGAAAAAATTATCCTATACATAACATATATTTATTTTGGCACTGATACTTCAATAATTATTTTCACTACCAATCTAGTCGGCAACAATAATCATTATAATATTATAAGTAGGTACCTAATAATTAGATTATTCCAGTAATATTTGAATCAAATAATTTTAAGTTGTTTTGTTAACCTCCTTTAACAATTAAGTTACTATAAAATAGTGTAAGATCATTATATTCTTTAATAGAATATAGCAATATTCTTTTTGCTAACAGGAAAAAATTAATTTATCATCGTATACAAATATGTTCTATGGATAGTACAATTATACAAAGTAATTATAATAACCTTCACATTCTACATTTGTTCTTAACAAAATAGTTCTTGAAAGTGTAAGTTTATAGTATAAAAACAAGTATATTATTTTATCCGCTAAAATTTATTCAAACTTAAAATGCATTTAATTATAAACAATTACTACGATTGCTATTGGAAAATCATAAGTTAATAACACACAGTGGTTTCACTTCCAAAAATAAATTTAACGAACAATAACGGTAAGTTAACATTTTAAAACACTATTGTTTTAAAATTTTTTGAAAACAAACTTCAAAAAAAATTCCGAAATCATGAGTGTCTTCTGTCATATTAATTATCATCCCCGTCAAACCATATTGTAAAATTAAAGATTTTGGATATAGAAACGCAGTATCGTAACCATAAACAAATTATTTATAATATCACATATTATTTTTAGGATAATGAAATACAGCATAATAACCAAAATACTCAAGACACGTGTATTTATTCGAAATGCATTAGCATATCACATACAATGTTATTGTAAGTAGTTATTTTACACTAAACACAGAGGACTGATTATATGATACTATAAAAATAAATATTTATTTTATTAAGTTGATCATTAAATTATAGATACAAATTCAATACAGCATAACTGAGTTTGTATTGAATACAATTTATATTAAAGTGAATAACAAATTGTCAATGAAGTGGATTATCCCATCCAAATTTGTATTTATTAAATGTTTTTAAAAGTTCAGAGTAGGCTAAGCCACATTAAAAACTTATCGAATTTATGTAAATTAATATCTTTCACATGGTTAGAAGTCATGGATTTATACGCTCAACAAGGCTTTTATTATTTTTCTTGGGTTGTTTTGATCTACAGAGTGTAACATGCCAATTTCAATTGCATTTCCTGTATACATTTGTAAAAGTTCAGTTATTTGGATAAGCGATACGTCTCGTCATTTGCCAACAATAATATAGCAAAAAAGGGTCCAAAGACTTATCGACCGAGTTTTCCTTTTTACTATAATTCTGCTTCTAAATTATTAAATTTCCATTAGGCCAAACCAGAAAAAAAAAACAAAAATAAAAAAAAATATTCCATCGCAGTGTCGTTGACGGTCTTCGGTCGTTACTAGTTATTAAAGAAAATAATTTAACTAACTATTGTAATACTAATTAGACAAGTTTTCATTTATACGTCTAACTGAGATACGTTTCCTCGGTACATTATCACTTTCAAATTTTTCGAAAAAATTAAAAATGTTACTGTCAAGAGAACGTTGAAAATTAAATTTTATGTTTCTTGTTATATCTGTCTATCCGACGGTCAATAAAATATGTATGGCAAAATTTATTTTTTTTTTACTTCGCTGGTTTTACGGACATGAATTTTGGTACGAAAATAAACATTAAAAGTTATTCTAAATATCATCGCTAACGATCAGACCTGTCAATTGTACTTTAATTTGTACCAACAATTTTGCAAATTATAAATAGGTACTTCTGCGTCTCTAGGGCTCGCGATTTGAGGCGGTTTTCTAGTCAGAAATTTCCTTCAGATATTTTTAAAACTTAAATATTATTTTCTCAGAGTAATTCCAATCACTGTAGTATTATAACTGGTATACAATTATTTTTGTTTCAGTCAATCACGAAAACCCCGAAAACCACTTAAATCTGCATTATATATAATATTTTATCATAAACGTCAAAATCCCTATTTTCGTATGTCACTCTACACTTTTGTTAACTCTTAACGACACAAGACCGTCGTCGTAAATATTGTTTACGGTATCAAAATTTTAACTCGTTATGATCGATGTGTTCGTTTAAGTGATGGATAACACAGCGTCTCATTTATATTCGATAGGTAGGCACTTTTAAAATCGAACAAGTCTGATTTCGTAAATTGCTAATATTTTAAGGCGTGAGAGCTTTTAAGATATTTCCTAATCCGATAATGTGGTCACAGCCTTCGGGGAGGGGGGAGACTGATTTGTAAAACAAAGAATTTTTGATCGATAATGCAAGTTATAGGTATAACAAAAGAGGTTTGTTTTTTGCTTATTGAATGCATCCAGATTCTTGGGCAAAATATTGCTTCAGAAACAATCTCTATAATATATATTATTAATATTATTAACTGACTTAAGCTACTTTGTGAATTTGTCCGTCTGGCCATATGCGCTCTATCTCTAAAATCTCTCAAGCTACACATCAGATCGTATGGATCTCTAGTATGACTAATGAGTATTTTAAGTTAGATAACTCAACAATATACGTCATTCAGTGGAAAATAGGACGTATTTTGATGGGGATTCAATTATGAAACACGATTCTTAAAGTTGGCCCCGAAAGGGTTTAGCGATATTATCGAAAATTCACAAAAAATAAAATATAAAATAATTACAAATAGTAATAAATCCAGAAATAATTTCGACTAGTTGTCTGTTATTGTAATCTCTGCGTAAACGTCTCGCGAAATAATTTGCTCGTTTCGGAATAAATGTAATTATTAATGTATACAGAGCGAATTTAGAAGGTAGACACGAGTTCATTAATTCTTCAATCGGAAAAGGAGCGGTATAAATTTGCCCGTCGTCGGTTGTGGGTTTTGTTTGTGATTTCAAACCAAAGCTCGGTCGCATGCTGTGTGTGCGCACGTGTTTTATTGAATTCTTTCGCAACCCTGACCGAGGTACCCCCTGCGACCGATCCAACCGACGTCGTCACCGCCGTTAAATGTTTATTCACTTGTAAAAATATATGTACACTATATACATATATATAGGTATCTATGTCTGTATGGTATTGTATATATAGCTGTACACCGAAAGACCGTTCAAAAGATAGAGAAAAAAAATATATAAATACTAGTCGAACCGAATTGACGTAGGTATACAATGCAATGCGACCGGATCTGATTTTTTTTTTTTACTTGCCATTATTTTTTGAATAAATTCGAAATGTATTCTTCTTACTGAAAAAAAACCTTGACAATAGATTACACTTTTTTCGATACGAAAAAAAGAAATTAACATATACAGAGTTTTTGGAGGACAAAAAAAAAACGAAATCAAATTCGAAACCTAATTATTATTATTACGCCGATCGTATTATAAAATACTCGTATATCTAACAATAGACGATGCGAAATATTAATAACAAACCGTATTATTTTTGCAAAAATATGATATTCGTTTAAACTCAATATTTACTGAATAACGATAAAAGGAGTTTTTTTTTTCATGTTGCAGGTAAGTGGCTAAGTAGGTAACTTCGTAAGAAATTGTCGGCCTTTAACTGGCACTCCCGTAAAAAGTTTAACAAATATTACCCAAAAACATCGACATAAAGGCTTAATGTTTACCTGATCACGATTAAATATGAGTAGGTAAATAATTGTTGTGTTTATAAACCGTGGTAATTATTATTATATTTAAGCTTTCGACACATCGATTAACTACAGATGTGAAATACGTTTTATGCTTAATCCATATAGTATAAATCGCAAAATTGAAATGAGATTAAAAGATTAGAAAAACTCTTGATATAAAATATAAAAAATTTGTATTTTATTTATACAGTAAAATATCCAGTCGGGAGGGACCCTTTCTATCCTGAAAAAATTTTTGGACTTTCACTTGTAATGGTAAATGACGTGTAACAATGATTGGTGTTGTAAAATTGTTGTGAAACAATGTTTCAGTATTAAATCCGAATTGGTTCTAATTAATTTAATATTGGAAGCTAATTTTGTTGTTTAATATTTGTTTTTTTTTCTCTGGTTTAATTTTGTTTTTCTAAATAAGTGTCGAGCTGTCATAGTCACTAACTAAAAGCTCATAAAAAAAAAAAAAACATTCAATGTTTTAAATATCATTCTGTGGTCCACCATTACCGGTAATTGTCGGGGTGATTTTTTCTTTTATTACAAAAAATGTGTGATCTGACACTGTCTCTCATCACCAGGGTATATTCTAGTAAAAAGTTTTTAGAAATTTGGAAGCCAAACATTTACGGTCCAGAAGAAAAAATTCTTGTTCGTAGGTTTATGAGATTTCCCCCCTCCTCTAATCTCATCTATTTATGGTTGTTTAAAAATAGCTTTTAAAATACGTAATATACCTACGGTAGGCGGGCATAAGTACATCACTGGGAAGTTTTAAAATTTCCATAAATTATGTGGAGCGAAAAAACTGAAAAAATAAAAAAACGCGTGCATCGTAAAAACGTAATTAGTTTGTATTTTATAGGGTCGTTACCGTTATGTAGGTTTATACGTACGCTAAATGAAAAACGTAAACAAGACAAGTTTATGACGATGGCGAAAAGGTAGATCAACATTGTAAAACGACGATACCCCGTAGTTACCCCACGTTTGTTCGTTTATCCGGCCGCCATGTATATTATATCGGGTAGTTGGTACTAATATAGGTTTATATTCGAGCGTGTACAAGAGTATATAATATAATATAGAACGATATTATTTTACCGACGCTAATTAAAAAAAAATAATAATAAACCGAAATCGTACTTAGTGTCAAAGTGCAATAGACCTTGTGCAAAAGCACAAAGTCAATAAGGTGCACTGCGTATACCGCATAGTCGATGAAATAATTTGAACCGGCCGAGTATTTACATACCATGGCCGAGGATCGACCCAAGCGGTATGTGTAAATACATGAATTGTCGTGGTTTTCCGTCGAATAGAAGTTAAGGCCTAAGTTTTAGATTAACAACTTCATATCAAAATCCGCAGTGGCTTTGCAACCAATAGTTCTCTTAGGTTTACATTAACTTTCTAGGAACAGTAACGGGTTGAAAAACCGAAAAACAATTTGGGTTGTATAAAAACTCTTTGAATCAACTCTGCTTCATTTCGGCTTGGACCAAACTCGGTTGGGGTCTGTATAAATATGGCAAAGAAATAAGAATAAACCTATTTTTTAGCCCAAAAACATGACGTACGAAAAAAATGTCTCGTGTTAAGCCCCTTTCTCTAAAATAAGTAGCTACCGTACAATAAAGGAAAAATTATATTATCATAATTATACGTGGTGGTCATTTGAATGTTAAAAATAATTTTTAGATTTTATAAAATTGGAGAATATTCGGTAAACTGGCAACGGGTTCTTTAAGTAAACATTCACTAAAATTCTCAAACACAATTAATATTCTGAACGAAGGAATAAATGCATGTATTTTACTTATAAATATAGGCCGGCTCGAAGGCATGAGTCGGTTCAAGCTGTGCAGCTCTACGCTTTTTAGAGGTTCCGCGTCTAGTCGCAATATTAGGTCATAATTTTATATAACTTTTTAGGAAAATATAAATTAAAAGTAATGGTCAGTGAAGAATTGTATTGTAAACATTTACCTACAGTCGGTATTAGAAGGTGAAAAGCAAAATAAAATAAATGTTATTGAGACCATATAAACACGATTGTAAATCGATATTTTCCACGCTATATATATATAATACAAAACATATAAAAAAGCAACATAACAAAATAAAACAAAATAAACGACTGTATGCAGGAGCAGTGTTTTTTTTTTTTTGTGATACTGCAGTTTAGTTTTAGTAAAACAGCAAAAAACTTCTTACAATCCAAACTCAGAAGAATCAAGAGCGGTAAAGCTAATACGTTCCTATACTTCGCTTTTTTACTTTGTCTTATCAAATAATAAAGTGCCACACCTACACCCAATTAATTTGTTCATGAAGTTGCTATTTCATAGGGTATCCATTCACGCCGGTACTGACTGTACGATAAAGTGCCATGAGAGATATATCTATAGCAGACATGAACTAAGAAGATAAATAATATTTATTGACCTGTAAAATCTGTATTTTGATTGTGTACATGAATTATTTGTGATGAATTCAACTTTTTTTTTTTTTTCCATATTGTCACAAATATTTCATTAGTTGTACAAATAAAGTTTTTCCACTTATATTATGCGTATAGTTGTGCCAAGATTTATATTCATAGATTTGGTTATCTGTAATAGTTGTTTTATGTATATGTGGTTTTATACTATGGTATGCGCTTCTTACCCCCTTTAATCCCTCCATCCTTAGACCATTTTTCGACCAAAAATCTTGGCCTAATCGTCAATACCGGTGTCAGAGGTTTCTGGTAGCAAATTTCTTATATAGTTGCAAATGGTCTATATAATATACATTATGGTTATGGACGTTCATTGGTTGATTGGGCAAGGAGAGAACATGTCCCCCTGGCTACTCCGTGTCTGTTATACATTTATTATATACATAAAATATTATAATTTATATTAAATACATTGAAAAATTGATGATCATACATGTTATATAGTGGGATTATTTTCACTGTAGTGGTTTCCCATTGGCCGTCGATGATAAAATTGAAAAATCAAAATAGCACAGGCGATTAGGAAATATTATTGAAAAAATACTGAGTGTGTCCCCCTGGATTTTCGAATATGGACGCTCTTGATTATGGTTGATTTTCTTTGTACTTTTCTCAATTACGGGTGGAAAATTGGACAAATTGTTATTTTGTTTCGTTAAAATAATTATTATATATAAATTGTTATTATTATCTGCGTGGGTAACTACACAACAAACACAGACCAATAACCCCAGAGTTAAAATCTAAATTATATATTATATATTTTGTTTTTGGTTTACCGGGCATTATCCTGTATTCATTTCTGTACATAATATCAGTAAAGTCTGATTATTATAATCATAAAGCACGGTTATAATATTATAATATATAGTCGAACATAAAATAATACACTGGCAGGTACAACAGCTATAGTATTATGTTGTAATTGAGCCGAGACACGGAATTTTCGGATAACGTTTGGCGTCGCTTCGTCGTAGGTATGTACACCGAAATATTTCAGACTAAGAATATGAATAAACTATATTATTTGATTCAAAAGGTCAACATTAATATTGATAATTGTCACGCGACGAATATAATATAGGTAATCGACCGCGGTCACGGTTATATGTACTATTATAATACCTATAATATAGTTCATCGGGGATTCCAGGGGGAGGGGGACGGTAGTTTGATCGTCTCCCTTTAGCCTATGTTAATGTGTATACACGTAGTTACACTAATAAGTAGTGTATTTGTAATCGACTATTGTTGAATACCATATTAC
This sequence comes from Cinara cedri, assembly GCA_902439185.1. NCBI lineage: Eukaryota > Metazoa > Arthropoda > Insecta > Hemiptera > Aphididae > Cinara > Cinara cedri. The sequence continues at coordinate 783,250 of CABPRJ010001448.1, read as the reverse complement.
CTAACACTTTTTTAACGATATCTTGTCTTGGCAGTGGCGTCAAAATACACTTATGCGATGATAATAACTATAAAAACGTTCGGATCGTGATATAATTCTTCGTCGGATGCAATTACTTCTCTCCAGGTGATTAAGGAGAAAAAAGAGGCGATAGAAGAGTGACTAGCTGCAGGTGTGCGGCGGAACGTGGGCATAAGGTTGGTTGAAATTAATTCAGATGTCCCTAAAAATGGGAAAGGAAAAGTGTATTGAGTATGTACAATATATAAAATATTATATTTCCCTTCTTGGAGCTTGTTGAAAACTGCCCCCACTATAAGTATCGAATATTGTTGTTCAGGGGATATATTATTATAAAACAATAATAGGTTGGTAATAAGAAGTTGTCCAACCTGAAAATCACCATACAACTATAGCTTACTCCAAAATAAACAATGTTCGCCAAGTAACACGAGTCTAGCACGTTAATATTCTCAAAGTTAAAGTTAAAGTTCTAAACGACTATTCGCGTGTGTTATTAAATATAATAATATTTATCGTATTCAGGTAAAAATATGTTTGCAATAATATCACCACAATTGAAAAATAGCTAGCGACTATAATACAACTATACACTATTTCTCAAGTAAAAAGAATAAAAAAACCCTTTAATTAATTATTAAGGCTATCAGAGTCACCGTATATTTAATACAAACAAATTTCTCACACACACTTCATAGAATATAGTTAAGTGTTTTAGATTCTAAATGGAGCGCAGAAACTTATGGTTTTACAATGATGTTTATTTTTTTATTTTTTTTATCTGTGAACAACTTTTCTACCAGAAAATTCACTCAAAATGATTGCTACAATGATAGTACTTTTTCTAAAAGAAAATCTGACATGGGGGGGAGAGTACTTTAAGGAAGTCTTTTTCCGATATTTCCCGGGAGTTTTCTAAATAAATGAGAAAAACCGAGAAAAACATGGGAAAACCGAGAGAACAGAAAAATAGGTACAATATTAAACAAATATTATTAAAGACAATTTTTCATGCATAATATGTAATTATTTTACCAAAATATGACATGTATAATATATTTTTAACAAAGCAACACTATCAATCGAACTTTACTCAGAATTGTTTTTTTGTTAGCAATGGTTAATCATTACTTTGAGATATACATTAAATCTCCGTCTGTACCCTTCCTTCCCTACTTCCCACCTATAACAGTGGCTGCACCCGATCTCATTATTCTATGACACCTTTTTTTTTTCATTATTCTTTAAAGTCGGTCGCAATGAACTTTAATTTGCAAAATTCCAATTTTTATTTTTTTTTCTGAATTGGCGTCCAAATGATTATTTAAATTTTAAATTTAATTATTAAAAATCGAAATTTAATATGTGATCTATAAAAGGTCTCATTCTTCAAATAATTAATATATTATAGAAATTGGACCGTTTTACGAGGCATGAGATGCGAGACTAACTTTCTTCCCAATTCGTAAAAAGTGAAATAGACTGCGGCCGAACAAACAGCGGGGAATGGATAGCACTCAGCCCGAACCTAATTGTACGTGGGGCTAAGTAACTTCAGGGCTCTGCGGTGCTTGTGGTCCTTAGTACGACACAGGGAATGCCGGACCAGCATGCCACTCCGGTTACCCTGAACCTCCGTACCTCCTTACTAGCCCTAGGCAAGGTGCATGGTATAGGATGACAAGCTCACCCACTAAAATTCGGAATTTAGAAGAGGAAGTTCGGTCAACATTTTGATGGATAACATGCGGCGAATAACGTTGCATTTGAACGGATTCGAGGATTAAATACTAGTCTATGATGGGACATTTTGTAACATTTTTCCAAAATGTGTTTAAAATAAACGTACTATTTGAAAAGCTAATATTTATTTTTATATTATACAATATGTTCCAAGGATATGGCTCAATCGATTTTATCTCGTTATGTTTGATGTAATTTATCGATATTACATATTTTAAAAGTAGGTACAACCTTTCATCGTATGTCAGTTTACCACGTACTGTTTAAATAGTAGAATATTTTTATCTTGAAACGACAATAAACCGATTAAAATGATTTAAATTTAATACTTTTTGGAAGATTTTTAGGGCTTCATTGCTTTTTTTTTAAATTTTTTGTTTTTTTGCTTCAAAATCTGTACTCTAATCATGATATCGTGTTTTTATTCGATTTTATTTGTATATATGTCACCAGCCGTACGAAATAAATTAAGAACAGATTAATGGAAAGTCTTATTTTAAGATATAAATTTACAAATTGGTAATAGATTTAAAATTTTACTGAATTTGAAAAACCGGTTCCGATAGCGTTGATTGAAAATCGTGATTAAATTATTTATTCTTACCGTCCAACGGCATATACACAGTATAATATTGACATTCCAAATTAATTCCGAATATTAGATTCCAATTTATTTACAAATAATGCATACCGAAGTAAAGTAATTTTCATATAGGCACCACCATATTACAAGCCAAATAAAGTTCCAATAATTGTAAAATATTAATTTATAATACGTATACCTATATAATATTGTACTAAACCACTCGATAATGTTCCAATATAAACACAACGCCTATGTCCCGTTTTGCCCGATATATATTATGATAAATGATGTACATATAAAATATCTCATAAACACTATTGATTTCACGGAAAATTATAATATATGTAATACGTAAATATATTGATATTGACATATTTCAATTTTGACCGCAAAAGATTTAAGTGATATTAAAGGTACACCAAAATACGCGTGTGCGTCGCGCATACGTATTTTAAATACGTAGGAATATAAATTTAAAAATAGTGTTCAAAACTGAAAGGTATTTTACTAATTCAATCGGTGAGTTATGCGTTTCTGAAAAGTTATAATATCCTTTTTGGAACTGAAATGAAACAAAAAAAAAAAACATGCTACAAATATACATACTATTTCCCGTTAAAAAAACAACTAATATAAAAATTATTATTATTTAATATTAAGTAGATTCGTTTTGTATTAGATAATTTAATTATGATTTATATGATCATAAATATAATTTGTATTCCATACTTTCATTGAGATTAAAATTATATGTTTCTTTATTAACAATGTACAAAAACCCTTTAAACAATGACCACGAAAACCATCTTAAATATCAAAAAATAATAATTATTATATTCATAATATAACATCTGATGTTGTCGATTTTCTGTGTCACACAGTCACGGTTTTGTTTACTTTGGAAGAGCTAATAGAATTTTATATTTTATTATTGTCGTCCCTCGTATAGAAATACAAATTTAAAAATCACCATTATCAGACCAGCACGTGTTCACTTATAATCGAAATTTTAGATATCTTTCTGCCGTATACATTTTGTGGGTAATCGGTGAAGGTATGGTCATTTTTTAATAAACCATCTATGGCTAAAATCAACACGAACCCCCACTCTACTGAGCATAGTTAATAATACAAAATAAATTATCATTCGAAGTATAAGTATAGTATAGAGATAGACTAAATAATCTGCTATTCTAACAACCTATTCCTAAGAGATAATAAACACTCTTTTAGTATTGTTTTTTTTTTTTTGTCAAATTACAACCCATCATTGAATTAAAAAATTAAATAAGTCGTTTTGTTAATTTGTGGGTGGGGAGTTGTTTAATGAAAAAAGTACAAGTTCCTGATATAAGTATACGGGAAATTAAATTGTTTTAAATATTTGTATTTTTCAAATAAAAATGTACCTATTTTAAATATTTTAGATGATAATTGCAAAAATCATCATCGTAAAAATATATTTTTTAAAATTTAACCCCTTTGAGGCACCCCTCAGGCCTGACCAATGTTTATGGAACTTAACACAATTTTCATTTTTAGAGTTGACCAAACTTGGAACAAATTTGGAAATAAATATTATCAGATGATAATATCCAATTAATAATTTAATTAATAATTTCCAATTTTGATACACATAATGTCCAGCATCGCCATAATATTATTACGACTTTTTACACTTATTACAACACACTAATATTATTATGATTAATTGTTTTATACAGGTATATCATCGTGATATGCAAAATCGTTTAGACAAATTGAATTTACGGGGCCCGGGATAGGAGAGGAATAGATACGCGAACCAAAAAAAAAAAAAAAATGGGGGGAAAAAAGGACAAAGACGACTCGTGTCTGATGATGGCTATAATGATGCTGTTCGCGGCACAAAGAGCGCGTGTTTCCCGTAAGAAGTAACGAGAGAAAAAAACATGGTCCAGTGACATTGCGCAATAGTGATATGGCTAAAGAAAAAAAAAGCCTATCCACCCACACTCTAACATAATGAAAATTCAGAAAAAAAAAACTAACCATTTTTGATTTATTATTACCGCAATACGCACCGGGAGAAACGAATACCTATGAACGTTCAAAACCATCAACGTACACAAAACGTATTCTGTTTACAATATTGTTATTTTCGAGCTGTGTATAGTAAATGGTACATGTCCGTAAAAGCCCTTTTCAAATAACGACGAGATATAATGTTGTACCCGAGTAATAATCTTTATGAAGACTATTGCAGTTTGCTTTGATTAACTGCAACGCACAACGATAATATGCGAAGGTCAAAATACCGTGGAAAGGTCGAAAATGTCTGCTAATCCCGGAATCATCGGGGAAACATCGGCAGTTTTTAATTCTGATTTTTGTTTCCTTTATACGGCTTCACCGATTATAATATAAAATATTTAATACTATATCATACAACAAAATCGTGAACAACAAAACTCCGTTACTAGAGACAAGTTTTTCTCCGCCTATTTCGTATTATAAAAATATATATATTTTATGATATATAATAACATATAAAAAAATAGAAATGGTGATATTTGAGAATAAGAATGGGTGAGAGTTAACAATTTAATTCCTCCAAAAGGTACATCCTTAATAGACCACCCTGCATAATACACAACATTTCATTAGCCCGGTTTCAATTTTGTGGTCTGTATTATGTTTTAAAAGTTAAAAAAAAATACACTTCTTGTACATGGTGAAATTTAACGCAACTTTAAACATTTAAGTATGCATATAAAACAATTTTTATTTCCGAGTTTGAGCTCATTTGGTCCAGATAAAGCAAATATAAATGTATAAAAAAAGCGGGATAAATATATATAAAATTATATATATATATATATATATGTATAATAGGATGCAATAGATTGCAATACCTACGCTCTTTTTTTTTTTTTTCAAAATTCAACAAAAATTATCAAAGGACAAAATTAATATTCAATTATTCGTATCATTTATTTTTATTTTTCTAAGCATTTTGTTTGTTCGTTAAACAGCGTCGAAAACCTTCTTTTTTTCTCTCTCTAACAAGGATAAAACAACGAAACATTACAGTAATTAATTTAAAACCTTCGTAAGACAAAACTTTTATAATGAAATTGCTCGACCGACTAATCTTCTGTTGTATGTATAAGTAGGTAGATACGAGTTTAGGTGTATTTTGTATATAACTATATAATCCATGCAATTCTCCCAATACTATAATTTACGTTCGGAAAATTATTAATTATTCCGGCCATTAGTTATATTAACCAAATTGGATATATTAAAATTAATCGTTTTGATTAATTATTCAATACCAAAGATAAAATGTTATTAAAATGTACGAACTCGTATGAAATACAAGCAAAATACGTACACGGACCGGCGATTAATTTTTCTTAAAACACTGCGCCTCGATACTATCGAAACATTTTCTTTAATCTGTCTATACCTCCATCTCACGATCAATTCAAAAATAATAACCGAAACTGATACTGCAGATAGATGTACCATTGGTTTAGGAGGAAAGTTGACAAGAAAGATCTAACCCAACCTAACAGAGGAAGTTATTAATTTATATTTGTGCGCAATGATAATATATTGCTAATGAAAAACGATTCTGAGTATTTTAATTAGTCGTATTTTTTTTTCTCATTGACAAAGTAATTCAGAAATTAACAAAAATTGGTTGTCTTTGTGTATTAATACGAAAACTGCACGAAAAATCAAACAATAACCTCCTCAGGTTTGCTTGAAAATTTCTGCATTTTTTTTATTGTTTATACAGTGCATTAAACTAAAAAATTTAATAAAAAAAAAAATCAAAATCACAATTCAGTATCTACCGGCCGGTTCAATTACCATTTGTAGTCGTGTCTAAAAAAATCGTTCATGAAAATTGTTCAGAATATATTCCAACGAAAAAAAAATACGCCAATGTAAAACTAAAATGAATCTTAGATTAAAATTCTACTTCCTCAAAAAAAAAAAAAAAAAAAATAATAATTTTGAAAAATGTTTACCAACACTAATATTTTAAGATTTCAATTCAGCCGGCTTACACTCGGACAGCTAAATCAATTTAACCAATACCGAAATCAGACGAAATATATATATTGTCTGCAATGAAAATTCTATTTCGATCGACTACGCCGTCGTAATTACAACTTAATTATTTAGTTTTACTGATTAGATTTGTTCGTGTTTGTTGATCGCTTGAAGGGGGTATTTCTTGATCAATATTATAAATATTATAAAACGTACTCCTATTTTGACGCCACCATAAAATGTATTATTGTATTAAATGTGTACATTTAAAACTATTAAACATAACATTGATGTAAGCATACGAAATGTTTTAATAAAACATTATTTTTTATGCGTAAACACAATGATAACATTTTTAAAAAAAAGACATTTTTTTATACGCTGGAATCCTCAAATGAAATAAAAATGTTGTCTAATTTAGGAGGAAAATAATATGTCGTTTTGGAATTTAATGGTTAATATAATAATTATTATTGTCAAGTTGACGAAAAAAAATAAACTTAAATTGTTCAAATCCTACGGTACAATAACGATGTTTAATTTGATAAAAAGTGCGAATCTACCGTAAAAAAGTAAAGGTAACCGAATTTCTTCGAATTATCAAAAACTAACGGTATTTCTGTTATTGCTACACAAAGCGCACAAATTATGTTTTGTTGATTAAAAGTAACAATAGAAACTAAATTCAAATACATTAAATTATATTATTTAATAGGAAAACGAACAACGTACGATTTCAGAATAATAAGCTGCACACTGTGCACACACTGTATTATAGAGGAACAATGGTGGCACCAGGGATGGGCCAGAGTGAACCATGGCCCATCTTAAAATCTTCACGGACGCCGGCTGGCCCACTCTGTATGATTACAAATTAATTCTGTATTACATTACGTATCAAATTTTTAAATATAGAAATACGAAGAAATGTAGATATCATAGTAATATTTTAGATTCTGAGTGTAGTGAAGAATGTATTGATTTTACAAAGATTTTTATTTTTATTTCTATTTTTTATTTTAATGTGAACACTTTTTTTACAAGAAAGCTTACTTCGATGCATAAGATGTAGTAGATCCTTTTCTGAAAGGAAATTTACTTGGGGCGGTACTAAAGAGAGGTCATTTTTCGATTTTCTCAGGAGTTTTCCTAATAAATTGGGGAAAAAAACGGAGAAAAATGGAAAAAACGTAGAAAAAACTGAAAAATCAATACTAAATTAAACAATTGTTATTAAAAAAAATATGTAATGCATATTTAATTATTTTACCATAATAACCTTCACGGATTGATACATAGGTATCAAGAAAAATGTTATCCTTAGCTTGACCCACCTGATATAAAAGTTCTGGGACTGCCGCTGTAGAGGAATATTTTTTTTAATAAAGAGGGCGTTCAGCTTTTGAGAAAAAAAAATGTGTGAATGATATTATACATTTTTAATGATTTGTGTGCAATTTAAGATAAATCTTCGTATAAGTATTGGTAGCATATTATATACTTAAGTCAGTTTAGACCTAAAATCTGTCCTATATATTATATATTTTATTTAATATACTTTTATAGATTAAAGATACTATTAAAATAAATGCTTTGCCAGTGAAGTACCTAATTTAGTTGGTGGTCTTAAAAGTACTTAAATTAACCTTATTCTTGAAGGTTAAATTTAAAATAAATAACTATGTATTATTTTAGTATCTAAGATAAAATCTCGATTTTTTACAGATCTCCGTGCATCGACAAATATAAGGGACATAGAAAATACAAAAGAGATTAAACGAAATATATTGAACATAAATTGGAGGCAAATTTGATTACTGTATACTATCGATATTTTTTTTATAGAAGTATAATGTATTTTTGGTTTTTTTGTACAACTCTGTTGTATTGTGGAATGTGAATATTAAAGAGAAGTTGGGAAGGTAAAATATAGAGGGGAATTACATTTATATATGTACACAACGACAAACCATTGCTAGCGAACGACAATTTGGAGCTAAATTTGGTTATACATGTTTTTACGATTTTGGTCAAAATTTGATTTTAAAACTCTAATAAAAAAAAACTACATTGCACTCAATTTTTTTGCTTACCACCAAGTACGACTTATAATAAACTTCCTTTTGAATTTTTAAGCATTTCTGTTAGTGATTTTTACTCGAACAATTTCATTCACAGAATACCACCCTGAATCAAAATTACGTAAAAAAACTCGCAAAATTCAAATGTCTATCAATAGCTTAAAAATAGCTTAAATATTTTGAAAATTTTACCACGTTTAGGAAAACACAAATTTTTCGTTCAAATTTTTAATTCACTACGTATCTTATTAACTGAATCGTAAAAAAAAAAAATAAATTAATACATAACCTAACCTGCTGGTCTATAAATGACTTGAAATAGAATGAGCCAACTTGATAATATGGATGAAAACAAAAAGGAAAAACTATGCGCTATACTGGGTGGGTAAGTGAAAAGTGAAAACACGTAAAACGTCATCTTTGAATCTTTGTAATTTTTGAAACAGTAATTGGAACAGATTCAGCCACCGGGAATTCGGGAGTTTCCCTGGTAGGCCGCTTCTTTAAATATTTATTATTTTAAAAAGTATTTTATAACAACAAATTATGCTAAAATACCTATACATTATTTTCAAGGACATTTTTTTTTACTAATGGTTACCTGAGTCGAAATAGCTATTGGTTTGTTTACATTTCTGAGAAATAATCGCTGTAGTCGGTTATTTAGTTATTCATTTTATCTATGGTACATTCATTGAACCTTATATGATAAGGTTAACCTAACCTGATATAAATACAGGGTAATTTTTAGATTCTGAGTAAAGCGAAGAACATAGGTGAAACTACGGGTCAGGCCAGTCAGGCAATGGCCTGACCTAATACTGGCTGAATATCATAGCATCATACTGACTTGGTAGTTAGTAGAATTTAAAATAAAATTTAAAAACTTAATTTCCACATCTAAAATGCCCACAATGTTCTGTTCTGTTTAAATAAATATATATATACGTAATGTGCGGGTATTACCAATCCGCACTCGTAACAACTATGTAGTATATGCGGGCTATTGTCTTATCGTCTTATTCACTACTCACTAAATTGTTGAAACGGCAACTATAGCGAGCGATGGAAGAAGTTATTTTATGCAAAAATATTTGTCAAGGTGCAAAGTACGAAATTCAAAAGTACTATATCTGTATTGTTTTGCACATTATTTGAATCTGTATTAGTGGAATATTGTATTTCACGATAGGAAAATTTGATCATATTTGACTTCTTTGGCGTTATTCAAATGGTTTACAATTTTATTAAGGTTAGTCCAACATGCCATACGATTTTCGAAAACATACAAAACACGATTAATTCAAAATTAATATTATTAAAATCTCTGTCCATAATCAGATGGGTATGTAGAGCAGAGGCAATATCTATAATTCGCGAGAACTTTTCAGTTATAATAAAAACAATAATTGAAGTTAGTAAAAAAAATTAAATTACCAGAAGTTAAAGTTAAAGGAAAAGGGATTATTTTACAATGTAATGACTTTAATTTAATAATTAGTCGAGAAATAATGCACACCATTTTACAACTGGTTCTTAAAGTAAGTAAAATACTTCAGAATGCTTCAATTAATTAATTTTTAAAGTTATTTTTTTTTTCATATTTATCACTTGGCCTGTCCTGATAAAATTGTCTAGTTTTGCTTATGATGAAAAACCTAATGGTTTACAGTGATGTTTATTTTACTTTTTTACTTTAGATTCTGAGTAAAACGAAGATAATAATAATATAGTTTTACAATAAACATTATTGTATTATTTTATCTATGCACAGGTTTTCTACCACAAATCTTGCTCCGATTTTTAAGTGTAGCAATTGTTCCAAATGGAACAATTTAATAGGAGGGATACCTTAAAAAAATCAGTTTTGGATTTTCTTAAAATTTTTCTCATAAAATATGAAAAATCGGAAAAAAAATGGAAGAAAACGGGGATAATGTATGAAATATATTAGTAAAATATTAAGATATTTTTTTTTCTATGGACAACTTTTTTACCAGCAATTTTTTTCTGATTTACAACGTTAGCAATTTTTCTAAAAAGAGATCTTACTGGAAGGTACTAAATTACCTCTTTAAAAAGAGGTAATTTTCGGTTTTTCCAAAAGTTTTCCCGGCAATTGTAAAAAACCAAGAAAAAACATAGGAAAACCAGGAAAACAGTAGGAAAAATTAGAAAATTGGTACAAAATTAAACAAGTATTAGTAAAGAAAATAAATAATTCCTATGTAACTATTTTATTATAATATGACATATATATTGTTGATAAAGCAATACTATCAACTGAACTCCGCTCAGAAGTTTTTTCGTTAGCAATAGTTCATCGATGATTACAGGTATACATTAACTTAACTATAACAGTGGCTGCACCCATCTTAATTATTTTAGGACAGCTTTTTTTATTTATTTTTTTTTTTAACTGTGAACAATTTTTTTACCAGCAATTTTGCTTTGATTTACAATGATAGCAATTTTTCTGAAAGGAAATTTGACCGGGGAGGTATTTAAAAGAGGTTTTTTTTTGATTTTCTCAATTTTCTCAATGTATTGGAGGAACCGGAAAAAAAACGGGAGAACGAAAAAATAAGTACAATATAAAAAAAATAGTTTAATACATATGCAATTATTTTACCATAATATGACGTAATAATACATATATTGACACAGTAACACATCTCAGAATCATTTTTAGTCGGTTTATTGTTGCTTATAGATAGATACATTAAATTCCCGTCTGTATTCTACCTTCCCAGATTCTCACCTACAACAGTGGCAAAGTATGTCAGTCGCTTTTACCATGATCCAGAAATTATATCGGAAGATTTTAAATGAATTTGATTTCTGTTTTTTCTGATTATTATGGAATAGTTTATTTATTTATTTATTTTTATTGGAATCTTTATTTTAAACTTTTTAATATTTTTACCCTTATTACATACCTTAAATAAGTACATTTTTTTTTTCAAATAGGAACCCTCCTCTTTTAGAATACATAATTGAATAGAGAATATTTTTCTAAAAATCTTGATATGCATAACAATAATATCAGATTAACCGTTTATGAGTTTAAAGTTTAGACTGGAGGAATAAGGAAGGGTAATAAATTGCTTATCTATTAAATTTAAAATGTATTTAAAATATACATATAATGAAATATAGGTACATAAATATAAAGAAAAATTTGTTTACTCTTTAAAGTTTGAGCTTGTGAGGGAGTAGAGTATTAAATAATACAAAAAATAATTTTTTTTTTTTATTTTTTAATCAAATATAAAACATTACATGTAGAAATAATTGTCAAATGACAGGATTTAACAGCGCACAATATCTTTCCAAATATGTAATAAGAAATGTTTAAGTGTGTTAAAATAATATGTCATATTGACTAAAATTTAGTATTAGGTAAATTAATAAGTGGACTGGTACTTTTGTATTTGCCCGGACCGAAATATTTCCCCAATCCGCTCCTGAGTACTATTATGTTCTCATAATTTTAGAACGCTTTTAGTTCGCCACTGATCCACTTTTTATCTATTTATTTCTCGTTTATTATACTGATATGGGCAAAGCAAAACGGAAATACAAATAATGAAAAATTGGCAAAGGCAACGCCGAGCGCCGGACAGCTAGTATATTATATGTTTAATGTAGTCCATTTTAGCTACGTCCACATATTGTATTATTCTGATTTCTGATCAATCCAAACACGAGTTATCGAATATTATTATAGTATTCGATATACTACCTAATGTATGACGTTGGTTATTATTATTATTATCGTCCAAAACAAGTCGATGATGTCCATCGGTCCGTCATTTCAATGCATACTAATGAGTTTACGTGTACGTACACCGGGGATCAAAAACCAAATAACTATATACGTATGTATAACAGGATTTAGGATATAATAGGAATTATAGATGTATACCTGTACAGATGTATATAGGCAATGAAGCCGAAAAAAAAATAACAAATTCATAACATTTGCTTACTACGGACTCGTAATAATATTTAATATGAATAAATTCTGATTGAAATTCGAATTCAAAAATTAGAAATAAATTTATTTTATAAGACTTGTTAAAATTTTAAACCACACTGTCGTAATCACGAACGGAAATTGCGGACAAATTATGTCTAAAAATTTAGAAAAAATAACACAACTACGTTGCACGTTTCGTGGTTGAGAAATGTTATTTCATTAAAATTTTCCTCTATGTATTCTCAAGTAAAAAAACAACGGGATCGTCGCGTTGAAGAAAAAGTCGTAACTCCATTATTCGGATCTCCGTATTATAATATTTATTATTGTAATTTTCGAGCTGAGGAGTATATTGACAACAAAAATGTCTATTGCTTCTCCTAAAAGATTACCATTTTGAAGTTAGGGCAGTTGGGAATTAGGTCGACGTGAAGTTTTACAGTACAACCAAACACATCAACATTTTGGAGTAAGAAAACAAGCTCATATAGAAATTACTGCATTTTATCGTGAGCTTAAGGACGATACTTAGAATACACGCGAAATGTGAAACGGAGGTGCTTATGGGTATAATAGTTTCATCAAGAGTATACCACGGACTTTGGGCGATTCTGACGTTCTCGAAATTGCTATAAGAGAATTACATGGAACTCGAAACAAACGATTATTGTTATACGGATACCCACAATACACTCGAAACGATTATTGACGGATATTAAGCGCACGATACCAGAGTATTTTCGTTTGTTTTTCAATACCCGTTTGCTTGGTGGTTGTTATTAGCACGAATTCAGGGAAAACCGGAAAGAAAATTAGGCTTCTCTTCAATGCAACATAATGTCGTAAATCGTTCACTTTTAAATTTTAATATGGTAACTGTAAACTTTTTAAGTTTCCATCATAAAAAATTCAATCCTGGCTCAACTGTTATATTCAATATTGCATTATTATTATGCAATATTAATACGAATGTTATTTTTTTTTTTGTGTGTCGGATTGTACCTACGTGCAAATATTACTTATACATTTGTAATCAAAAAAATAAAATGAAATTTAATTGTTTACATTATTTAATATATATACTTGTATACCTATCCAAATTTAACGTTAATTTGTTGTTACAAGTTCGGACACTTATTTCATTTATGTATTATTTTAATGGTAAAATGAAACGGTAAATTCGAACGTTGTAAGAAGTTTTTAAAAAATATTTCTTAAATAAAATCTAACGTAAGAATGTAAACTGCATAATGTTATACTTAAATTATTTCTGAACGCAACGGTTAAACATAAAGAACACTCTGTGTTGGTAGTTTTTAGTATACACGTATTAGGCATAAATAGTATAAATATGTAAGGTAAGTAGTGACAGTAGTGTATGAAGAGCTATGTCCTGGCACAGGTTTTTTTTTGCTATGAAAATCTATTAACTCTATGACCTTAGTTTTATACTTCTAACCATTGCTCATAGTTGAGTGTATTGGTGTAAAACCATCAACATTTGACATATATCTTCAATATACCAGCTGAATCCAAAATTAATATTTATACAAATTTTTTTGTCGGTTTTTGATTGAAGCAAGTTTTCTGGTAAAAAAGTTGTACACAGACATAAAATAAAAAAAATTAAATTAAATGTACAATTTACGATAGATTTCAAACCAAGTTCATATAATAAAAACCACATAATATTTAAATAATTGTTGGCTATACCTACCTTGAAATTGTTATTTTTTATGATTATGTCCGCTTTCTTTTTGGTTAGTTACTGTAGCTACCGAAAATCTAAATAACTTCCGATTTTTTTTTCTATCCAAATTATTAAAATTGTGAATTTATATGTACTGATAAAAATTATGTTTTTCGTGGAATAATTATTTTTTTCTTGGAAATGGTTGAAAATCCATCAATACATTTAAACCACAAAATTAACTATTAGGATAGTCATATGAAGCGCTCAACGATCTTGCTGTATCAACAGAACAATCCGAACTATTTTAATTTGTTTAGTACTTTTAAAAGAGACTCCTTAAGTAATAGTTTTAGTAGTAGTTTTACTGAAGTAGTAGCATTTTTCGATTTTCCCAAAGGTTTTCTCAATTTTGAGGAAAAACGGGAAATTATAAGAAATATGGGTATTAATTATAATACATTACGGCCTTCTTTTTTTTTTTTTCATATTTTCTTTTACGACAAAAAAAGGCTTTTTCTTCAGTGTTTGTGCTATTAACCGAAACTAAAACGATCTGCAGATACTACTGAAGGGTGTGTCATTCATTGTTATAGATACGAAGTTAAGTAGCCAACCTACCTAACTTCGCATCTAGTTATACATAGTTTACATCTGTACGCAAAGATGAAATATTGCTAACGAAGTATGATTTTGGGAGAAATTCAGTTAATGTTTCAAAAAGCTGTGATTTGAAAGGTTTTCGTCGAAATTTTAATTTTAAAGAAACCCCTTGCATCAAGTTCAACTATTTTTACCATCAAATACAATAAATTATAACGTTGTGTAATATTAAGCAATTTAGAACAGTTGGCCAAAACAGTTTTATCCACATAATACCAAATTAAAACTAAAACAAATCAAAAATGTCATTCAACGCGAACTTCATTTTCACAGTACACGCAAAAATTAAAACTACACATTATAAGGAGTAAATTTGTACAAGCATTAATGAGTTCATTGCATTATAGTTAACTGTAGGAGACATTTTTTTTTTTTTTTGAATTATACAAAACAGTACCTAGTTTTAAAATATTGATAAAACATTTCTGTATCAGTTTACCAATTCTAATATAGATGACTATTATTTGAACATATAAAGATATTATTTGAAATAAAAATAAAAATAAATTGTTTAACTGATAATCAACTAAATGTCAAAATGGTTAAATAAAACAATATGTATTTGATGCTACACCACGTATACCATTTGTATTATAGTTTTGAAGGATAATTACAGATGGCAGATTTGCAGATAGCGAATTCAAAAATGTTTAAAAAATTCAATAAATGTTTAAAAAATTCAATAAATGAAATAGTGTAGTAGCTAATAATAGGAGTTCTGTGGCGTAAAAAAGCACTTTTAAGTGAGTGGATTGCCACAATGAGGTGGGAAGATATAATAAACAAAGAGATGGTCCGAAATTTAAAAAAAAGACATTGACTCAACTGCAAAAGATATATATAATAGTAATAAGTAATAATAAAAGACGGTAGATTACGTGAAATCACAATCCACTTTTAAAGATTTTTATCGAAGACTAGAATAATGTAATGATTTGTTAACATAGTTTTATGTGAAATGATTTTGTTTTATTTTATCTGTCAACAATTTTAATGATAGTGGGGGCTTGCTGAAAATCTTGCTGCTAATCTTACTGAAACTTAATTATGAACGATAGTGTAGTTTGTGTTCTACTTATTTGGTATTTTGTTTTAAACATTTTTGATAAAATAAAAAAACGAACTACAGCTATCCAAGAAAAAGACAAACTTATGGATTTAAGTCTAGAAGACGGCATTATGTGATTTCTGTTTTTTTTTTCAGCATTGTTTAGCAAGTCGACATTTACATCGTAAATGTGACCAGAACTCGGAAGTCATATCTAACAATATAACGATAGAATACAAAATGTCTTCAAAATTAACAAAAATATGCTTGTATAAATAAAAATTAAGTACATAAGTAGCCAAAATACTCGAAATAAATTTTCATTTAGCGGGAAGTAAATTGAGAATCTGAGAAAAATATAAACAAAAAAATCACTAGACAAACTCACCGATGTAATTTCTATAGAAATACTTTGAAAAATACCCGCCAGGGTAATAGCCGCCAAAAACTTTAAATACTCGTTGGTTTCAAAAACTTTTAAAGCTCGGTAACTTGTAGTCAGGATTTTCGCAGAAAGTTTTACCACTGGATAGCGCGCTTTCCGCTCGTTCGCTATTCATGCATGATGCGTTTAAAATATCCACAGATTCACTTATTCTATAATATCATATAATACCACTCTATACAATATAAAAAGATTGCAAATTGTAAATAATATTTTATACACAAAATAATAAATAATAATAAATGATAATAATAATAAAATAATAATAATAATAAAATTATAATACAATTTTATTTTGAACGGAAGGATGAATAGGCCTCTGTAGGATAATATATGTATTTCCCTCGTCGGTCGACTTAGTAATATTTTTATTTATTTATATGTGAAATGTACGAGGTCACAATTTGAGATTTATTCATACGAATGCTGAGCTTAACACGATTATAAAATATACATCTGTATATAAATATTTGCGACTAAGATGCAGGTATTCATTTACACATAAACAATCACTATGGCATCTGCTGTAGGATGAATAATTCGTAATTTACTATACTGTATAGATAATTATTGAAAACTACTGACGTAGAGTTAACGGCTAAGAGTATTTACCATGAAATAAGATAATACAATCTTAGTTCTAAGAATAAAAAAATAATTTTCGTTTTTACTTTTTTTTTGTTTTAAAAAATGAAATAAATATACTACGCGTTGCACGAAGAAAACAGGTATTTTTTACTAGATAAAGTCGTGGTAAAATAATAATAAGTTTTACAACAATTTACCGATGTCGCGTGTTAAAAAACTATATGATGTTAGACAAAAGAAAAATAATAGAGGGTATAATATTTTCCATAATAATTGTGTACTTTATTGTTCATTCGAGGTCTTAAGCAACTCGTATTTTATAATTATTGATAAAGGTTATAATTCTTTTATTTTTAAAATTTAATAATACGACAAGAAATTAGAAAACGGTGATGCTATTTTTTCTTTTTATAGATCTTGAAGGTTGCGAGGAGTATGTGTATTGGTTTAACTACGAAATATGTTTTTTTATCTGTCTGCAAACAATTTTTCTACTAAAATTCTTACATCAAAAGGGATTTTTGATAGCAAATTTCGTCTAGTTGGTGCGTTGAAAACGTAAATGTTTGATATTTCTTGTAGTTTACCTAATAATTTGGAAAAACTGGAATATTTAAGCAATAACGATTTCTATTGTTTTCGAATTTGTTTTTTTTTTTTTTTTTGTAATTTAATTTGAAAAAGATCATCAACACTACGATTTTGAAAGAGACTAGGCACTGATTGAAGTATTATATAATATACATAGTGTCAATTCTTACACCGCGAAAAATCACATTTTCCGAGAAAGTTTTTTAAACAAATAAATTATAAAGATTTTATTTGTTAAATTAATATTATTCCACTTGAATCAACTACAAAACAAAAAAGTGCTAAAATGTATTTAGACGAAATAAGAATGTTTAAACATCACATAATCTATTACATAATTCAAACTTTTTAGAGTTACGTTATTAGTTTTGTCGGTTACTAAATTTCGGTTTTAAATTGTTAATATTATAATTATAATTATTTATTACGACAGTTTCTGGGGAAGTTTCCATCTGCCTTAACAGCAAGTACCTATACTTACGCCTTAAGTTTGAGTGGCGGCGGTAACCGTGCGTTTAAAAAATCCCGAAATTCCAAATTTTGTCACTATAAACAGCCCACAGTGTTGAACAAAAGATTAGTCGCTATATTATATTCTCTAGAAAACCATCATAATAATATATGTTACAAAACGCTGCGAAGTTATATTATGAAAGTTTTGTATTATACTCGAGAGACCTATATTCAAGAGCTGCATCAGAATTTTTAAATCTCGGGATTTTCAATTATTAACCTATACAAATAAAATAATAGGCGCCTACTTAATGAGACATATGGTGATAAAATATAAATACAACTGTTTATAATATGTAAAGAACAAAAAAAAAAAGCTAATACGCCTGATGGATGCGCCATTGTTATTTTGGTATACTGTTATAGGTAAGAAATTAGAAAGGAAGGATACATTAAGTTAATAAACCATTACTAATGAAATACGTATACATGTTACAAAATAGTGAGAATTCGACATTAAAACTCTTATAAAAAAAAAATGTACTACATGACACTCGACTTTTTTTTATTTTTTTATTTTTTTTTTTTGACCCCTAAGAACAATTTATAATTAAATTCGTATTAAATTTGCATGCATTTATGTTTGGTCAAACATTTTTATCCAAATAATACCTATACCAAATAAAAACTAACGAAAATGTCTATAAATATCTCAAAATTCACCAGAAATTGTTGAAGAATTTTAAAATGTATAGAAAAACTAATATGAACTTTATCTAAAGATTTTAGCTCTCTCTGACAATTTTCAACCGATTTACAACAATAAACCAAAATTTAAAATTACGAAATTATTTAGTACCTTAAACTTGACTCCGTAATTTGTACGTTCATTTCCTGTTTTTCCAAATTATTATGAATACTATTTGAAACATGAGAACTTGACTTTACTTACCTTAAAAGGTAAATTATTGTATTTTATTTAAAATCTGATCTATTTTCCGGAAAAATTAAAACAAAAACAATGGGGGTTATCAACATTTTTCCTTAATTCTATAATTTTATCTGATTGAAAAAAAAACTTTTTTTTCATTAATTTAGGACATGCATGATTTTTTAAAAATATACCCAGTTAAAAATATCAGTTTTTTCACGTAAATTCAGAAGTGACTGACCAAATGAGAGTATAATTAGGTCACCATAGTGATAAGGGTGTGTTACTAACCTTATCAATCTGTGATACAAGATAAGGCGTAATTTTAGTTAAAATGGTAACCCACAATACCAGAAACCGGGTAATAAGACACATTTGATTTCCATCAATACCGATCGTTTTGAATACTTTTCAAATTATTGATTTTTAAACTAAATTTGTAAAGAATAAAAATTAATTTCATTTCTGAGCTTACCGTCTTTATTACATTAAAACTCAAGGATTTAATCAAACATTTTTTTTTTTTTGACCCCAATGTACAACATTTTTTAGTGACTCTATGAATACTAGCACATTAGATAATTTATGGATAAGTTAACGTCATATACTATATCGTAAATTCACATAACAAAAATTATATTTTCGTATCAATAGTAATCTCCAAATAATTCAACAGTGAAAGATGACTATGTACGTACGTACAAGTTGTGCATTACTTTTGGGACAACCCTCGTATTATCGATTCTTTTATACAAAATATGAAACCTTGACGAATTTTTTTGAAGAACCTACAGGTCTATGTATATTTCAAATATTTTCATTTAATCTTGATCATCAGAATAGTAAAATAATTTATGAATTGTATTAATTACTAGTGATTTAATTCTTGAAAATGTATTCCACAAAAATAGATCTCATCGAAAATACATGGTTTCATTTTATTACTTACTAATAATTTTTCCACAGTTCAACTGTTTGATTTTTGATTTGATCTGTCTATAGGTATTTAAAGAAAACAATTTTTTAAATTTATGACAGATATAAAATTATGTTCAAATGATAAAAAATCATATGATATTTAAATCATTTTTACCTAGCTATGTCTTACTACCTAATGTAAAATTTTTATTTTTTATGATTATTAAAAAATAATTAATGCAAATATATTATAATGGTACATTTACCATACTCCCTTTGGTCGTATTTCTTCTTTATCAGCACTTTCGTTTAACGCGATATTAATATGATCAAAATTCAAAACTTATCAAATAAAATTAATAACAATTATACATTTTCCATGTACATATATTCGAGGAATGCAAAATGCAGGATACCACAAATAATATGATTTGATTAGGTACCTAACAAAAGCGATTATTTCGAGCCGCGTATTCACGCCGCTAAATGTAATGCACTATCCTATAGCTATTAATGATATTATTTGGTCCTCACTATAAAGCCATTAGTTTAATTTTATAATATTATTTGACGTGTTTTCTCAAAGGGTCTTTTGTCTGTACAGAGTACTTTGGAGCATGAATATCACTATGGATACCCTCAAAAAGCTTGTCTTAGTAGGGTTAGGTAGGCCTTGTAAGTAATTAGTATATTTACTTTCATACCGCCTCCGCTCCTTTCCCGATCATTTCAGATTTATTCAGCGGTCCCTTTGCTTGAAATTTGATTATTTTCGCGATAGACCTGTGTTCCGACGACAACACTATTCGGTTATATTATGCTGCAATAACTTAGTTTTAATAGACCATGGGCCGCGAAAGGATACATAATATTGTATACCCTGATGTTATACACAAAGAAACTGACTAGAAAATATGTTCAGATTTCAGGTAAGTATTAATTTTTCATTTTCTTATTTTGTAAACACTGAATATTTATAAAATATCAAAATATTATAGCGCTTAAAAATTGTTAAAAATATATAATTAGAAACGCCAAATTATGTAGCTAATAATATTATTATATTTAAATTAAAACAGTAATAATTTAATAAAATATAGGCACCTATACCTAGTGAGTTTTTTTTTTCAAACATTAAGCAAATATAATTAATATGCATTTAATATTATTTGTTCTTAACTTTTAATCGATTTATTATACGGTTTTAATGATTATCCCCCTCCCCCCCCAAAAAAAAAAATAATAAAAAAATAGGTTTTATAAATATTGCCACTCTTTTGCTATTGCTGAACTATATTCATTTATTGGGTGAATATATTAAATTCAACCGTTTAAAAAAAAAAGTTCTTAAAAGTAATATCGTTGAAGTTATCATGCAATAAAATAAAAACTATATATATTTTTTTTAAACGAATTTCTATGCAGTTTGAAGAGAGTGTGTTTTTAAATACAATTCGTAAACTGGATGTTTTTTTACTACTTTTATTTTAATAGATGCTCCATGCATTGGCACACAAATAGATTACCAAATAACTCAACTGCGCGTGATCTTGAGGGGGATGACTGCAGATTATTGCAGGCGTATTAGTATTACAGGGAAGCTTAAAATTTGCTTAAAAAGCTTTAAAAATAGAAAAATAGGCGAGTTCCACTTTTTCAATTGCCTACACTCTCCAAATTCCTCTGTGCTTCATATAATAATGACCAATATTATAATGTTTTGTATTTTTTATTACCGAAATATTCTCTAACTATTCAAACTCGAGTTTAAAAATATGGATTGCTATTTGAAAAAAAAAATCAATATTATGTGTTTATAATTGCATACTGAAAAAGAGTCAAATTTCGAAAATTCCTATATATAGTGTAAACTAAACAATTCAATACGATGTTTGAACCAAAACACAAAAATAAATTTGCTCGAAATCGCTGGTTTGTAATGGAAGAAACGCCCTGAACAGTTAAATAATTGATTTTTAATCATGTTAATAGAATGACAAATAATTTATAACTAACTTAGTATTACAATAATGTACGTTATTTTAAAATAAGATCTAAAAAAATATAATAACGATGATAAATATATAATACATTACATTATATTTTATTGCTGTTGTTAAGTAATATAATAAATACAGTATTTATGCGACGTATTGCGTAATAATATTATTTGTTTAATGGGATGACTGAGTTGTAAATTCATGCATAGAATCACTTAGTATATATGTTTTAACTTATTTGGATATTATTTACTTAACTATAAATAATTATTATGTAAGATTATTTACAGTTTACTTATTTACATACTTAGTCGTACTGGTATATAAACACACACACACACTCACACTCAAATACGCGAAAACCGTATCTTTATTTGTTGTACTAAAATAAACCCAACGTCACTACCAGTATTAAGATCTAAAATATAATCTAAATAATTAAATACTTATAATTTTTTATCTACATTATTATAATTATCTTAGTTATTTTTAGTAAATACCACAATGTATAGATATGATCATGATAAATACGTAGACAATTGACTATAAACATGATATTCACAATTTTGTTATAATATTTTGTTTAAATGTTGTTCTAGGTATACAAATTAGTTAATATAACTATACTTTTTTGAATATTTAAATTTAATAATATTTATTGAATCTGAATTACCATTTTTAAATTTTTTTTAAATATCTTAACAATATTACCTATTGTATTTTTTACTTTATCTAGGTAAATGAAAATTATCTTTCATCTAAAAAAAATGTTTGCTTATTTTTCTCAAAACTGTTATTTAGTGATGTCGTGTATCTTCACAGAAGTTAAGGCATTATACTAAAACGGTTTTATAATGATATATATTGTAAATCGTAATTTAATGAATAAAACGAAACGTTCTTATCGATGCTACAACACAAAATTGGCATATTCATAGTATTAACATTGTTCATTCTACATAAGCTACAAAATATCAAATAGTGAAATCTATGTCTAATGACCTTTTCGAAAAAGCACGACAGGTACTACGTCTACATAAATGATTTACTTGCAAATAGAAAACTTTCATAATATGCAGTGTAATAATTTATAGTTGATTCAATATTAGATATATTATATTATATATATCAAAAAGTTTTGACAAAATAACTGTGCATTGGAAAATTAAATCGATTTATTGTCGTTATTTTTTCATGTAATTGTTTCAAAATCGGATGAAAATTAAATGATCAATATAAGGTAATTAAATGACTCATAAAAATAACATTTTTTATAACACTATGTGGCGTACCAAAAAAACTGTTAGTATATGTTTAATGTTATTTAAATGTATTACAAAGTGACTAAAATTTCAGACGGGAATTTAATTTGCTTAGGTCAACGCAGTAAGGGGTTAAACTGTGATAAGGGCAGGGTAGAAATGGGGAGACACATGAAATTGAATATCATCTATTTTTAAGATTTTAAAAATGTCTGCTTTTAAATGGATAAAAAAAGAAAGAATTATATCCACAATGAACCACTACCAATCACTCGAGAATTATATAATGGTTTTTCAAATATTTCAATGAAAATACACTGTTTGCACACGTTTTTCGAGCTAGGTATTTATAAATAATAACTATTTGAAATATTGAAACCTTTTTTCGGTTTTAAGAAAAAAACTAATTTGTTTATATTTTTTTATTAGCGTGTTAATTTCAAATGTATAATAAATTACAACAAAAATAAGAACAATTAGGTATAATTCGTTTTGTAGTTACAAATTAAAAAAATGTTCAAAATTGCTTAACAAAATTTCCCTCAAACTAGTTTTTTGTTTGTAATGATTTATCAAATAGCACATAAATTATATTAACCTATACGTTTAATATTTCTAACTTCCCACCTCCAATAGTGGCCTACTCATAATACAAACATATCCAGATTTTTAAAATATTGAGTAATAAAATTGAATTTTTAATAACAGTCCAACACTACAATATTATGCAGGTAGATTATTTGATTGATGTTATTATTAATACGAATTATTGTATCCTAGGAAACCATATAACATCAAACGTTTACAAATGATTTTATGTTTTCATAATTTATAACAAATTTTGATATACTACTATATAAAAAATATTTTAATACTTCTACACGATGTATCAGAATGACACTTGTTCAACATCTTACAGAGTAGCTCATAAATATCAACCAAGTGACACCTTAGATAGCAATGTAAGTTTATTTACATCATAACTAATTTAGTATAATATTTTATAGGTGTATAAATGGCTAATGACTACTAAATTATTTATTTTATAAATTACCTAAAACTATTTATGACTAGTTGTAGTAGATATATATATAAGTAAAATAATGAAAGAATAAATTATTTTAAGTATAGGTAACAGCTTTAGATACTCAAAAGAAATCGATACCAAACAATCCAAATTTGAAACAGTGGAATTATGAAACAACAACAAATATTAATCATGATTTTAAATTAAATACTATGGATACAATGCAAAAGTCACCAATATCAGACCGCAATGATCGAATTCGATATTTAATGCCTCATTGGGAAAAAGTATTTTTCGTGATCATAAAATATTTTACTATAACTATAATAATGACATTTTTCTATAGTATTGGTCAACTTTTCTAAGACCAATAAACACAATTACACAAAATGAATTCAACAGTAATTTTACCAAATCCAAATTTACTTTAGATGGTAATGAAATACCAATCTCATGTGTAAGTACCACAAAAAAAAAATAAAATATCTATGTATAAAATATTTTTCTTAAAAATAGATCCGACCAAAACAATGTTTAGATGTTCGTAAAGATATCCCTTTAATGTCAGTACCAACAATTAGTGAAAAGGGTGTGATTAGAAAAAGAGATCCATATGTATCTACTCAAAAATTGGCTTACATCAAAATAAACCCGGTAAGTAATAATTTATGATACAATTTAAAAAATACTATATATGATACATGTTCACATTTAAAATATTATGTTAGATCACAAATAAACAATTAAATTCTAAATTTCAAAAACGAAAAAAAATTTTACCAGAATATGAATCATTTTATACCGAACCAATATTCAATCGTTTAAATACTATTCGTTTAATACCTAATACATTAAAACATGTTCCACACAAGTAATACAAATATAATTTTTTTTTTTTTTTTTTTTTTGGTAATAAATCTTAAATAAATGTATTTTATTTTATAGTGGTCTTAGAACAGTTATGTCAGAGTCTTATAAAACACCAATTAATAAATTATCAGAATACGAAAACACTGTTGAAGTACCAATAGCCATTCCGAATTATCCAAGTTCAGCCCTAATATTTACAGTACCTGGAATGTATACAACTGAATATTCGATAATTGGTACACACAAAAGATGTAATATTTAGAGGAGATCTTAATTATTAAAATAGATAAATAGTAAAAATAATTTTAGTTTAAATATTAAACACCATTGCAATTATTATAGTCTTATAGTAATTTTCAGAAATCGCCTTAGATGTCTTTAAATGTGACATTATATCACTTCAAGACATACGAGCAAAAGGTATTCAGATTTTCCATTTTTATATGTAAAAAAAAAAAACAAAATAGCTGCGGTATGTTGATGTATATTTCATGCCCACGCACTTCTGAATATTTTTGTATTTTGCAAATCTTGTAGAGTATATGTCATTAATTTTTTAAAAAACGTATTTATAAATTGAAAAATAGGATAGGATAGAAAAAAAATTTAGATATCCTTGATCAGATTTTTGGTGACTAGCAATTAATTAAAAATAAAGTAGATGTATTTAATTATCATAAGAAATGACAATTTTTGGTTACGTAGTACGGTAAAATTTAAATACTAGTTAAGTTTGAAATCAACAATAAATTGTAAAGTTTTAGGTTTAAGCGGAGCAAAAGATCTTATGGTTTTACTATGATATGTACTTCTTTAGCTCTCTCATCATTACTTACAGCTCTCCCTGAAACATTAGCATACAGAAAGAGGTTTTCTCGGTAATTTTTTTTTTCGCAAAAAAAATACAATATATAATCTATAACTAAAGCAGAAATGAGTAGTAGAAGAATCTTGCCCGTAGAGAGAAAATATCGGCCAACGCTTTTTTACTTTAACGCTGGTTTGTTTTTTCATTGTTGGTCTATGTGAAGTTCCGGAATATCTGAGCGTCCAAACGTTATATACATATTTATGGTGTATTTGGTGATTACGATGAAAATTATTATTATTATTAATTTTAATTTATTTATTAATTTATTTTATTTAATTTAATTAATAATTAATTATTAATTTTTTTTTTCTGGAGGTGTTAAATAGGATGGAACACCAAATAAAAGAGTTAATAGATGGTTGGTCTTTATTTGATTTTTTTTACTTAGCTCCAAAAGATATCGAGAATTTATTTTAAATTTATCCGGTTCCATTAATTAGGCACCCCCCCCCCTCGAAACTAATTTCTGACTCCCGAAATAGAAGTACAATTTCCCTGAGACGTCAAACGCTATGACCTTTGATTATGTATTTTGTGTATAAATGATGTCCTTACTCGCGTTAGACACGGTACGTTTATCCGTTAGATGCAGAGTCTATTTTTTTTAAATTATGGTCATAACTAATTAATTTTTATTCCTTCTGACAAATTTAAAAAGCAGAACTTAGGTTTAGAAATAACGTGCGGAAGAGACAACAGTCACAATGATTAACAAGTATTATTTGGAAAATTAGACTAAAAGATAAGGTAAAAAAAGATCAAATACGAAGTCTGACGCTACAGAAAAAATAAGGTAAACGTGGCGTTCTGTCGCGTTTGGACGCTGCAGGAAAACCGTACTTTAGGTTTATTTTTTCCAATAGATAAACATAAATGCATACTTAATAGTATATTATTTAATTTTAAAAATTAGATTTTTAACGGAAAACTAAAAAATTGGAGTTGCAATTGACAGATTTATAAAGTTAAAATATGATAAGAGTTTAGTATTTATCGAACAATATGAGATAAATTCTATTATTTTTAGGTGGTAACGAGACAACCAAATTTAGGAGTGCTAAAATTATAAACACATTGCAAACCTATCGTATAATGCTACACAATTCTCTTTAGACGAAACTTATTATAAGCAACTACAAATTATTCATTCAGAATTTTTGGATATAAAAATATAAATTCAACAACAGGTTCATTACAAGGTGTACTTTGTGGTAAAAAAAGAAATATATGTGATAAATAGAAATATTATAGCATTTTTCCTGTGGACAACTTTTCTACCAGCAATTTTGCTAAAACTTCTTCTAACAATATCAATTTTTCTATAAGGGAATTTCACTGGGGAAGTACTTTAGAGAAAAAAAAAACCGTTAACATTTCATATTTTGTGAAAATGGTCATTAACGGTCGTCATTTTCCGTTGAAATATTCCATAGATGTGAAAATATCAATGTAATGTGAATTCACTGTGATATTATAGTATTTGACCTAACTTATCTGAGCGTTAACTGATCTATAGTTGCGGTGCACTCATAACTAGAGCTCGGGAATTTATGTACTTAAAATCCACAAAAAACTGAACAAAACGTTAAAAAAGGTTTAATAACGCACTTCGAAAAAAAAATAATAATATGATAACAAAAAGACGTTCTAGAATAATGAGGACCGGTGCTGATAACTAATGCATCGAGCCTTACATTTTTCTGGAATTAAAAACTGTCATATGTATACAATTTTAGATTCGAAGTGTAGCGGGGGATGTATTGGTTGTTATTGTTTAGATTTTATTCTTCTTTTTGTTTTTTTTATCTGAGAACAACTTTTTTAACACAAATCTCGCTCCTATTTTTCGAGTGTAGTACCTTTTCCGAAAGGAAATTTTTATCTGGGTGGTACTTTCTAGAGGTCAATTTTTGATTTTACATGCGGTTTTTGTAATAATTGTTAAAACAAACGTAGGAGAACTGAAAAAATTATGTACACAATGTATAAAAGAAATATTGCTCTGTATTGTTTTTCGTTATAAACGGTTTATCTTTGCATATAGATATTAATCGAATTTCTCTCTATATCCAACCTTCATGACTTCTCGCCTATCACAGTGGTCAATGCGAATTCTGTCCTTTTTATTGTTTTCGTTCTGATTTTACCGAAAAACATTCGGCAATCCAAAATAATATACCATTAACCATTTAACCGTACGATATACTCTGGAGAGTAATTATATATCGAAAAAGTATTCAAAGACATTAAACCCCCCCAACGGATCCGGTAAACCGAATTCGAAATTATTAATTGTTGAAAATAGTATATTTAGGTTTTTTTCCCCCCGAGAATATATCTTCCGGAAATCGTTTCGGTAAACAAATTTATGCGCGCAATATAGTAATAAGGCTGCGGATTATAATGAAAAATTGCATTTTTTTCTGAATGTACTAAACCGATGATTTCCCAGCACAAAATTCGTTTCGTATATCAACCAATATTTAAATATGAAATTATTATTTTGAATTTTATATTTTTAACCCATTTTTGACACGATAAGTGCATTTCTAGGTTTTCAAGACATTTTTACATATTTTGATAAATTACACAGTCCTATCAGAAAATTCGATTTAATTTATTTCGATTTTCTCTTAAAAGAATTATTGTAATACTATAATTTGTCGACTGCAATAAAGAAAACAATAAGCTATTTATCGAAGTAGTAATATAGTCGTAGGTATTTGCACCATATTTGCACTTTTGCGTTTAGTCAATTTATACACCCAAAATACAAAAAAAAAAACGTTATTAAAATAATTTTCAACGTGACCTGTTCTTTTATTATATACAAGCGTATTTAATTGTATTTTTTAAAGGCATTTTTCTCGTTTTTTCAGACCATTTAAATCCGCAACCTGATAATAATAATAATAATAACAATAATCGATATTCTTCCCCCCCCCCAGTATACTTGGTCCGGGCGTACAGAACGCACGGTGAAAATCCGAAAGGAATACATCGGACTCGTTTCCGCGATACTAATCCCGGTCGCGTTCGAATTATCACGATAATTATAATAACGGGCTGGTCGGTACTTGTGCGCCGCGCGTATACGCGTAATACGACGACGACTACGACTCGCGCCTCCTTATCGCAATATAATATCGTGTGTATTCGTTCGCCTAATGCGCGTATAGTGTTCGCGAATCTCGGCGTCGAAAACGGTGTCCGACTTTTCATTACTAATTCATAATCGGTTCCATTAAGGCCATCCGCGCGCAACTTCGAAGACGTAACGAAGACCGCGCCGTGAATCCCTCACCCCCCCCCCCTCACACCCACCCCTCCGGCCACCGACCGCGGACAAGGCACGCGCGGTACGACGCTACGACGACGCACCTATTATTTATTTTCTAAATTATTCACCGCCCGTAAGTCTCGTTACGCGTCTGCCGCCCCGGAGTGTACGCACGCGCCGTCGCGTCCGTATAATATATTGTCATTCGTTTGCCGTTACAATGCCTAATGGTGCCGTAAATTAATAATAGCCAACGTGCCGAGGCGCCGCCCGGCGATTCGGTTTTATCGCGCGTCGCGGACAACAACGACAATATTGTAATTAAACGCACGCACACATTACGCGTACGTAAATTGTAAAAACCTCAAAGCGATCGGCTGTACGACGACGATTAATTCGCGTCTGTGCGTTATTTTTCGAACAAAAGAATAACAGTTTAAAGCCGGGCTTACAGGTTTTACTCGCGCGGACCGGCTCGCGAAAATCCGATTTGCGCAAACATTTTAACGTGGCGTAAACGGATATTTGAACGGAGCCCAAGTGGTTCGCGTGACTTCCGGACCTGCCTCAAAAAAAAAAAAACTGTGGTCGGCACAAAATTGAACGTGTAAATCGGCGTTTCTCAATCTTTTTTTTTTACTCGACGCACCTTTCAGATTTTCAAAAAACGCACACCGCCCTCTCACCTTAATAAATAAAATTTAAAAAATACGTTCTAGGATAATGGAGATGGGTGCAGCCACTGTTATGGGTAATTTAATGTATATATCTGTTAGCAACAATTAACCATTGTTAACGAAAAAACGATTCTGAGCGGAGTTAAGTTGACAGTGTAGTTGCTTTGTCAACAATATATATATATATCAAATATTATGATAAAATAATTAAATAGGCAATATATATTTTCTTTAAAAATATTTGTTCAATACTGTACCTATTTTTCCATTTTACCTCTGATTTTTTTTTTCAGTTTTTCATATTTGATAAAAAAAACTCATGAAAATGACTTTTTTAAAGTACCTCCTCAGTTAGATTTCCTTTTAGAAAAATTGCTACCATAAACTGGAGCAAAATTACTGGTACAAAAATTGTTCACAGAAAAAAAAACACCTTTGTAAAACCATAAGCTTCTTCTCTCCACTCAGAATCTAAAATTGTTTTTATTTTCATAATAGGCGATCTAATTAAAATGAAAAACAAATATACTCTACAATTTTTGTTCTTGGACATTTTACTATAATTCTTAAGTATAACTTTAACGTACACGCACACTAAATATTATAACTTCATGTACCTAATATATTCAAGTACACAATTATTGGAAATGTCCGTATGAAAATGGGACCAAAGGAAGTTTATTTACATCTATTAGGTAAGATAAAAGCTTGTTTATTACCATTTCGTGGTTATTGTATTGTGTATAAAGTAATAAATTATTTTTTATTGTACGCAGATATATACATTTTATTGCAATAAGTTATATGCATTTGCTATTATTGTTTTAATAATATAATTGTTTTTTATAATTGCGAATTATTTATAATAATAAAAGTCTCGCCCTCCTTAGCGCTGCTTCTTTAAGTAAACTGTCCCTCGAAATTAAAAAAAGCTCACAAGAGGGTAACACTGCTCACGTTGGGAATCACTGCTGTAAACGATTTTTTGAGGTTTGTTCAAGTAGTTCGGCTATAATAATAACACAATATTAAAAAATGTACTCATGACGGAGTAGTCCAATAATTGTTAAATATTTTTAACTCTTCGGTCTAAATCGAAATGGTATCGCAGTGACAACCATATTACGGTTATGATATTTATTTATTTTATTTTATTTATTTATTTATTACATACTGATTGTACATGTTATTTACGCCTTATATGCTTTTTAATTTAAATAAGTAGATATTACGGGAATTACAAAACAAAAAAATGTTAGGGAGACTCGGCACGAAACATTGGTCGTTTTACAACCACATCGGACGTATTAAAGGAGAAATGTTTGGAGAAGTTACTCCGGATAGTAGGTAGATAGAATTGACCCTGAGACCTGGTTGCACCTGGATCACGGAAGCTCAGCCGTTCCATTAGGCGCGGTGCATCAATGTTACCATTTAATTAACCCCTGATAAAACTTAGGTCAGAACTTTTACGCTTCTGCTTTAATAACTTAGGTCTGAAATTTCATTAATAGGGCTATAACCATGAGCTATGTGAATGATTTTCAAAGTAAAACCGACAAAGCTCAAGAGCTCATTATATCAACTGCAGTATACGGTGACCAGACTATGGTCCCATATTCTAATATCGACCGGATTAAAGCAGTATAAAGTGATACAAGGCATTTGGGATGATCAAAGTTGGATGAATGTCGTCTAATAACGCTAAGAGCTTGTAATGATTTTCCAATAACATGTTGAATATGCAGTTAAAAATTGATTTGTGACCCATTTCAGTAATAATCAAAGGACAAGATAGATATTCAGTGTAATGTTATCTTATATTTATCACTGTTAAGAGATAACCCTATGATATTGCACTAGGAGGATAATTTATTTAGAGTTCTCTGGAGAATTAAACAATCATCGTAGGGCATATAGAGTAAAAAATCTTGGCATTATCCGTAAAAAGTATAACTCAACACGGGAGAGAAACAAGTGTATGGTATTAATGAAAATATTAAACAAGAGGAGCTCTAGTTTACATTGTACACGTAGTATGGAGAAGTTATTGTAGTGAATAGTATCACCTATAATCGTATAAAGTAATGTAAATTATAGGTAAAACAATAAATGTTTACGGCATGGCGCTTCATTACCGATTTCATTGCTTTTATTTTTTGAAAGCTATGTTTTCTACCAGAAATATTTCTCCAATAATAAAAAGACGACCTATTTTGTTGCATTTTAGGTCTAATTAATCACGAAGTAACTCATTTTTTGATTTTACAAACAGTTTTCATAATAATTGGGAAAAAAAACCGGAGAGACGTAAAATGAAAAACGAACAAATTTACGACATATGATTTCATTGTTTTCAATTTTTCTAAAGATGTTTACTACTAAATATGTTTTTCCAATTAAAAATCTGCATTCTTTATTTTTAAATCATTTTTATTTTCTCCTTCGACATCTTTCGGCAGTTGGTTGAAAAATGGAAATTAAGAATGATCTTGACTTAATAAAGTAACTCGTAATTTATAGTATTTGCATATTTCTTATAATTTATCTTAGAGACACCTACCTAAGCTATAAATTAGTTTCAAATAATCAAGAAGTTTAATTTTAAATTTCTTTGTGGCATATTTCGAAGTTTTGATGCTATTATGCTACTTTGGTGTTTTCAGCGCTATTTGATGCTTATTTTTTTCTTATCAAAAAAAAAAAAATAATTTCATTATTTTTGAAAACTTAAGTAAACACCTTAATATTCAGTCCTTTTTAAGGAAAAAAATATCAAAAAAAAAATACTTTAAATCATTGTAATTTTTACTTTTTTCGAATAGAATATTTAAAAACTAATAATCGAAAATATTTAAAATAATCAAATATGTAAAAAAAAAATGTAAAAGGTACTATTGCTCGTTGTATTTTAAGTTTTTTATTTTATTTTTCCAAATAACTTTTTTAAAGTTTTTATAGCATATTTACTTACACATTTATATGAGTAGTTTTAAAAGCATATTATCATTAAATTACCATTTCGCTTATAACAAACTTTTTAGAACTACAAGATACGAGAGTCCTAATGACAAATACCAAGCACGTAAATAAAAAAACTCGTATTTTTTAATATTTAATCTCATATTATAATAATATTGTATTTATATATGTAAGAAATTATAAATGAAGTATAAAATCCCACTGGCGAGTTAATTCATAAGTACCTAATCTGTTTATAAACTTTACACTGTCAAACTTCGGTAAAAATTCATTATTCATCAGATCCAACCCAGTTGGCCTATATCTCTTGCTCGATATTATTCCATAGAAATGTGTTGAATATTTCAAGTCTCCGCGTTGTATATAAAGAATACTATATTGTGATATTTGTCGCAGGTATTGTGACCAAAACTAACGAAGGACTGTGGATATTTGAAAAAAAAAAAACAAAATTTACTAGATATTACAGATAAAGTAGACCCTTCGAATGTAGAATTCAGACAATATTTTTATAACATACGTTTACATCAGCATCAAATATTTCATGATTTAGTCAAATATCTTTATAAAGCATTGCCATTTTGATTAGACCGAGAGTAATGTTATTTATATACATATATAATATACACTGGTATGAGAGATTGTAATTTTTTTTTTTTTTTAATTTCTATGGGCGTTAAATTCTCCCTTCGTATTAGTGGCTAACTAACACTTATAGCATATAAATAGACTTGCAATTGAAAGAGACTACGAAAAAAATACGGATATGCAATGTCGTAAAGTTTCTAAAGGAATATAGTAACTCAAGAAGACGAACGGATTGGTACAATACGGAAGATGGGAATAGAAATCATTTTGACGGTAAAAAAAACGACAACGAATTGTGAAACCGAAAAAAAATTATTTATTTTGTGAGTTTCTATAGGTCGAAGGTACAAACGCTCGAAATACGAAAATAAAGAGTAGTGCGATGTCAGTGAGCGACGTTGAAAAAGGTTCGTTGGATGAAAACTGCAATATCGTTATGCCGACGTTATTACGTATGTTTAAGCAGTAGTCGGTTTTAATTAATTGACCGTGTCGATTTATATAACGATTTTATGGAGGTAGGGGGGAGGAGTGCTATTCATCGTACGGGTATCGGACCAAAAACGAATAATGACCGGGCACATTAAGTAGTGTAAAGACGATTAATCAATTACCGTCGTCGTTTTTTAATTATTTAGGTATATTGGTTTTGCGGTATCGAAACTTGGTCGTAAGTAGTGTACCGGAAGTGTATACGAACGAATCGATTCGTAATATCATTATTATTCCCAGGAACGAATCCAGAAGGAAGGGGGGACGATTGGTTGATTCCTCCTCCTTTCACTCTCCAATGTATTCTTATATCTGCATTAAACTTTTATCAAAACCTAGAAAATTAATTGAAAAAGAAATATTTGTAAACCTCATCATTGTGAGTAATATGTATAAGAAAAAATAGTAGTATAAACTCATAAACACAAAAATAACCTTTTCGAAATAAAAAGGCTCTATATAAACTAATACATTGTATAATATTTTGTCCGGTAAACTTCCTAGGTGCTAAACAACAATAATATTTTATTGATATCAGTAGATTCAAATATTTCCCATAATGGCTATTATATTTTTAACGTAAAACACAAGGTTATAATATTATACAACAATAATCGTGTCATAGCCGTTAATAACTAATTTATTGCAGAAGTTTAAAAATATTTTTTATAGGAGTTAGAAAATATTTGTGTAAGACGAGTCACAAGACTGAGTAATTTAATCAATTGGGTTTAAAAATAAATAAATAAAAAAAACTAATATTTAATTTGAGCTATAATTTGCAATTTTAATTAAAAATATTTAATTAGTTCGATTGAAACTTATTTAATTAAAACATCTAATACGTTTTTTTTTTCAAAAAAAAAAAAAGCCATTAGGATACCTAAATAAAAATTACTGAGATAAAACAACTCAAAACATTTTTTTTTTATTTTACCATGTTCTTTTTTTTTTACGCTAATTTCATTATATTAATTTCATCATTATCAGTATAGACACACGCCCAGTTTGAGAGCAAACCATAAAGTAGGTAATATCAAGGAAAAAGTCAAAAAATGATAAAGATACGACACATAATAACGGTCCGAAAATGACAAAATACTATACCAAATATTATTGTATATTAACAACGAATTACCTTATCACTACCGTGACCAGTGGCGTATCCAGAATTTTTTTTTTGAGAGGAATTAAAAAAAATGTAACAAATGATCATGCATTTAACATATCGTTACTATTTTACAGCACTAATTATATAAAAGTTGAAATATTTATCTTTTTTAAAAATTATAAATTTATATTCATTTTTCGTTTTGATGTTTTAGCAAATTCATTTACATCATTGATATCTACGTTGATATCGCGATGAATATATTTTAGTAAGACTAAACCATTTAAACGTATTTGTCCCGAAGAATTTCTCAAATATGTTTTCAAACGACGGAATGTTGAAAACGATCGTTCTTCCGTGGCAGTAGACATCAGTTTTGTTTTTATCTAGATAAATTATCGAAATAAATTATCTAAATAAATAATTAATTATCTTTTATTTCATCTAGATAAAAACAAAATTAGTCATTTGATGAATTATCTTAGATGAATGATTGAATAATAGTATTTTTGTTTGTAAATTTTAATATTTAGTGTACGACAAATCTAATTCTCGTTTAATATATGATCATTTAAATTTGAATCGTTACATTCATCAATAATATATTAATATATTTCTACTAGTTGCTTGAATTTACCTTTAATATCTTCAGAAATTTCCATTTCTATCTTAAATAAAATACAATCAAAATTATTCAAAACAATCCTGTGTGATATAAATCTTTCGTTCAATCAATCTAAAAAATATCTATAAAAGGTATGAATATTCAAAAAAAAATATTCTGGATCATCTAATTTAGATTGACGTGGCAAACTAACAGTAATATCAAATTTTTCACAGACAGTTATTATAGATAAAAATAACTGTTGAAACTCTATATTGTTTTCTCTATATCCTGAATATTATTTTGAACATTAGCAGTTTCAATTTTTAAATCAAGATTTACTGTTTGAAGATATCGGCTAAGTGGAAAACTTATGGAAAGTATTTTCACTGAAATAGATAAAGCTGTTTGAAATTTTAACTGTTTTATTGCAGTAAGAAGATTACTTGCAGAACTAGAAGTGTTAGAATCTGTCAGAATGTGTAATTTTATCTTGTGCATGTAAAATGGCTGATTGAAGTTCAAATATTATAACTGCATTATGGTGATCAATCGATCGAGTTGCACATATATTTTGTAGTTTAAAATGATTAGTCTGTGGATACACTTCTTCTAATAATAATTGCGAAATACTTTGTCTTTTTGGATAACCGAAAACGATGATTGATAAGCATAGAGCTACCTATTATTATAATATACACATTACATTGAACTGGACTTGTATATTATTAATTTTTATAATTTGTGTAAATTGTTAAGTGTAATAACACTTTATTATTTTTCAAACTATTAGTATTTTTTTTTTATTTCGAAGACATTTCGGAAGGGGAGTTACAACCCCTTAACCCAATACTGTTAAGTATTATTAATATTTTAACTTTAATTTTTTTAATCTAACGTCATTTAAGTTACAGTTATTCTATAAAACAAAAATAAATGCAACTAATTAAATTGCTTAATTGGTGTAGTGCATATTTACTACTAAATATACAACTAAAATTAAGTTTAAAGTTCCTGATAAATGTAAAGTCCTGATATTAATTACATATAAAATTATATATTAATTATATATTATATGCTGTATATTATTCCAATATGGAAATTGAATAATAAAATAAAATAAATTGCTAGGATCTCTATGCTCTTCACGAACACGTTTGAAATCGACATATCCACCATTACTAGTATAGGTCTATCTTATCGTTTAATGTCAACGTTTTGATAACACGAATTCTAGTCTTATAACATAATTTGTCTACCCATGTAACTTGCAAGTACCTAATTTATTTTCGTATTATTTGACGTATGTTTATCGACTGTTGCCTAATTATTAATTAAAAATCGTGATGACGATCTATTTAAACGATTTCAATATGTAATACTTATAAATATAATAGTACCTATAAATTAGGTACGTGTATTGTGTACTATATTGTCTATTTACAATATATTTAGGTGGGTATGTTTTTGAGCTGAGTAAAAAAAATATTGGTTTTACAATGATGTTTATTTTAATTGTTTTTTTTTCATCTATGAACAACTTTTCTACCAGAAATTTGAATGCAATTGTCAATCATAGCACTTTTTTTGAGAGGAAATCTGACTGGGGTGATACTTTAAGGATGGATTTTTTATTGTTCCAGCTTTTGTCATAATAAATGTAAAAAACCGGGAAAAAACGTAGGGAAAACGGGAAAATAGGTACAAAATTAAACAAATATTATCAAAAAAATTATATAATGCATATGTAATTATTTTACATTAATAGGTATTTTTTTTTTTTTTTGCATATTACAATTAATAGATATGATATATATATATATATCAATATTGTTGACAAAGAAATACTATTAACCGAATTCTGCTCAGAATTGTTTTTCGTAAGCAATGATTAATTGTTAATAGTTAATCTTTCCAACTTCTCGCCTATTACAGTAGTGCACCCAACATACTAAATACGTATCTTTTTTTTTTCGACCGATTATATCATTATAATATTATATTCATACAACAATGCTTATATTCGTACCATACCAGTCTGTTAATAACGTCAAATTTTCATATCTGGTGATAAAATTTAAATGTTTACGGAATTTCGGTATCCATTTGAGCTTATCGAAATGGTGGTTACCAACTTCACGTCATAGCGTTGATTATCTACAGCTCTATGACGATGTAAAACGATTTCGCAGAAGTTCGTGAGTTTAATACTTGAATTTCGGAAAGGTTATTTTTGCATAGGAATTTTTCGCATGCATCACGGCTACCGCATTGTTGTAGCGATACGACGGATCCTCCTTCTCTCTGTAGTCTTTTGTTTTTTTGTTTGGGTTTTTTTTATACGTATATTTTTTTTTTTTAACCGTCAAATGGCGGGGTCAGAATCTCAAAGACGTGACTGGGGTGAAGGCAAAGGGGAGGACAATGTTCACGATGTTTTCGCTAAATTTCGTAAATACGTCAGTCTGCACGAAAAAACACCGTTTCCCGCCTCGACAACCGCCCATCGCGGAAAGTTTAAGCGACCGAGGCGTAATCAATTTCGTCCCGGAATTCGCGGTCATTAGCGTAAAAACATCCCGAGGGTTTCCGCGCCGTCGACATCGATCCCACGTCTGCGTAATTTGCTCAAGACGCGAGTGCCGGGAGCTTTGCTGACAAATGCGAACGGGGACTTGCCGCAGCAACCGGCGGAGGACGCAGTTTTTACAATGCATAACACCGCAAAATGGTTCGGTATTCGCCCTGATCTTCTTCACCGACCTTTGATATCCACCGTCACCGGTGGAAGAATAAACGGACATACCTAGCCGACGAAAAACGAATAATAATAATACGACACGAGCACTGCAGGGTGAGTCTTTACGTAGGCGATACGTTCTAAACTTCAGTTATTTCGAAACTATTACGAATAATGTACTTTGTTGTTTTTTCCCACCGTATTGTAATTTATACGAGTCGTTTTTTGCATGTCGAATAGTATATACCAAAATATCACAATCATTTTGGATACAAAATAAAATACTAATACATTTTACTAATACTACGTTTCGGCGCTAATAGCGGAATGAAGGGCTTTAGCTGACTTAAGTCAATAAAAATATTAATTTTTATATAGAAGCACGAGAAAGACGAAAAGAAATTTAAAACTTATACTCGCTCTGTTAACGGTGCGTAGTTTTATTATTTTATACATTTTATGCTTCTATAAAAACGATTATATTCGATTGTATTACTCTATAAAAATACAAAAATTCCGACTAAAACCAAGCTAAAGTTCTGGATGTAATAATAAGAGGAAGCCTATCTCAATAATTTTATTTTGTTTTGATTCTGCAGAATTATCCTGTAAATTGTAACTACAGAATTTTGAACGGTATTCGGAAAATCGAAAAACACTGTTGTTTGTGGAATTTTAAGAAAATAAATCCAATTAACTGAAATGGAAAATAAAATAGATTTATTAACGATATAATGGTAAATTCAATAATTAAATACCGTTTGTCCGTGCCCTAATAATAGGTACCTACAGAAAACCATGAACTTAATACTATTAAGCAGTAGGTATAATGTATCGACATTATATTATGTAGCTGAAAAGACTTGCGATTGGTAAAAAATGGTATACGTAATGAATAAACTGTATATTGAGCAGATCTTTAGCTGCGTAATATACTATTTTGTGCGTTCCGTTTTTGTGTGTAATTTTACGTTTGACGAGGAGAGAAAAAAAACCGCCACCGAATCGTTGAATTAGAAATCCAACGGTAATATTATTTCGAAAATAACGTAATTTATTTTTGAGGTTACCTCAAAAATATCTACCTACTTTCCACAGAGCGTTTTAAATACCTAAGTCTCCTGAGACTTCATAATATCATTAACAGTAATAATTGAATTCAATTTCAGAATTCGTTACGGGCGTACGTACGTTGAACTTTTTATAATATATTATTATTATTATTATTTGAATTATTTAATAATTCTCAAAATATTTTATAAGTATAACATAAAAAAGTGTAAACTGAGCAAGCTCGTGTAGGGGCCCTTCAGTCTTATAACTATAGCAATTAGTACAAATATTATATAAATACATTCTTCTAAATTGAATAACTAATTTTATTTAAAATATTTAACACATACAAATATGATAATATGATAATATGATGATAAGGAAAATTACAATATAAGTGAATAATCAGCAGCTTATTGTAGTAGCTAATTTGTTAAATTTAATTTGAATATAGCGTAATTTGTATAATTATATAATTCAGAAGGTAAGTTATATTGTAAATATTTGAACCAGTGTATAGAAAATACGACTAAGTGGCGGTTTATTAATATTAGAGAATAATATTATTCAATTCAATTTTTTATTTAAATTTATTTTTCATTATTGTTAAATTATTAGTTGTTGTTAAATATTTGTTATTATTGTTTTTTTTTTTTTTATTTATAATTGGGTATATTTCATATTACTGCTGTAGTGATATTTTGAAAATATTCTGTGATTATTGTACGTGTGCCTATTATGATATAATATTGAAAACCGTGAAAATCGGCCCGAGAAATTATATAGGAAGAGAAATATGACGACGTCATAATATCGTCAGGCTCCAGGTAAAATATCTGCGGCCTCAAAGTAATAATGTCTCGTATAATAAATGGACGTTAACGATATAATATTCGAATGCGAGCTATTCAAGTTCAAAATCAAAGAATTTCGATGGGCCGCGGAAACGAGTTTTTTACCTGCAACGTCGACCGACACACGGTCACATAAACTCGTAAACTCTTGTCGAAATCTACCGTCTCAAAGAGTAATCAAATTAATCAAATACGATTATAGTTACCCGTTTACAATAGTAGGGGCAAAGCGGGACAGCCGAGTTATAAAAAGAGCTATTATTCCTTCAAACTTGTGGTTTTTGATTTGAAACTTGAACCGTGTACTCTATATAGAATATGGTTGTTAATATGTTGATAAGTTTTAAACGTTCAGTCAAGTCTCATAACGCTAAAGGTTAAAAAATATCGGGTTGAGTATCGTTTGCGCCGTTTATTTACCCGTTTTGTAAGGACGTCCCACAAATACTATTCAATTCACGTAAATATTAATACGCATTTTACATATTTTAGCCAGTTAAATTAATTGAACAGTGTATAAGAAAACTAAATTTATAAAAAGTTTTATTATATCTATCGTGGTCAATAAAATATATAAACTTTAACTTGTTTTACAATATTTAATATATAGATAAAATAGAGAAAATACACATATCATAGTGAAATCAAGACATTCCTTATTATATATGCTTAGAATTCAGAATTAAGTTTCAATAAACAAATAAAATGCAAATTTACAGACAAACTAACCGTTTATCAAACAATTAATGAGAAGCGTTTGTATATCCAGTTATCCATACATCCAGTTTTTAAATAAGTGTCAATTATATAGGATATTAACATTAAAATGTCGTTGTTCGTGTAAGATATAGTATATTTTCATAAATTTGTTTCGATGACACCGTATGGTAAATATTATAAATTATTTCTATTCATTACATTTTACTAATTTATTTTTACGAAATACCTTCACATGAAGAATTTATAACTAATAGAAGATTAATATATTTTTCTTATTTATACCGACGTAATGATAACGATACATCAGCATCGACGAACATTTATTGACAGTTATTATAACATTTTGTAAATTAATATTCTTTCTTCTCGAGCTCATTCGAGTATTCCTACTTAAATTTTTTTTTCTGTTTCAATTTAATATACAATCATAGTAGGTTAAATTTTATTTGAATAATATTATTCATACTATACATGAATGCTATCTATTTTAATTATGACGCACGTGTATTGTTGAAAATCGAAGCATCTCGAAACGGCGAGTTTTAAAGACGATCACGTCCCTCGCAGACCGGTTAAGTGTGATAAATAATAATATATTATAAACAACCTCCGTCAAAGAGCAAAAAAAAAAAAGTCGTTGAATTTCTGCGTACGAGTGATTTATTACACATCGTAGGTTTTATTTTTGTTTTTTTTTTTTTTTGCCGTGATGCACCTTTTCAAATGGTATTCGAGTTTTTCGTCTTGAATGAGCGAGTCAATGGACGGTAACGTCCATCGGCTTTCTATTCTACAAAATACAAAGCGAGACGTCAGGCCAAGGCGGAATGGCTAAAGAGGTGGGTGACCGCACCTAGGTCGGTGAAAATTTGGACGAATTGAATTATTTTGAACTGACGATAATCAGATAAACGTAAAAGTTGTTCGTTATGTACGCAAAGAAATAATAATTTTTGTTTAAATTTTTCAAATAGTCGTTTCTATTATAAAAACTTTAGGTTGTGCCGGAATATTGATAATTTTGGGCAGAAATGTCTGATTCTTTAGGCCCGAGTTTTTTATATTCCATTCCAGTGAGCTGTAACAGACATTCGTGATTTCATCCGTAAATAACCGATTCCAACAATATTAATCGGAACAATACTCGCGGAAAGTGTCGGTTTTGTGGTTGGTTTGATATATGATTTAAACAGACAGCATGGTACATACCCTCGACGTGCTATAACACCTCGTAATACGACTAAAGTAATAATTATTTTACGTTGTAAAAAAAAATACCCGGTTTATAGACTTAATTAAAAAATCAAATGTTCATTATAAAAGTAGAAAAATGAGAATTTACACTTTGTAAATTTGGTGTTGTTTTTTCAAAATTTAAGTTACAAAATAAGTTATAATTGTTTAAAAATATGATAGTATTAAATTTTCCAAACTCAAATAAATTTGTTTTCAATAGGGGTTTCGAATAAACTCAGGATTGGATTTAAAATTTGGGATGCCTAGAGCAAATTTTTTTTGAGATTCTAGCGATAAAAAAAAATTTAAAATATCCAATATCTAAGTATTTGAGGAAAAAATTTGTAAAAGTAAAAATTTGCAAACTTGCATGATATAACTATCTACTTAAAATGTTTTTATTTCCAGTTTAAAATACTGCTGTTCATGTATCACAAATTTTAATATTCATTTAGATATAGCAATAATATAAAAATTATATTAAACCTTCATACTTTTAAGAGTAAAAAGACGTCCTAAGATAATAAGGACAGGTGAAGCCATTGTTATAGATAATTTAATATAAATCTGTAAGCAACGATAAACCATTACTTACGAAAAAAAAAACGATTCTGAGCGAAGTTAAGTTGATAGTGATAATTTGTCAACAATATATATGTCATATAATGGTAAAATAACTAAAAAGACGTTATATTTTATCTTTAATAATATTTGTTTAATGTACCGATTTTACCAATTTTCCTTCGTTTTTTCCGGTTTTCCAATGTTTTATCCCGGTTTTTCACATTTGCTCGGAAAACTCGGAGAAAATTGAAAAATGACCTTTCTAAAGTATCTCTCCACATTGATTCCCTTTTAGAAAAAGTGCTACACTAGAAATCCGAGCAAGTTTTTTAGTAGAAAAGTTGTTACAGATAAAAAAAAAATGTATCTTTTTAAAACCGCCCTACTCAGAATCTAAAATAAGGATATTAATCACATAACAATTTGTTATTACAATTTTGAAATCAAATCTTCACACTGTTATATTATTTATTTAAAAACAAAACGACGGACATACTTCTCACATGGATGTAGCCACTGTTGTTGGTGAGAAGTTGAGAAGGTAGAATATAGAAGGGAAATTAATTTGTATATGTAAGCAACGTTAAACCATTGCTTACAAAAAACGACTCTGAGCGGAGTTCAGTTGATAGTGATTCTTTGTCAACAACAAATACCTATATCATATTATGGTAAAATAATTAAGTAGGAATTATATATTTTCTTTAATAATATTTGTTTAATATTGTACCGATTTTCCCGTTTTTCCTGCGTTTTTCTCGGTTTTTCATAATTGCTGACCAATGGAACGTT
Source organism: Cinara cedri (assembly GCA_902439185.1). Taxonomy (NCBI): domain Eukaryota; kingdom Metazoa; phylum Arthropoda; class Insecta; order Hemiptera; family Aphididae; genus Cinara; species Cinara cedri. The sequence continues at coordinate 739,740 of CABPRJ010001448.1, read as the reverse complement.
TATACCTATATACTCAAATATTTTGTGTTCACTGGATGTCCCATTGACATTATGTTATCATGTGAAATCTTGACGTATTATATTGCTACTCAAATAATGTTAATACAAATAAATATTTATTTTTAGAATTTTCAAAAATTTTTACATTTTTTATGTAATCTGGCATTCGGCATCCGGATCCCCCCCAAACATGTGTTGTTCAGGAAAAGTGCCTTTAAAACCCTCCGTAAAATATGGCCCTGAGTAAACTAAAACCGACGTTGCGCAGTATAAGTTCTCTTCTTTCTATAATGAAAATTTAGTTTGTTAACGAAGTTTGTAGCCCGAATAGTTTTTTTTTTGCGTGAAACGGTTTTAGATTCTGAGTAAAGCAAAGAAGATTATGATTTTACAAAAATGTTTTTTTTTCTGTGGACAACTTTTCTACCAGAGGACTAGCTCCGATTTTTACATGTAGCAAATTCTTCTGAAAGAAAATCGGTGTGAGGAGATACCTGAAAGAGGTCATTTTTCGACTTTTTCAAGAATTTTGTCATCAAATGCGAAAAACTGGGAAAAAACATGCGAAAACCGGGAAAACTATGATAATCGGTACAACATTAAACAAATATTATTAAAGAAAATGTATAAAGCCTATTTAATTATTTTACTATAATATAGCATGTATATTGTTGACAAAGCATCACTATCAATTGAACTCCGCTCAGAATCGTTTTTTCGTAAGCCATGGTTTATCGTTGTTTACAGATTTACAATTACCTATAACAGTGGCTGCACCCATCTCCATTATCCTAGGACGTCTTTTTCATAAATATTTTTGTTAATTTTATGATTACACAATAAATACTTACGAAAAAAGTACAAGATTACTTGTTAAATGTATATGAAAGTAAATTGAAATGTTTTTTAGTCACCCAAATTGCCTTTTTTTTTTAAAAATATCAAGAAAAATGGCATTTCATCTATGCCGAATCGTTGTTACGAATTTTTACTTTTTCTAATGAAACACGACGTATATAACGACTATTAGTTAAAAATATATAACTTATGTAAGTAATGTTATACTTTACATCGAAAACATGTTTGTCAAAAAAATTATCAAACCATTGAGGTTTTTAATTATAAACTGACAAGAACTTTATTTTGTGCACTTATTAATAACAAAATATATTAAATACACAGACACCGTATATACTATTGTATTTTCTATCTCGTCTCGGTGTCTGTTTTTGAAGTCAACATATGTGCAAGTGTTGATAGCAGTGGATGTAAAATTAAAAAAAATCTAAAAAACTGACCGGAGAAGAATATCACCTCAGTAGGCCGTGTGAAGGTGGAGAGAAATTAAAAGGCACAAAAAAAAATATTTGGATGCGAAGTTTTATGAATATGAAAAATTATAGAATAATATATGTTTATTATCATTAATCTCCTAAAGATGTCAAAAAGAAAAAAACACCAGGACTGACTAGATAAAACGTTGGGTACATAATAATTATTTGAAGTACTGCATAGCACTTATATAGCTAGATACCGTACAAATTTCCGAGAATATTATTAAAAAAGGTTTGACTCACTTTTTTTATTGGCATTATACTATTTTAATCGTCAGATACTTATTGTTCTAATTTTTTCCAACAAAAATCGTACCCAAATTTTGTCTATTTGTTATAGTTTGGCAATAGTGGCAAAAATAAATGCAATTTACATTTTAGTGATTAGTATTTTTAAACGGCTTGAAATTATTGTGAAATATATGTTTTAGAATAGGTAAGAAATGATGGGGCAAAGAAAATGCGTAGATATTCGAATAAGTCTAAAATCCCAAAAAGCGTCATTAATAAAATTCTTAAGGTCCAAATATTATCTAGAAAATGAAAATAAGTGTGTATATAGTTATTGTAAGACCAGTTATCACGTATGACTGAGAGACTTATACAACAACCGAACAGATTAAAACAAACTTAAAGAAATTAAAATCTGTAGAAAACTATTTAGACCAACCATTGATGCAACAATAAAAGACTACTGACGAAGATGATAAAATAGAAAGATGTGCGACATGACAATTAGCACCAAAAATAAGCGATATTTAGAAATCAATGGTTAGGCTATATATTGATAAGAGGTAAAGAGGAAAAGGTTAAGATAGATATGTAGTGGAAACCCTAAGGAAAAAGACCTCTTGGAAGACCACCAAAAAAAAAAATGAAGTGAAGTGTACCCGCGAAGGCATCAAAAACTATTAGAGTAATCTGTAATCATGCCGCCATTAAAAGAAGAATGCGATACGTTTTCGGGTGAATAATTTATAATTATTAATTAAACGGCAGTAACTATTATTACGTAGCAAGGGCAACTTCACTCAATAAACTAATCGGGGGAAAGGTCTTTAGATTAAATTAATTTTATCGTCTATACTTATGAGTCTAGTACAAATATCATTTAGTTATTATATTATAGTAATATGTGTGGTATTAAAAGATTAAACTAAAAATTATGACTTTCCAAAATAATCTTAGGACAAACTAAATTAATCGCCTGAAAAACTTTTCAATCAAAATACCAACTATACCAGGAACGTATTACATTATATAAAGTTTATTGTAATTTATAAGTCGTCTAAAAAAAAACTTTATTTTTATAAAGTAGCGATTTAAAAGAGAGAAGAAAACAAAACAAACTTGTTTTATTACAATAATATATTATGATGTCCTCTGTCACACAATCAAAATCATGTACACTCACTTAAGCTAAAAATAAAATCTTTTCCTAGTACGTATATTATATACTTATAAAACATCGCGATTTGTATTTTTGTTGTTATTTTTATTTTTTTATTTCCAGGTTAAGAAAAAAGGTGTGGTTCATTTTTCTTACATTATTTTATATTTATCAATAGAAATCATATTTTTTTATATGAGTGACGAAAACGACGAAAGTTCGCCTTAAAAGTAAATTATTATAATCGTCAAAAGTCATTGCGTCAATACTGAATTTCTAGGAGGGAAAAAAATGACAAATACGAAAGTTTACGAAAGGGGAGAGATATTCGTGTACGTGAAATGCATGGGATTTTGAAGTTTCGCTTTTTTTTATATATAAATATGAAAAGAAAAGTATAAATAAAAAAACGTATATAAAGCGTTTATAAATAATTAATAAATCATAAAAAAATGCATAAATTATTATGCACTAGAATCACAATGTCAATGTATGTATAAAAAAATACGTGTAAATTATAATTTTTTTAATAACATTCCAAAATAACCATAAATGTACAATATACATGTATATATGTATACATGTTATAATAGTACTCTATATTCATATATACATCTATACACACATAGACCAGAAAAAAAAGGTGATACTATTGACGTGTGCCTACTATCGTAAATGGGAAGTTAGAAAGATAAAATACCCATACTATAAATTTGATTATTTTGAAAACAAATTTTTACCTTCGTGTTTTTATGTGAGACCAGAAAAACGTGTAAAATTGGATTGTTTTTGTATTTATTTCTGTTTTTAATCGAATTTTCCCCGAAAATATAACTATTGGATTATATTGTGTTCCAGGTACTTTTAGTCACTAATAGCGGCTCGCTGAACCAAAAGAGCTCAAACTCGGGAATTAGAATTGTCTATTTACAGGCGGATTAAAGTGATAAAAACTGATATAAAGTTCAATAAAATCTACACTGTGTCGTTACTGGAGGAGGTTATTTTTGTTAGCTATAAACACCCTTGCAGACAAACCAAATGCTGCCAAGGAGATGACATTTTGTGTATACACGGGGTTAGTGTCAAAGATTTCCATGCAAAAGTGCACATTTGAGGTAGCAAGTCTTTTGAGGATTTCAACCCCACCATTTGTATGTATGAGTTTTTCAAGTACCAAACCTATAACCAGTATAACCTGAGAAACTCTGACTTATAATAGTCATAATTATACCATATAATATTATTGTATAATTGTTTTAACGGAGTATACGTATAAGAAAAAAAATTGATTTTTTCTTTGAAGTAAACAGTATCTATATTATATTATGTGTACGGTTCGTATTAAATATATAAATCGCTACCGTGCAATTTACAAATCACTTTTATTTTATTATACCTACTTTTTTCAAATTATTTTCTGTGGATGAAAAGAAAAACGCATCGTTATTAAACTACGAGTATATTATATATTGGTAACAGGAGTAATATTATATTTTATAATATTTTAATAACGACATCGTTCTGTGGAAATTCGAACCAAATCCGGTAGTTCTGCAATGGGATTTTCATTAAAATGCTAAATTAAGTATAAGGTAAGGTCATAGCTAGGTACTTATCGTGTAAATTTTCAAAAACTAATACCATGACACGGAAAACTTACGAATTCGTAGCTTTCAATAAAACGAAATTTACCTTAACAAAATGCATTACAAATCGAGATATTCAAAATAATAACGTATTTATCTACATAATAGTATACGTATACAAAATTTTCTGAATTTCATGGAACAGTTAAATTTTCCGTGAAATTCTTATTGGTTTTTTTTTTTTACTTGTGTATAAACTTTTTAGAATCATATATTCTAAAAGTTTGCATTGTACTTATTTTGTTCACTGATATTTTCGGGGAATAAACCACTATACTCTCTTTTGGTTTTTAAACCTATATTAATATATGAAGACTTTAATTGTTAGACAACAGATTGTTGTGTGTGTTTTAACACAATTATTGTTTATTACGACAAAAAAAAAATGTAAAATATAATATAAATAAATGATCACGAAAAAAAAAAACACCTAGTACAGTTATTAATTCCCACGAAGAAGACCGGCCGAGTCTGTCGACTCATTCGAGAACTTGCGCTAACCCAATTTATAATATAGATATACTATCTACTACTAATATTGTAAAGAAAAAAAAATTACAACAACACAAAGTGCAGCTAGCATTATAACAGTATAGGTGTTAAAGATATCTGATAATATACTGCAGTTTAAAATGGATTAAATAATGGCCTTTTACCGGCCGAAGGAAATAGTCGCGTTAATCAGAATATTGTTTTTTTTTTTACGAACCCCATACGCGGGTTTTCGTTTTACATTTCTGCGACGATTAAGACGAATAAAAATTAATTCAAAAAGATGTAAACTTTTATTTTACTACGGCTTTAGAAAATACGATGGCGATTTAACCGTCTTATATTATAATATTATTAAAGTTATATATTATACTGCAGCGCGCTCATACGGTTTTGTAGTTATATGCGGCCTGTATGATTCGCCTGTTTACGCGTCCGTTTGTACGTAGTCTATTCGGTATTTAGCAAAATAGTAAAAAAAAAAAAATACGTTATACAATTAAATAAAAATCATTAAATACCACGACTCGCCAAATAATATAAGTAATCGTTATTAATAATGGATTTGCGGTGACTAAAATTATATTATTAAAAAACGAGATAATTGCATAATTTGTACTAGAATTTCTGAAATATCGTTGTGATTTTGAATAGGCACGTATTTTTCACGCACTTCATCTATTATTTAGTAATTATATTATTTCAGAAATTTGTTTAAAATTCATAACTCCTCTTCCCGGATATTAATTTTGGACGTACAACTGTTTTCTATCATATTATACCCTCTTAAACTGAGTAAGTTCCATCAGAAGTTCTCGGACACTATTTATTCATCTCCAGTGTAGACTACCACTTTGTCTCGTTCTTTCAACTCTTCACCTTTCGTCCTTATCATTAGTTTATCATCTGTTCGCCATATATGTGCTCAGCCCATGAAAGTTAGATCCTATTTCCTATTTATCTTTTTTCAGCAGTATTTTATATTAGACCATGAATTCTTCGTAGTATCTTCCTCTCAAATATTCTCGGTTATCTTCTTCGCTCTTTATAGTGGCCCATGTAGTGAGTATTTATAATAAATACTGATCAGTCATACCTAGTTATTATCAAATTGCTCTGATATATTTTTTGTGATATTAGTTTTGATTTGAAAATGTTTGCTGGAGATTAACATAAAACGAGCTGATGCTGGAGTTGGTGCCAGTGTTGTAGGATGGAAAGTATCGGGGTAATCAAAAAAAACCTACTCAATACGTAGGCTAAATCAAAAATTCAAAAAACGGAGTTTTTAATATTTGATTGGAGCATGATTTCCAGAATAAAAGTTGTTTACAGACAGAAAAAAAAACACAGATCGTAGTAAATTTAATACGTTTTTCGCAGCACCTAAAACCTAAAACATTAAATTTCTTAAACATATCCGAATCCTATAACCTATTAACTCGTTTTTGTTTTTTGTATTTATTTAAAACATCGTCGTCATCTGATTGAGCGTAAGTTTAAATGTTTTATTTCCAAATAATTATAATATTCTTATTTTGTTATATACATTACGTATATATATACATTACATACGTATTATATGTAATAATACGGCTTATATAAGTGCATAAAATAATTGTTATTTTTCTAATTAGTCATGCGTCTATTGTCATTTACACGCTTGCTTTCAGCCCTATTCTCATCCGTGGTGCATACGATTTTGCACAGTGTTATTGGTACTCGTGTTATAGTCGGGAGGTATATAATTATTCAACCTTTTAAAAAACACGAGTGGATTCTCTTCACTCGAGTCTATCTTATATACATTTCTAGTAGCACGCTTCATTTTCTTTGCCCATTATATTTTCTTAATTTAGTCGACAATGATTGTAAAAATAAAAACACGGTCGATATTATGCCTATATAATATATTACACAATAACTAAAGTTTGATGTTATTTTTTTTTCGGCACCCGTGAAACATAGAGAAACATGAAATTAAAAATAAATAAATGCAAATGAACGATTTAATTGACGGTTGTTTACCAAATTCCGAAACACATATTATAATGGTTTGCATGAAAACATTTCTGGAAATTGTTGGTTTGATAATTTTTAAAATAACAGTCATTGAACTAATTACATATATCATAAAATAATTTTATTATTTAGTCATCATTTATTTAGTAATTATCCGTGGTTATTCGTTTTTACGTAATAACAAAGTTATAATTAAATTGTAAGTAATATTTTATATAAACAGCTCCCGGTTACAGAACTGAAATCAGTTCGATAACTCTGTGTTTGATAAGGCTTTTTTTATTTCACAGACCGGTTTCTAATATTCTGAACCGAGATAGTCAGTTATTTGTTCTTTAAACTCGGCAACAATATTTTAACCACGAAATCATAATGGTTTACTTTATGAATATAATTATAAACGTATTTTTAAATAGTATATTGGGTTTTTTAAAAATATTTTACGAATGTCTAATATTATATTTGTACCTACTGCATAGAGCGTTTAATTATTGTGTTTTGGCACTCTGCCGGATTCCGATCATATCGGATAATAATATTATTGTCTCCCGACATAAACACACCGGTAAATTATTATATTTATACCTATACGCGTTCGGTGGTGTCGCAATTAATTTTAGGCCATAGCGTCGGTTGTGTCTAGTGCACAAACGTGATATCCATCGCCAATATAATATATAATATCACAAATAATATACACATAAAACGTACAGATACCTAACTATACCTAGTTTAAACACACTCAACACATTTCTGGGGCTTTCCGTACGGTATCAAGAACGATGATGATTTCAAAAAACCAAACTAAAAAACGCGTACGTCGAACAGTCAGATATGCTGATAACTTGAGAGTTCAGCGAGCACATAAGAACTTTCTGTTGGTATTAACGTTTTCTATTCGCATTAATATATTAATAAATATAATAATTGATATAAAACAACTGTGTAACTGTGACTGTAGGTTAAAGTTTTATTAGAGGTATGAAATTATTTATCATTATACAAAGAGGACAAATTATATTGATTGGTTCGTGAATTATGTAATGGTAGTATTATAAACGTTGCTCTGCCCCATTCCACATCCCAAGGTCTCACTCTAACTATGTTAGAATCAACCGCTCAACCGATGTATGCAACTAGCTAACTTGAACTCCACCTACTCTTTTTTATAGACCATGTATTTTTTTCTTTTTATTCGTTTATATTGTTTATCATTTGTTAATTTGTTTTAATTTCAGCTACTTCTTATGCGTGTATTACTTATTGTTGTATTACTATATTTTATACTCCTGAACGGAGTTCGATTACACGTGTTTTTAAAAGCGGTAATCTTTACGATTTTCGTCAAATTATTATTTTTAATATTAAAATTCTTATAAAAAAAATACTACTTTAAACTCAACTATTTCCTACTGACCACTAATTACAACTCATAATGGTTCCTAATAAATTTTTAAGTATTTTTCTTCAGTCTAACAATTTTATCCACAAAGTACCTACAGAATAAAAATAACGAAAAAAAAATCGCAAAATTAAAATATCTATAAATAGCTCAAATGTTTTGAAAATTGGCCTACGTCTAGAAAAGGAAAATATAAGTTCTCTGTTTATTCATATAGTCGATTATCTAGTTGTTTTTTTTATATACTAGCTCAATTTCGGTTTACACAAATGAGCCATTAAAATCAAACGTTTGGTACGTAGAAGACCAAATGAACGTGTATAATCTGTAAAAATAATTAAATTGACATTTAATATAAACGCTTAAAAATGACCATAACTGAATAAAGGTGGTGACGTTGAATTATGTACTACAAAATTATATTCTTATATAGTCGCTTCCAAATTTTGTGTAACACATTTGGGTCTCAATTTATAAACCTTAGTGCAACAATCAGATTACTAAATTGTTTAGGCCATTCAAGAACAAAAAAAAAAAAAAAATTTTTTAGATTTATTTGATTGTTACACAAAAATTCTAAAATTAAATTAAACTCCAATGTCTATTAAATTCAATACTGTCTATAAAAATTCGTATATTATATATACATTGTATTTATCTGATTTTTATACCCGGATATAGAGAATTTTTTCTTATAAATAATGTCGACAAAAAGTGAACTTTCAAAAAGCGAAATGTCATGTGTCATACTGTTGTTGCATCGATGTCTTCTTCAATTGCGTATTTTGCAATACATAAAATAAATAAATATAGTCTTACTAGTTTTTAGTATGTATAAATTATACATATTTGGTTTTGAATTGCTTAATAAAATATGTGAAACGACGCACGATGAACGAGTGCAAATCAATCTAGAGTTCATAATGAATATTGAGGAAATAGTCATAATTATTATTATTATTATTACGCTTTTATAACTGATAAAATACCCTCAAAAAAAACATTATAAATAATGATTCTCCACCTAATTATATTATCCAACAATAATATTTCAATTCAAAATGATAATATAACCGATTTATGTGTCGGCGAAATCGGAAGATTTTTAATACCTTATAAAACCGGTTTATTTGTCGGAAAATAGGAGTCGATGACGTAGGAAGATACGCATCCGTGATCTACTGGTCGATCACGATCAAACATTTAGCCATCTCTACTGTGTAGTATTACTGATATTATTATTCTAAGAGAAGGCAAATTTATATATTTTTAGAAATTTAACAATATATTGAAAATTATTGACCCAATTTCAATTCAAACACATAATAATATAAAATAAAGAACAATATAATATATTATACATTGATTTGTTCAGATTTTTTTTATCTAAAATCAAATACTGTGAAATTTCTCTCAATAAAATTAAATGTTTCTTTAAAACGTTAATACTACTGATACACATTGATACATTCATTTTTCTTTGAACCATGTACGAAAGCAATATATATCTATATAATCTATATACATATAGGGTATATTTAATCATATAATCTTTGAAGAAATACCTATATTTTCAAGAGTACAAAAAAAAAAAAATATGAACGTGAATAAGTATAATAAATATAATGTTTTTCTATTATTTTTCATGTTGTTACGAAATTTTAATGCGAACACAAGAAGAAACAAAGTTTGTTTGATTATTTATCAAAAACAAAGATTTTATTTTATTACCATAATGAACACATCAATTCAAATGATTAAAACTATGCAGCAACACATTGTTAAATATCACAGATTTATACCCCAATTTTAATTTATTCTCAATACTTAGACAAATAATATTAAAAATGTTATAGTTGTTCACTTATAAGATAAGGAAAAAGTTCTTAAAAATGTGTGTTGAGTGTGGCACTAATATGTATAGTTTTCAAACTTCAAAAATTTATTGTCAAGGGAGAGAAAATTTAGAGGCGTTTAAAATATAGTACTGTTGAAAAATGCTTAAGATTTAATGGAATAGAAATATTATCAAACCAGGAAGTGCTAAACGTAGGAAAAATGAATAATTTGGAAATAAAAATGAAACAATGTTAGAGTAAGAAGAAACAAAATGACAAGACGTCTATAACGTCACGATAGTTTACTGAAAATCGCCATAGAAGGTCCTATTGGAAGAAACAGACCACTGGTTGAGTACAAAAAATAAATTATGATATAGACATAGACAAGGATAGTTACACGAATTTAAAGAAATTGAGTTATGGAAGGGAAACATAGAAAACAGCAAAAGGCTAGTTGGATGATTGAAGACGATACAAGGGATGGCTATAAAATAATGTCACCGATACGAACAAATTCTATGGTATCGGTAGTTACTATAAGTAAGTTGACTTTTCCTAGTCGTTTACTTACAACGTATATTATACTATAGTATATAATGAACCGATCTGCAAATAGTTTCTATATATATATTATGTATGTATATTGTTTATACACGAACGTCCATCATTAGGGGTAATAACCGAATAAAGCAGGACAAGAAAAAATCCACTAATCATAAACATCAATCGTGTTAAGGACTTTAAGGTGAGTGTATATGCACGGGATCCCACCTCTGGAGTGACGGTAATAAGAAAACTAAATATATAGCGGTGTTTGGTGAGGATAATATATACATATATACGTAGTAGTATACTAGTCGGAGAGAAGGGTTCAGTGTTTATTGTTATTCTGCCGTGCGGGAATGAATGTAATCACAAACGCATTAAAACCTTTGGGTCTCATTAGATGCAGGAAACAGCGGGAACGGTTTTAGAGACGGTGGTGGGCGGAGGCGAAGCAAACGGAAATCCGGCCGGAATCACGTGATTTATGGTTTTGCCGTTCGTCCACCGCCACAGCAACCGCCTTCGTTTTTCACATGAAAACGCGAATATTTTTATTTCCCTTCAGTATAAACCGCCATCGCCGATGATGACAAAACGCGTTGCCGCGGCCACATACGCACCCGCGGGATTGTTAATAATATTAAAGGATGTCCGTTTTAATTAGTCCGCGGTTAATCAGAACGCGGCAGTGATCGAAATGAGAGACGATAATATTGCGGCCAATAATAAGAGAGGTGCACCCTATATATAGGTATTTATATGATAATATTAGATCGTTACTGTCTAATTTAAACTTTTCCGCCAAAACACACTATCAATTCACTACATTATTGTGCACACTACACGTATATTATACGATCAATTTGATTGCCGTCTACACTCGTTCGTGGAAATTACGTTAAAGTGTCTTTCAAAATTTTTGAAATAATAGTATACGTCCTAAAAAATATTTGTACAAACATGTTATATTATAACATGGCTGTAACAGTTACAGCCATGTGTTCCCTTTTTTCCTGCGTTTCTTCGCGGTTTAAAATGAAAACCTTTGGAATAATCAAAAAATGACTTCCTTTAAGTACCAATTCAGTCAAATTTATTTTCATTAAAGGTATTACACTTAAAAATCGAATCAAAAATGCTGATACAAAAGTCGTTCAAAGAAAAATAAAATAAATAATAAACATCATTGCAAAACTAATACATTCCTCGCTACACTCAGAGTCTAAAATAAATTACCTACATGAATTGTCTAATGTTTTTTTTAAATAAAATATAAGTTTCATGCAATTTCAGAAATTTAGTTATAATTCGTCATTTATGACGGGCATAGAGCTATATTGTATAATATACGATAGATCAAAACAAAATTTATCTTTTCAAAAAAAAAAAACAGTTTGGCAGACAAAAATACATCACATTATAATACAGAACTTTTTTGGTGGCAGTAACATTATAATTTCTTTTTTCTATTATAGGGGCAAAAAAAATATTTTTCCTCTGATCGTTTTGGTGTGTAGCTACGTCACTGGTTAGCGGTGGATTGTTCAACTGGGGGGGGGCTGGGAAGTTTCCCGGTAAGTCGTCCGGTAGGTCATCTATGGCTCTCTATGGACTCTATAGTCTTATCATCATAAAACTGATTTTATATTTAAAACTGTTTTTATTATTTTTCAATAAAGATATTATTGATATGACGTATTATGCAGGCGTCTTTAATAATGAGGAGAAAAACGATCATGATTTAATATAATATGATTTCCTAATGAACTATGATAAATATGGTGAAATATGTCGTGTCCACAGATATAGGTATAAAACAAATAATTGTGCTGGTGAAATGAAATTTTCCCGGGCCGGTTAAAATTTAGAATCCGCCGCAGCCACTGTGTATACTATAATGAAAACACCAATAAAGTAACTAGTAGACAATTCAATAATTAATCAATAATAATTTATAATTTACGTATTTTTAAAGTAGTAAAAGTTAAAGCACTTGCAGAAGTAATATTGTGATTTAACGAAAACAATACCACACTAACACAAATGGTTGTACCATTTACAACATAACCTTCACAGTATTTTGATAATGGAAACAATAAAGATACCAACACAGTGAAACCGATGAAAAATAATAGAAATGTGGTTTTAAAAAATAATCACCATGAATCAATGGGACCAGGGGACCTTTCTTCTCTAGAATCAAAGATTATACGAATGTAAACATTTTCAATTGAGTATCGTCTACATGCGTTTCTTTTTAGTTCATAAACACCGTTTCGATGTTATGCATCCTATGTATTATAGTTATTCAGTATTTAAATATTACACAAGGTTATAAATGTATAGTAACTTTATACTTGGCCATTTTCGTTTTTAATTTTTCAGTTGATATTTTAACGCATAAAATATACAATATTTGAACAAAAAATTGAGAGTACGTTACGTTCATTAATATGTATACATATATTTTATTCCTCTTCAATGCTTCACTTGAAATTTTATTTTTTTAATGTAAATATGTATATTAAATTACGATACCTAAGTACTTACTGAATTAGCAGGTACTTAATATGTTTACATAAGAATAAATTGAATACTTACGAATTTTTTAAAAATGAAATAATATAATAATGATACAGAAACAAAATAAATACACAATTGTTAAATATATTGTAATTTCCCTGATAAAAAAATATATCAAGTAAAATAATTTCGTTTAAATTAATCAGCAGATTTAATAAGAACGATTTGTTTTTATTTTATTAAACCATACTTTTCGAACATGTCGAGATTTCCTCGTACATTTTTTTTTTATAATAATTCTCGTCTTTCCTAGAATAAACTTTGTTAATATACGCCAATTTACATAATAAGTATTAATATTAAATAATATACAAACGTAAACATAACAATGTATTTTTCAAGCAAGGCACCGACGGCAATTTCAGTATAACTTTTACTCAATTACATTTTTCCTTTTTGAAGAAATATTAATACCAAACCGTGTAAATAAATTTGAATTAATTAATTGACAAAAACAAACCTAATAATTTATACCCGACATTAGATCTATTATTGTGTATAATGCAATTCTACGAGAGTGAAATGCATCTTTGTAAAATGTACTATCGAAAACAATGTTAATGAGAAAAACATATTATATTATAAATTTACAATTAATATTTTGAATTCCATGAAATCAAGTTTGTTATAACAACCAAAGACTTTCGAACATAAGTGAAATGACTAAACAAAATGTTACACAATTTTATTATATCCGCATTTTATATTTTCGTTTGACGTGTACGATTTCGCTTTTGCGTACAATATAATATAATGTAAATTATTTTAATTGGATTAAGTTAAGTTAATGTAACAACAGTACGTTAGCCTGGTTTACGAAGCGATATTATTTTATCATGGCATCTCTTATTTGGAATAAACTAGTACAGATATCTTATAGTAGGTATAGCGCAAGACGCTTACACGACCATTTACTACTTAATACATTAACTTTTACTCTAAAACTTTAGAAATGAATGATAACAAGAGGAGGAGCCAAAGAGACAGATATCCTAGGGGATATTTATCCCCCTGGCTCTTAATGTATAAAATAGTTTTGGTCATATCACCCTCTAGAAAAAATCCTAAATACGCCACGCTCGTGTCAATAAAACCGTAAGCGCATTTATATGTGTACTGTATACAGTGTACACGTATATTACGGTCAGATTTTAGTAATTATTTTAGTCAGTGCATTGTCCGTATTAATAGTATTAAACTATATAATAAACACTGTGCAGATGTCACACGGTCGTAAATAATAATCATATTAACTCTAGATAGTTGCTAGTATGTGATAATATTATAGTATAACCACTTAGTTCTAATAGAAAATATTGTCTAGTCGGTTTATTGGGAAAGTTATTTTATGATTTCCCTTGTCATTTTCTTCATGATTGGGAAAAAACGTCGAAAAAACTGGAAAATGTATGAATTATATTATTTTAAAATCGTAAATATTACCGCCTTTCAAAATGTGTGTTTTCAAACTCCACTCAGAATCGTTTTCCGTTAGAAAAAAAAAATTAATCGTTACGTACAGATATTATACATTAAATCCCCCTCTTTATCCTACCTCCCCAACTATTCACCTACAATAGTGACTCACCATCGTGTGAAGTACGTCAGTGTCTTTTTTCTATTTATTGTTTGGTTTAAATGCATAACTGTATATATATATATATATATATTGTAATTCATATTTTACTGGGCATTAAAATATTTTAAGTCACTATGGTGTACTTTTTGTTTGACAAAATAGGTAAATCATGTTAACTACTTAGCAATGATTATTCTCAAAATTGAATTTGCTTTTAAGTGTTGAAAACTCTACACAATTTACTTAAACCCTGCTTCTCTAGGACCAAAGATATTGTGTATAGATATTATAATATTTTGGTTTGTCGCACGCGTTCGATATATTTATTATAGAACAACGAAATGAAATAGGCGCATAAAAGCGGTAGTACAAAGTCGAGTGCCAAACGATAAATCAAAAAACCGTCAACTACACGTCTCTGCAAGGTACCTATTAACACAACAACGCAATCGGCCGGTGTACGTCGGAAAATTATCATAATAATAATAATAATATTACGTTTACCGGCTTTGTGTTTACGATGTAATTGCAAGAGGTTGATGATCACCAAATCAACCAAATTGTTACAGTCCGTTCTCGGGGTTTATTTATTTTTTTAGATTATTTTAGTTCATTACCGTTATTGCCAGATATTATTATCATCGACATAATACATAATATATATCGGCATTGGTTAAACTGGGGATACGACGAGGAGGGGACGAAATTCTCCTTATTATCTAAAGTAAAATTTTTCGTTCCTTTTAGTTTAATTCTTCGAAGTCTGGAGAGACGCTTTATAGTTATTGTCACTGAGATATTTTGAATGAAATTTTAAAAACTCGAATTAGTTCCATTTAAAATAAATTGTTTAATAACTACCGATTGGATTATACACGATCAGACTCTGTTTTACTTTATTTTTACTGAGCAGGCCAGTTGTTTTGTTTTGTGAATTTTTTTTTTTTTTGAATCCTATTAGCACAACATTTGAAGAAATGTGTGTAAGAGAGGAGCATTTCTCGAAAGTTGTATCTCCATAATGGGTTTCCTGAATGTTTTGGGTTGGATCAAATTAGTTCTCAAGAACACCTTTTAATTTTTAGTAAATATAGTGATATGAGTTTCTCTTCAACGTTTTTCCCACTTTAATCACTAGGAATTGGGCATTAAAATATTTAATTATCTTCCATGTTCCTAAGTGTAATTCTCAACACAACAAATTTCGCGCATCGCCGATATTGAAAGATAAATTATTATAGTTCAGACTATTCGGTCTTTTCAATTTACCATATTTTTCATAACCGACTTAAATAAGATTATTATTTGTTTTTTTTTTTTTTTTTTTAATAATTCCAAATGTCACGAAGAAGTTTTACTAAGATGTGTTTTTTCTCGGAAAACATTTTTTGACTTAATAAAAATGCTCCAGATTATTCGCATCGTAAGATCCTTAAAAGATGCGGATTTATCACCGGGTGGTATTTTATTTGGAACAATTTCTAGAAGTCAAACAATTCTTCTATAAAATTTAAACAAATATTTTTGTCGACAAGTTGATTTCATTTGTATGGGTTACCTTGGCTACAAAGCACGTCAAATACTATTAATATTTCTCAACTAGGAATCGTTATTTTTTTATCGTAATAATTAATCGTTGATAGCATCACAGTATATAACAGTATTCACGCAACATAACAGCGCAGTTGAATATTTCGCTTATCTTAATTATTGCCATCAGTTTTAATTTACCTACTACGAGCTTTTATCAGATCCGTCACTACAATATTATGATTATTTTGTATCCATTTTTCCTGTTTGCCAAAATTTTACCATAATATTATATGCAACGGTTCCTGCAAAACTATTTAGATAGATACTATTCGCTGAGTACACGCAATAATGGGTACTTACTTATTATTTTAAACTTTGATTCTTTCTAGAATTTTACAACTTTGCCGTATTCCTACGTCTTAATCGCAAATACACAAAATCGTTTTAATAATATTTAGCCAGTACTAATTAAATCAAAGCTAACCTACCCTATAGAAGAAAATTAAAACTTTTCACCTTAAAATATTATGATAAAAATGTTAAATAAATATTTAATGATTTATCATAAAAATTAAAAATTGATTGTAGGTTGTCGTCGGAGTTTTGAAATAAAAAATATGACATTTTATAATAATCCCATTATGGGTACGCTCTTAAACAGATTATAAGTATAGCTACTATAAGTAATAAATATAGTACAATTAATTCATAATTGAGTTACTAAAAATTTGTGATCCGCTAATGGCCAAATACTCAGTGACACAACTAGCGAGGAATTTGAGATTTTTTACGAATTCTGAGTTATTACACGTAAAGTTGCATAATGTGTATGGCGATTGCAGATATTTCCTTATAATTTTGACGTGTACGTCACGTCTATTTACTAACTTATTATCTTAAAAACCTATTCCACATATTTTTTGGAAATAAATAACCACCCAGAGTTATGATTATGAATTTTGGTTACACCATTCGCCATAAGGCGATAATTATTCATTTTTCATAAACTTTATTTTTAGCAGTTTTCGTATCCACAAAACTAAATTATTATTATATATTGAGTAGATGTGTTTATAATGAAAGCGTACAACGAACGTTTTATGAGCACTTTACATGCGAGTATTAAATGCTGTAGTGCAACACCCTCTATAATCGCATCATTTTGATTCACATATTCTCGTAAACTTCAGTGTATGTCGTTCAGTGAATTAAAATTTAATTCCTACGTATTTTATATTTTATATACTGTTTTCGATAAAGTTTACCTCGTACACGCCACCGTCACCGCACATACATGTAAAATGTATAATATAATATTATTATACTTATACAAATATCGTCAGCTATCGTCTTGCTACAATGAATATTTCTATTTTTCGCTTCACTATACAAGAATCAACATTGATTAGTGAAGATTGGAGACACTCAATGTAGAAACTAAATACAAGATGGAAAAAGCCAGTGATGCATACCGTAAAATGTATAAGGTATTTAATTTTTTCACTTGATACTTCTCAGATGTTACGCCTTTTCTATCTTATTATGTGAAATTGAAATTTGGACATTGACGGAAACATCAAGCAATAAAATTGAGACGCTAGAATTGTGGGCATGTCGTCAAATTCTAAATATCCCATGGACGGATCGAACATTATTAAGTGTACCTACTTCAAAGAATATGAAAGGAAAAATAATTAGGTACTGATAACTATAAAATCTTGGAAACTAGAATGTCAAGTCATATAATGAGAAATATATGGAAAAATATGAATTACTGCAACCTATACTTCAAGGGAAAAGAAGTGTTAGAAGCCAAATATTACAGTTTAAAATTCTTCGCGATTGGTTTTACGTAACGTCAAGTAAATTACACACCAATAAACAAAGGAAAAATATGTATTATAATTTCCAACGTCCCAAATGAATAGGAACTACTAGAAAAAAGATACGAATATCACGTTCGATAGTCTGTCATATTTATTTCTTATTTTATCATCTGCCAAGAGACAATAATATACTGTAGATATAGGTATATAACCATCAATGAAATGCGAGCACCTACATCTAAAAGTAACGAGAATCTTTTTATATATAGTAGTAAGCGGTTTTGGGAGTGAAAAAATATTATAAAAAATTATAAAAAAGAAATATTTTATTCCAAACCTTTATTCTTTTTTTTCATAATAAATGCAAATTATTTTAGTTGTATATTATGTATATAGTTTTATCGAGTTCACAAAAATTTGCATATCAACATTGCGCACTGTTACCTATATAATATAATGTTATACTATTGTGTGTAAATAAGTATGATTGGAAACCGCCGGGAACGTATTTCACGCAGAGACTCGTTCGTATATTCGAATGCAAAGATGTATCTACAAACGAATGAAATAGAACAATTTAATGACCGGATTTGAATACAGTCTAAATTACACAGTCAGTACACAGAGTCTAAATTTATCGGCAGGATATTTTGTTTGTATAAACGTCTCTACAAATCATTACTCCCTCATCCGCGGTATAACTAAAGATTATATACATAAAAACAATATACAATAAAAAAAAACATCTTTGTTATATTGATACTCAATAAAATATGAAATGATTGTTGAAAAAATAAAAAGATCTTATGTTCATATATAGGATGATTCAGTTAGCGTGATCACCCCATATTTTTGGTTAAATTTTACGTAAATTCAAATTCCAACTTTTAGAATTCCTAAGTTTAGTTAAAGCCGATATTTTTGAAAACTTAGATTTTTCACAATATTTAAGGAGTATGTTGTCACGATACCAAATTTAGTTTTTCATATGAAAACCTATATTTAAAATGCATAAAAAAATACATAAATAGACATATTATTAGTATAAATAAATTTTAGTGTTAACATTTTTGAATTCCGTATACCCGTTGACAAGATATTTCACTTTTAAGTTTAGGCAGGGGGAAAAATATTACGGGCTTTCAAAGCATATACATTCGAACTCTACACAGAATCGTTTTTCCTTAGGAATGATTAATCATTGCGTACAGATATACCCTAAATTACCCCTCTACTTTCCCAATGTCTTACCTACAACAGTGGTCCACTCATCGTGCGTATATTCGTATGTTCGTTTGTTTTAAGACATTTAGAATAACACTCAAGCTTGAAAGCTATAGTACTCATCAGTTATTTATTTTACCACTATACGTATTACTACAATCGTATCAGTATTCCCATTAAAGTATTAATATAATTTTGAAAATTTTGTTCAATGGTTAGTTTTTAGAGTACAATGAATACAATAACTATTTATAAAAACTAAAATTGTATGTTTCAAGTTCTCATGAAATACTTATTTTTTCAAAAATCGTAATAGAAATCGTATAGGTACAAACTTATTTTAAATTCGGAGTGTAGCGAGAGATCTATTGGTTTTACTATGATGTTTTTTTGTCTGCGGACAACTTTTCAAAAAAAAATCTTGCTCCAATATATAGAGTGTAGCACTTTTTCTGAAAGGAAATTTTATCTAGTTGGTACATTAAAGAGTCATTTAATGATTTTCCAAGGGGTTTTAAAATAATTAGAAAAACTGGAAACAAAATTATAGATAGGTAAAACGACTATATGCATTGTAACTCACTAACCGGTTTATCTAACTGCACTGATAAAATCAGTTCCACGATCTTCTACTTTTCAAAAATTAAGTCTAAACTTAGTCATTAGAAAATCGAAAAATTACATTTATTGTGCTGTATATGTATACATATAGGGTTAAAGTTCGTGTTCGTTTTATTTATTTTTATCGCCTGTTTTAAATATACATCCTGTGAGGTATAGAAAATAAAGGTATTTACTTTATATTTATATCATTTCATTTTATATGATTATTTAAATTAAAGAGCCGACGAACATTAATTTACACGAATATTATAACATTACATGCTGCATTATAGTTTGAAATTAAAGGTAATTTTATTTACCTGTCAGACCTTGTCAAGCAACATTTTGTATACAAATTATCGATTTATATTCTCCGTAAACAATTTTTTTTATTAAAAACGCCCACGTGTTTCCAACATTTTGTTTTATTTTATTTAAAAGTTAAAAATTAAAATTAGAAGTTCAAAAATAAGTAAATAGTACTGTAGAATAGTGCACTGGTCGTACCGGTTACGTTTGACAATCCGTACTTGGTTCAAATTGGTCATACTCAGTTATCGTAATATCGGATAAGATATATTTTAAATAAACATTTTTCGCTGATTTACAATATTCAGATAACTATCATTTAAATACTTTAGATCGTACTTTACTCCAGTAGTTTTCAACCTGAGGGTCGCGAGTTAGGGGTCACCAAAAACCATAAGTATTATATGTATACTGGACATCGTATTATTCAAGTTCTATTAAACGATTTTTGAAGGGGTCGTTATAAATGAAAAAAAAAATTAGGGGGTCACGATTTTTAAAAGTTTGAAAACCACTGCTTTACTCCACTGTGTGACACGTCAATATCGTGTAATCGTGTTATTTCAAAGTAAAAAAAAAATGAACGATAATTTTTAAAACCATGTAGATAATAAGGTATATTTCTCAAAACCGTGTGTGATCTCATGTATACTTATCTATACATATAAACTAATTTATTTTAACGAAAGCGTGACACTTTAAAATTTTAAAATAATTTATGGCACGCCCAAAAGCTCAAAAGTTTTGATGACTTTTTTATTGATTAAAAATATTAGCTTACCCTTCCTAATATTCTATTAGATTGTATGGGAGCTACAAAATATGATTTTATCTACATAGGTATAAAAAATCACTAACTCCAGCCTTGTAAAGAACAAATAATATTTGTTTAAAATTTGACAGCAAAGTAAAATAATTACTTTTATAAAATTTTACATTATTTATTTTAATACAAATTTTAACAATATAAGTTATCACGTCTATGGCGTAATATCGTGATAATTTTTCATAAACTTTTATTAAAAAAAGTTTTCAACTTAATTTTAAAGTATTATTGTAATACAATTTGAAAGATATGATATCCAAAGTGAATTTAAAGTGACGAAGTCCTAACGAATTATTATGTACATGTAATATAATTAAAACTGCTCCTTAAATTCTTAGATGTAATAATACTCAGTACGTAGAAATATATTTTGCAAACCACATTATAACACCATGTAACTCAGTAGTGCACATGGGGTTAAAAGGTCACAAACCCCCTCCCACCCTACAAAAAAAAAATTATTTCATTCATGAAAAATTATTTTCATAAAATTTAACGATTTATATGTATATAATGCATATTATGAATTAAAGTAAAGTACAAGATAGGAAATGAACGCCTAGACTAAATACAATTTGTCAATGCTACTTTAAGTTTTTATAACTTTGCGTGTCACCATGTTGTGCACCCGCCGGAGAACTTTTGTTTTCAATACTAAAACGTATCAAAACCTATTTAAGGAGTAAGTGCAACTGGACAAACTAGACTTGACGGTGGTAAATATTCATAGGGTCATTATAATGACTCCACAGGGAAGTTATCGATATAATAGTAAAAACTTTAAATTAGATTTACGTTACATTTCTAAAAATTAAAATAATATAATCTACAAAGTATGAATAGTTTTTAAAATGATAACTTTCATTGTCTGATAATTAATATTTGTTTATTTCTAATATTTCTAGAGAAATAATATAAATTTAAAACGTAAATATATGAAAATGTTAAATATAGTTTTAAAGGTTAACTAACGATAGTTTATAACCCCCCCCCCCTTAATGTATCAGGATAACATATACATTTTTAAAATATACTAGTTTAATTATAAATATTTCAACATAGAGTACTACGAAATGCTCCTCAGCTCATTCTCGCATGTTATTTTGGACAAAATATTGTAAGCACCTTCTCTTGTCCCATCCGAAAACAAATCCTGGAGTAATACAACTTAAGTGTACTTCAATTTTAATTTTAGCTTTCTTAAAGTATTTATTATTGTATAACTATTATCTGTATTATTACACCCGTTGAATTTTTGTAAATTAATTTTTGGTTAATTTTAGCTCAATGTTATGACTTATAAATTATACTTTTAATTAAATATCGTGTAATGTATTATATATTATATAATGTAATCTATATGTATTGTATATTATATAATACATATAGAGTAATTTTTTTATCGTGATTCAGCGATTATCTACGAAGATTTATAGTAAAATGTTGGTTTTTTTTCAGTCATTATTTAGAAATTGTTTAATGGTCTTATTTTTTAAAATGTTATCTTTATTCCGTGAGTCATAACTTTTGATTTTTAAACAACAATTCCCCCTCTTCAAATTTTTAAAAATTTAAGTAAATACTTTCTAAAAATGCAGGGTTCGAAATTTGAAAATTGTGTTGAAATGAACCTTAAAAAATTGCATAAATATTGAAAAAATAACAAAACAGGAATTTAATTTACTTAAAACCATCCCGCCGGATTACCACCAATGGGTGACCTCTTTAATCAAAACCTCTTCAATAGCCACTATTATTCATCCTTTACGTTCGCTATAAACATAGTTTTATAAATCATATAATAAAAATATTAATAATAATAATAATAATAAAAACGTAAAGAAGATTTTAATCGAGAAAAATTGCAATCTCCGTGGAACATAATCCTGTATAATTATGAAAGCTATTCACGTATAATATAATCGTAGTATTTTACCCTTATTCATTAATTTATTACAGTAATAAGTAATAACAATTAAAAAAACATTAAAATTAATTGGTAATTTAATATTTAAATGTGAAATAAAAACAAATAAATTTCCATTGTGAACTTTACTCAGAATATGTTTTTTTTTTTTTTATACGATAAGTTATTTTAGCTTTCTATTTTAAAATAATAATAAAATACAGAGTCTGATTTACCAATTTTAGGACCGGAGATTTTGTTACAAAACAGATAAGGCATTGTAAAAAACGTAAATTATTACTCTATCCAATTTTTTTTTTTTTTCTAAAAGAAACAAAAATGCTAAATCATAATACGTCACTAATCACCAAATTTTTGAATAAAAAGACGAGGCCACTCAAAATTGGACTCTAAATTAAATCCATGAAACCGAGTAATCTCACCTATACCTGCAAGAAACAGTGCAATATAAATAATGAAAAGCATAATGTTTTAAAATTATTTTACAATTTTATATTTCAATGTTAAATATCCCCAATTATATGTAATAATATATTATTCTAAATCTAAATTATTTTTATTTTTGTTCAATGTCTTCTATATTTTTCATGAATAGTAATAAATATTGTTTAATTGTATACGATAATTGATCAAAAAGGTTGCTAAAAAATGAAGGTTCGCATATGACGACGACGTTGAAAAATGATTGTCTAGTTAAATTCAATGTACAATCGTAATATAATGACGGGTAAGTGTATGTATATACCATATCGTATATCTTATTAACTATAACTTCATTTAGTGTGATATGTATTGTGTGTGATGGAAAGCAATTTTTTTGCGGAAAGCGCGATTAGAAAAGTGGATGGAAATTCTGAAAGTACAACATTTCGACAAAACGCGAATGGGTCTAAAACAAGAAGTTAACTTCCGGTTTTGAGGGCATCCGCGTCCGTTGTTGGACCGCAAAATAATAAATCGTCCGAGGGCAATACAAACTCGTTCTGAGATCTCGAACCAGGGAAAACGTGAAGCCGCAGTGCCGTTGAAATTATATGAGTAAATTTATAACATTATTAATGTATATATAATGTATAATACAATCAAATGCTATTACTATGCTATTGAAATATTGTTCAACACCTTCATTAGTAATCTTGCTCCAATCAAAAACTAAAAGAAGTTTTTTGTAACATTTTTAATCTAGTTGGTGCAAGAAAATAATTTTTTGGTTTTCCTTGTAAATTTTATAAATGCGAAATTCGTGTTATATTTGTTGATTTCTGGTTTATCTTGGCAACAAAAGAAGAAACATAACTAGTAATACTTAGCTTAAAATCGTTATTCGTTAGCAATGGTTTTCTGTTGAGTGCAGTTAAAAATTAAATTAGTATCCGTCTTTTTTTATTGAGTTTACGTGGCATATTATATTAAACTTTTGGAAAACTATGCGGAGACTATCAAAAAACAGCAATCTTAAAATTCAATTTCCTATCCATCAATGTGTAGCGTGAAACTTTTCGATTACTACTCTCTCACTCTCTCTCCCCTCAAAAAAAACAAAGTGTTTTTCAAGAAATAAATATAGGTTTTTTTCACTCTACTCAGAATTAAAAGTATAATTTACAGGTGCCTTATACGGAAACGTAACCCAAAGTTTGGTTGAAAAATCAACTGCTTCAAATTTGAAATTAAAATCCATAAATCAAAAGTGTCTAAAATGTATTGTTTTTAAAACTGATGTTTTTATATAAATTTACAATAAAACACACTCAAATAGTTTGTTTCCAAAATACTAAGTGAATCAAATAAAACGTTTTAAAAAACAAACAAAAATCATTTTCAGGGTTCCTATATACTTATTTATAAAGGTATGTATACCAGTGGTAACCAGTGGTCGTTTTAGGAATTTTTTCTAGAGAGGGGGTCCATTGATATTAACTATATATTTAACATAAATAAATATATTCCCTTTGATGTGTATTAATTTAATTTAAATTGTCCAACTTTCACTGTCAGAAAAAATAACCTATTTTTTTACTTAATTTGATCTAACCCATAGGTATAAAAACATATTTTACAAAATACAAAAGCTGTTCTAGGATAATAAGGACGATTTAAGTGACTGCTAAAGATAATTTAATGTATATTTGTAAGCAACGATTAACCATTGCTATTGAAAAAACAATTCTGAGCAGAATTTGGTTGATAGTGTTACTTTGTCAACAATTTACATGTTATATTATGGTAAAATAATTAAATATGCATCACATAGTTTCTTTAATATTATTTGTTTAATATTTTACCTATTTTCCCGTTTTTCCATTTAATGGAAAAACTCCTTGGAATATCAAAAATTGATCTCACTGAAAGGCCTCCCCAATCCGATTCCATTAGAAAAAAATGTTATTATTGTAAATTGAAGTGAAATCGCTGGTAGAAAAATTGTTCACAAGATTAAAAAAGGCCATAATATTTTTAACCAATACCTACATTTCATGAATTTTCCCATTTTTTTTTTCACATTTGTTGAAAAAATTCGTGGAAAAATCAAAAAATGACCTCCTTAAATTATTTTCCTAGTCAGATTTACTTTCAGAAAAAGTGCTATCATTCAACCATTGTAAATCGGAACAAAATGCGAGGAGAAATGTTGTCCACAGATAAAAAAGACCGTAATTACTAATATATCACTTAAATTTTTTTTCCCAGTTTTTTCCATTTGTTTTAATTTTCAATTTCAAACTAATTCAAAATTTAAATTCGAAGTCTGGGGGTCCGAACCCCCCTGAACACCCCCCCCTCCTAAAACCACCACTGGGTATAACTATAGGACTTTCAACGAATGCTTATTCTAAACTCTAAATAACACCTTATATTTATCTACAATGGTAGTAACCTAATTAAATGTTTTAAACGTGTAGAGAAATTAAACTAACGAAAAAATAATTATATTGCGGAAAAAAGCCGTATTTAGTTCAAAAATAATAGTTCCTACTCTTCGCTCAAAAGGCGTTAATAGTAAACTAATTATTTTATAACTATTTTTTTCA
This sequence comes from Cinara cedri, assembly GCA_902439185.1. NCBI lineage: Eukaryota > Metazoa > Arthropoda > Insecta > Hemiptera > Aphididae > Cinara > Cinara cedri. The sequence goes on along the minus strand of CABPRJ010001448.1, from coordinate 713,622 downwards.
GTTTAAATTACGATAATAATATTACGAAATATAACTTAACTCAACTATAACCATTAAAAATATATCTCCAAGCACAGTTTATTTTTTTTATTAGATCAATCAATTTGATAAATGATATTAATGATAATTATAGTAAATTTCGACCAAAACTATTTATTCGATATTTTTTATTATATTTATCTTTTTTATTATTATTATTAAAACAACTTTCTCGAGACCCATTTCGCATGTGTCCTGTTTAAAATTGAAATGCTTAATAAATCAATGAATATTTTTTAAATAGACAAATCATGTATTAAAATGTTTGTACAAATATTAAAAAAACGATAAATATTATACATCACACCGTGGTTGCGGTTGAGTCGTTGATGGATGAAGAGAAATTGGATAGATATAGGGTGTATAGATAGTAGTTTATGTATAACTGTGTGCAACTATAAATTGTTACAAACGAATAATGATTCAGAGTGAAGTTCGATAAAACAGGTTTTAATAAATTAAAATTGAAAACTTTATTATTCTTTTACCATAAAACAAATATTAAAATTGTTCATGGTCTTTACGAATTTTCACATAAATTTGAATTTAATATTCTAAAACATAAATAAATTATAAAACGTTTTTTTTCCCGGTTTTTCCTAATTATTATAAAAATTACTTGGAAAATCCAAAAATTACTTTTTTTGTGAGTAACTTCATCAGAAAATCAATAAAAAGAAAGGGTTGTTCTATTTGAGCAACATTTCTGGTAAAAAACATAGGTTACAAAAAATTAAAAACAATGGAAACGGTAACGCCGCGGTATGCCGTAAATATTTGCCGTTTTACCCGTAATTTTCTTTCAGTTTTTTCCGAATTATTTTGAAAACCCCTTGATAAATCAAAATAACCTCTCTAATACACCAACAAGAAAACATTCCCTTTCAAAAAAGTTGCTACACTTGATACATCCGAGCACATTTTCTTTTCAAAAAGTTATTCAGACAGAAAGAAAAAAACACACTTCATAATTATACTATAAAAAATCGTGACTATGCTCAAGATCTGGATTTAAATACTATGCGATTCAAATGAATGGTTGTATTCCTTTTAAAACTTTAAGTTATAATACTAAATCACCGGAATAAAAAACTGTAAAACTACCTGTAAATGTTTATAGTTGATAACTGAAAATATTGAAAAAAAAAATTAAATTCCAAATTAATAAAACGCTATCATTTTAATAACAAATTTTTCAACTCTTTATTATTACTAACGTCAGAAAAATAATTTGTATAAGTTGCATTTATACACTAATATTGGTTATAACATTATTTGTCCCCCTGAACAACCTTATGAAAACTTCTATAATAAGTTTCTACTATAACCCGCTTGGTTTTTAATGTTTTTATGGTTTATTAATACGTCAATTTGTTTCGAATAAAAATTATTACTTAAAATAAATGCTCGTTTCCAAAATCGATTGTTTATATTACAGCGATTTATTCGCCTACCCCTTCCAATTATTGCTCATAATTAATTCAACAGGAACGATACAGCAGACGATGCAACATAAATATTAAAATTACAACTATATAGAATATTGCATGCGAATAATATTATAATTGTTTACTTTGTAATAACACATTTCAGAGAAAGTTAATAATAATTAATAATGAATGATATTATAAAATGTTAATTAATCGCTTTGCTAAAACAATATCGTCTTGAATAGTTATATAAAAACGAATCGAAATTATTGTTTGAACTGATATAATGTTACAAGTATTTTATCTTTTAATATTTTAGAATTATTTCTGTATATTATCTACTCATTTGGTTTTAAAATATGTAAAGCTGTTTCGTTTAAAACTTTTTCTGCTAGTCGAAAAATGTACATTGTAATACAATTATCTAACGAGTCTAGTCGAACAAAGTTTGTACGCCTAAAATTAATTTTGTACTTTTTCAATTTGCAAGAAAGATTTAACAGAAGTTAAGTAATCTTTCTTAAATATTTATTCTACTGCCAAAATTGAAAGGAATAATTAAAAAAAAAAAAAAAAAAACTATTATTTTTGTGAATAGGTTCGTTTCCCGGGTTTTACTAGTTATTTAAAAAACTACAAGAAAAATCAAATAACGAATTCTCTATACTCCAACTAGTTACAATATTCTTTCAAGAAAGATGTTATTCCTAGAATTTGGAACAATATTTCTGATAGAAAAGTTGTTAACAAACATGACCAAATATAATTATCGTACACCACAGTAAAACCAATACATTCTACGCTACGCTTAGAATCTAAAATGTTGTAATTAAAAAATAAGTTAACATACTATGCACAACGGATGTGCCACTGTTTGGACAGGGGATTTACATCTAAACGCAGCGATAAAAGCAATTCTGAGCGACGTTCAGTTAAATGCAAAGGATAAATTACTAACGAAAATCAGTGTACATGAGTGTACGAAATTACATTCAAATTTTCTTAATAAATCATTCTGTTTACATCAAATACAACTTATTATTTGGACTGGCAAAGAAAATGTATTCTCGTAAATCAAAAAATAGTACGTTAAATAACGTAGCTTTTACAAAGAACAAACCTTTAACTGCATATTCATTTACAGGGAAGCTATAGGAAACATTAGCAGGGTTAGAGGAGATTTTGAAGGAATATAGCCTCCTGACTATAGCACTATCTCCTCCCATCTACAAAGCAGCCAACTCAAGAGCGGAATATCTTGTAAACGGGTAATTAAAATTACCAAAATTTACTCAAACCGAAACTTCGTTTGACTATTTATGCAATTTTTAATATATACGCTGCTATTTAAAAATCAAAACGAGCGGTTTCGCCACTGAAACTAAGGGCGGTAAAAAATAACGATAGCGTAACGTATTAGAGCTGCGCTTCTTTCATAAAAGTTTTAAAAAACGATCTGCGAAAAAAGTTAATATACTTTCCGAATGTCTCACCGAGGATTGATCACACTCTGTATAGTGCACGTCCCGAACGTGTCATTCGCGATTGAAATCAGGTTACCGCACTAGCAATCCCCCCACTCTGCCGTTTTATCGCGCATACGAATTAAAAATGGCAGCCGATAGGATCCTAAATACACAGAAATACGAAAATAAACATAATGATAATTAACGATGTAAAGCGCGGGACTGTGTGGCCATAATATGTAATGACTGATGACAGTGAAACACGGTTTTACCGTAACACGGGGCCATTTCGTTTTCGGTATGATGAAGTCGCACCGTATACCTACATAATATCCAATAACCCGGTGTGTTTCAACCGGGTAGGTCTCGAGTTTACGATTGGTGACATTATTACGGGCGGTAACAACAATAGGTACCCACCTAATACACGGCCGATTGTATTACCGTTCGGTGGACATATCCGAAATACGAGTGTCGATTACGTCACGTTTTTGTCGCCCTGTAAATTATTAGTGTGGCGAGCGCGGGCGACGGTGTCACACAAATAATGTACGAGCGTGTGCAAATAGGGCGCGTCACCCGCCGCGGGCCTCCCGCGAAAATGGGAAATCCCTATCGCAATTCCGCGGACCTACCGGTCGGCCGTCTCGCGAGACCGTGCGCAGCCGACAAAAACAAAAACGAAACCTATGCTAATGCTGGCGATTGCCTATTATAGACGAAATAATAATTTCGTTCATATTGCTGTACGACATGCAGACGTATTATAATACCCATAAAAAACTTAACCGGGAAACGATTTCGGGAGTAAAGGGAATTATGTTGGTCAGCTAACGTACTCGGTAATTAATGACTAACAATACGGCAAGACAAAATGCCGTGGGTGGGGTGTGGGGTTGGATATCCCGAGCGCGTCCCGTTTTTGATTATTATCTTTTTCACAGCCCGAGTGCGTTCGCGGTCGTAAGTAGGTACTTATTAATAATTGATATACTGATCGGCGGGTCAAATAAATTATGTAGAATGGATTTTGTGAAAATGGCGGCATTTAAACGCACCTGCTGTAGTAGTGTACCTGTGACGCGTTCGGGCTACGTTGAAAACATGATATCTGTTTTTTCCGGTCCTCGGGACATTGAAAAAGGGCGAAATCGGGACGCGCTCAGGTGATGGGGGCTCGAAACCCCAAAACCCCACCCCCTCTCCCTTGCATGTACGGCCTCGAGAGAGAGAACGTGTATAACGAAACGCCCCGGGACCCATAACGAATTCGTTAACTGTCCGATACTCACCGACACCGCCGCCGCCGTCGCCGCCGCCGCCGCTGAATCTTGACGAACGATTATCGCCGGCCGCAAAACCGCACTACATTCGCGTTCCGCGTGCGATCGACACGCACGTTTGTCGAAAATGAAAAGATAAACCGAACCGTAACGCGGTAAAAAAAAAAACACCCCGAACACGGGCGCGTTAACGCTCGCGCGGAAACGACACTGCATACAGCGGTGACCTCGGGGGCACGACCGCGTCCCGTTGAAAATTCCGAAAGAGACGAGAGCGGGGAGAAGGGGACGCCGACCACCGATGTTTCGTGACGGGATTCATCGTTGAATCCGACGTCGTCGTCGTGACGCGTCTGGATTGCCGACGGGAGAACCACCGGACCGACGTTTGAGCTTACCTGCCGGTATCCCGCCGCCGACGAAAAGAACCGACCGAGGACGGCAATACGTTGCGGATTACGGCCGACGGTCACGAGAACGATCCGATTCGATGCGCGATCAACACTTATCGCGTTGATTGTGTGCCCGCGGTGTGTCGTTCTTTTTTCCGTTTCATAGTTCGATTTTCGCTTTTGTTTACGGCGAAACCGTCGAGTGCAGCCGTCGTGATTATCGTTCGTCGAAAATCCGAGCGCTGCCGATGGTAAACGTGACTTCGCGGTGTCTCGTCGGTAGGTACACCGAAAACCAGACAGGCCGTTCGTTTTAATGATTCTGTAAGTTAATACTACAGGGTCGGGTAATCGCGCGTATAAAAAATTGTATATGTCAAAAAAGCATAAAACGTAAAAATAATATAAATTGGTGAATTTGCGTTTACAATTTTGTTTTCTCATTGGTCAGTATAATGATAGGTAAATAATCAATGAAGGCAAAATGTATTTTGCAACTGTTAAGCTCACATCCACTCCCTCACGCACTCTATTCTTACCGTGCTTACAATGCCTGGCAGGGGCGGAGTGGAAATCAAATTCAGGCCGGGAGATAAAAATGTATACAGGCCTCCCGATAAAATACTATCTAAGTACCAAACTAAATTTGTCTCACGTTTTAGTTTTAGTTAATACGTTTTTACTTAAAACGTGGACGAAGATAAGAGAGGATTGGAGAGTTTCGAGCTCCCAAAAAGTTAGAACAGCGATTTCATCAATATGAATTTTAATTTAATAATTTGAACGAAAATGTTCAAATCAAAACTTAATAGGTACTAAAACAAAAATATAATACTATATATTATGTATCTCGACATAACTTTTTACTAAGTTGTTAAATAACACGAGGAATTAAAATATTATTTAAACATATCAGGCCACCAGGCCATAGTTCGATCCAGACTATCTGGAAAATTTCCATTTCCAGACTGGTCACTCTGCCCCTAATGCCGAAATACCTTAACAGTAACCTGGTGTCGAAATCTTTTTAAAGGTTAAAACTTAAAAAAAAAAACAATATTAATGGTAATGCTTACACTATTACCACTGGTATAGTTTCTCCCGTCATACTATACGTGTAACTATGTCCATTAACACATATCATACTTTTATTGTTTCCTAAGGAATAAATTGTATACAATTTTAAATAAAAACAATATTAATTTTAAATTGTTTCCTGTACAGACATACAGTAAACCAAGCAATATTATCTGTATTTATCAAAAGGGCTACGAACCTACAGTCCCCAGTTTATGCTACATAAATATCACTATTAAGTAATAACGAACTATATTCTCAATATACAATTTAAAATGTTCAAATTAAAAAACAAGCGGACATACTTCGCACGATGGGTGGGCCATTGTTGTAGGTGGAGAAGTTGGCAAGGTAAAGGGGAAATTGAATGTATATCTGTATGAAGCAAGTAATTATTTATGTGATTCTTAAAACGATAAAATCCATATTTTAGTGATTTGCATATAGGTGATTTTCACGAAATTAAAAAAAAAATTTAATTTATCAAATTGAAAATATAAAAAGGGAGAAAAAAAGTACACATCGATACACTGTATGGTAAAACTAATACATTCATCGCCGGTATTTTTTTTTAAAAAAAAATACAACCTGCGTAATAATGTGTATTTACATATTTATTGTACCTATACATAACATACATATTCGTTTAATTAACATTAACATTAACACAATATATATGAACGATAACTAACGTGCTCAGATCATGCGGGAGCGGAATGCAGGAGGTCTGTAGAAAATGGGAATTTTCTAGATGTTCAAAACCGGAATTGTATTGGTTTATAGTTTTCAAATTATTTAGGTTGATTTATTTATTATTCCATACATTTTCAATAAATTTAAAAGTCTTTTATTTATCGACTGGTTCTTAACAAACTTAAATCGAAACTTAATTTAATCCATATATTGTAATACATTAATACATACGAAATAAAACTAAAACAAATTCGAAAATTTCAAATGTCTTCAAATAGCTCAAAATCACCAACTGTTTTAAAATTTCTGGTCAAATTTCTGGTTAAATTTTTAAGAGAATTACAATAAGTAAACATAATTGAAAATAGTGAAACTGTTGTTTCGGTTAATTTTCCTGTTTTAATATGTTTTCCCCGGTTTTTATCCAATTATTAAGAAAACCGTTAGAAAAAATCAATAAACCACTATCTAGAGTGTCAATTAAAAAAAAATTCTTTCAAAAATCATGCTATACTTGTAATTTAGAGTAAACCTTCTGGTAGAAAATCAAACAAAATTAAAATAATGAAATTGTTACCACCACTAATTTGTTCGTTTTTCTTTTACGTTCTCTTGCAGTTTTTCTCAATTATTATAAAAACCACTAAGAAACAAAAAATCTTTGGCAATACAACAAAACAATTATTTTGTCATTTTCTTAATTGGAGTAGGATTTCTAAAAGAAAAGTCTTTAATATACGGGAAAAAAAATAATTATTCACACGTAAGAGTAAAACCAATAGATTCTTCACAACACTTCAAGCAGTTTTCATAATACCTGGGAAAAACCAGGATAAAACATAAGAAATACGGGAAATGTACGAAAATAATGCTAATTTTTCAATTTTGTTATTTGTTGTAATTCAGTCGAAAATATTCGTAGGAACTTGAATTTTGGAAAGTAAACTTATATTTGCTTTTTCTAGACGTAGTAAAATGTTCAAAACATTTAAGCCATTTTTTAGCTATTTATTTATAGACATTTTAATTTTGCGTATTTGTACGTAATTTTTATTCAGTAGTTACTTTGTTGTAAAATTGTTAGATATAACAGAAATGTTTGAAAATTTAACAAGAGTCTTACTTTGTGGTAAAAAAAAATTGAGTTTAATTTGGTATTTTTTTTTTAGTGGAATTTTAATATCATATTTTGGCGAAAATCGTTTAAGTAAAAAATTATATGGAACAAATCTAATTTTTCAATTTTTTTTTTTTTTTGAACACATGTATAATTCCGATTTAATAATGGTAATGAATTGAACGGACTGACTTAGTTTTGAAATTAAAGCTTTTTGAAGTTTTGATATTATGCGGATTTCCATAGTTGGTTTGTCGTAGCCAAATGATTACACATACCTAGTTTCATCCTATGGTTCACGAATTCTCAGACCCTGCGTTTCGAAAAATAATTTTTGCATTATTTTTTCCTTTACCTAAACGAGGAAAAAATAAATGCATTTTACGTGCACCTAGAGACTTAGCAATCGCTCGGACTATTTTAATCGACAAATACACCTCGGATTCGTTGTACAAACTTTTCTATCAAAAATTTTGCTCCAATGTATCAAGTGTAGCTTATTTTTTGAAAAGAAACTTTATCTCTATGGTAATTTTTCGATTTTCCCAGGAGTTTTCTCAGCAAATGTGAAAAACCGGAAAAAACATGGGAAAACCCGGAAAAACACAGGAAAAACGAGAAAATCGGTACTATATATAACAAATATTATTAAAGACAATATTTAATTTCATTATTTACAATAATGTGACATTATATTGTTGATAAAGCATCGCTATCAATTGAACTGCGCTCAGAATCGTTTTTTCGTTCAGGTATGCATTAAATTACCTATAACAGAGGCTCGCATGTTCATTATCCTAAGACGTCTATTTTGTTTTAATTCAGTGAAAAATGTTCGTAAAGACTTCAATTTAAACAATTTTTGAGCTATTTATAGACAATTTATATTTGCTAGTTTTTTACGTAATTTTTATTTGGTAGATACTTTGTGGATAAAATTATCAAACTTAACAAAAATACTTGAAAATTTAACAGGAGGTTCATTATGAGTCATCCTTAAAAGTCAAAAAGAAAAAAAGACGGACTTACTTTGCACAGTAGATGGGCCACTGTTGTAGGTGAGAAATTAGGAAGAAAGAGAGCAAATTGAATGTATATCTGTTCGCAACGATTAACCGTTGCTAACGAAAAAATATTCTGAGCGGAGTTCGATTAATAGTGTTGCTTTGTCAGAATTTCTTTCAAAAAATGTGCTACACGTAAAAATCGGAGAAAAATGTATGATAGGAATGTTATTCACAGAAAAAAAAAATAAATATCATTGTAAAACCAATTTATTCCTCGCTCCACTTAGAATCTAAAATTAAGTTTTTTTTTTTTATTAGAATTTTGACGAGAATCGTAAATATTACGGCTTTCAAAACATAAACTGAACTTCGCTCTGAACAGTTTTTCGTTAGCTTACAGGTATAAATTAAATAACTTTATGTATCCTAACTTCCCGTCTTCTCCCCTATAATAGTGGTGCACCCTTTCAGCTCTCTTTTTTTTTAATCCTTTTTTATTCGGTTTTCGTATAAAATAATTAATAATGAAAAAAAATGTCGTATAAAATAATGCGTTACAAATGATAATAAAATAATAGCCGTCGGTGCACATGAGGAACTTTCAAAATTTGTATTCGAATTACGGGTCTTTCTGGAATTTTACCATGATAATAATTAGTTTTGAACGCTAATCGTTCGAATTATAGAATAAAAACTTTACGAAAATGTGCTGAAACGGTTCGCTAACGCGATCGAGACGAGTGATTTAAAACTATATAACACCTGTTACGTGTTATTAAGATGGATCTTGGTTTTGGAAAAAAACTCAGGCACCCTCCAGATTAGTTCCATACTACGGAATAAAAATGTATTTGCAAATTATTTCCTCTCTCCTTTCATATCCTTCTTTTTCAAACACTTATTATAAGATAGCATATTATACTGACATAGAATATCCAACATTATTTTTTTTCTCGTATTCACAACAAAGGTAAAAAAAAAAACAATCGTCAAAAATAAAAATAAAAACGAATTATCATTTTAATTTTTAGTTAGACTTTATATACTTTGCGTTTTATTTTAAAGAATAAAATATAGATTATAATATTGTGGTGATTATTAAAAAAAAAAATAACGTTTTCGAAAATTATGGAGACGATTTGGGAGAGAGGAAAAAATCTCTGACAGTTTTTTTTTTTTTTTACGGGGATGCCTGGAAATTTTCTTTCTCCAAAACTCGGGACCCCGATTACTATGCCTGATTATAACGCGTTTCTGTACATACGATTTCCGTACGGGGAATGACGGTCGTATAGGCATTAAGTAGACTCGTGAACCATATTATTCCACTTAAGACCCGAATTTATACGAACAGTAATGGTCCGACGAAACGGTGGAGGGGCAAGTGAAAGGGGGATAGGGGGAGGGGGGTGAACGAAATGAGTGGTGAAGAAAAAATCATATTGTACGAGCTGTGCAGGAAAAAAAAAATAACGAAAAAAACAATAAAATATCTTTTACCTGTGACGGCGGAGGCGGTCAACGCGAGAAAAATGACGATTCGCACGGGCTTGGACCACATGATTGAGGAGGAGCGCACGCGATGCTCGCGACTATAGTTCAACCGGCTGACGGCAACTGAATAGTGTGGCCGGTCGGCGGCGCGAACGATACTACCGGCAGAGCACGCGTGCTGCTCGGGCGGCCCGCCGATGAATTTCACGACGACGGCGACGACGACGACGACAGTATCGGTCTCCTCCGTCCGCCGTATTTTGCCGGGAAATTAAATTACTATCGAGTCCTGCAAAGAGCTCGTAAACATTATAATCAGGGCCCGGAATCATATGCGCTAAAAAAAAACGTACGAAATATATGTATGTAATTATGCACTGATTATCATTGAAATATGCACTTAAAATATGCGGAGATATGCAAAGATATCCAAACAAAAATGCATGTTAATTAAATTTATTTAATTTAAAAACGTATGTAATGCGTTGAATAACTAACATGGAACAAAAATGTAATAAATATTAAACAATATTATAAATAATAAACAAATTCTTTACGAACTATAGGTTTATATACTGAGTAAAACTAACGAACAATAGTAAAACAAATGGGTAAGGAACACATATTAGGTATTCGACTCTAATCCAAAGTAAAATCGTAAAATACAAAAATATGTAGTACACATCAGAATATGCAAAATAAAATTTTGTATTTCGAATTTATTGACCATAATTTAAACTTGTAGCTTATCTAGCTACTTTTTGAACTGTTAAAATAAAACATGCAAATGCATATGAATCCAGATCGTAGTTATAATATTGTATAATAGGTACATTGTATCCTGTAAGCGACGTATAAAATAAAATTGCGGGTCTAATGATACGAGGAAGCTGTCGATAATATTACTTCTATAGTCAATCGAATCATAAATAAAGTAAAGTAAATAAATCAGTACCTAATAATAAATATAAAACAAAAATCCAGAAGAATCTTATAATAAATATTAATATAAACAATCGTAAGTAAAACGTCTCACAAAAACTATGTTTGACCAATGATCATTGATAGCATAACAACAATTTTCGTGATCACAAGGTATCACCATTTATCTATTTTGTGCTATCACAATCTCCATTTAAGATTATAAGATTAGAGATCTACCCAGTCGTCGGAAAAATAATTAGGGAATTGTATATCAATATCAACTCTGAAAAAGAAAAAAATTCTAACCTCGTTGTTAGTGTCCTTAGCCGAATTTAAAAACCTAAAACTAAATTTAGTAGTTGAAAAAACACGCTAAGTAGAAATAAAATAAGGAGAATAATAAAAAATAACGTCGGCAAGTTTTTTTTTGAAATAGAAAAGTCGACAGTGCCCAAGAGCCGTTAAAATTAATAGGCACATCATAATATAATGAACTAGTCCGTAGTACATATAGTAGTTACAACTGAGATACAGTGTCCTCACTCTAGGAAAAACATAAATTGAAAAAATATCGGTTGCCTATCACGTAGATGAAATCAAAGAACTGTAAATGAGTATAATAAGGACGTAATAATTATCATCTATTATCGTCATTGTCATTACTTTATAAATATACAATAGTTTGGAATCATTCATAGATTTGAAATATAAAAATTTAGCGGGTGCAAAATAATAGTATTGTATCCCCACAAAAATTCAAGTGAGTGCAAATGCCCCCCTTGCACTCCCGAGATTACGCCCATTAAGTCAAATAATCGTCCATCAGAATACGCCGGAATATTATATCTAATAAATATACAAATAATTTATTAACGAGTTGACTGGCGAGATATTTTCCATACACTTCGAGAGTTAAATTCTCTATTTTACTTGTCTATTTTTTTATCGGCAGAAATTGACCGCTATACGGTTTGTAGATTATTATTGTTAATAAAAAAAGATTTCCTAATCAGATGTAGAATAAAATGAGAGTTAAATTTAATTCTCAAAGCGAAAAAGGTTTTTATTAAAAAACTACGCACTATCAGTTAGCACATAGTAGAAATGATTTATTGTATTATAATTTGAAAATATTAGTATTTAAAACGGCTGAAAACTATTCATCGGATATGAATGTGTAATAAATTAATATTGTTCGAATCATATCTCTCACAAAATCGCTATTTTGAAAATTTTGTAAAATTAATAAACAAAAATGTATGGCAAATACAAATTTAATTTTTCTCCAAATCGATGTGCTCCCTCGGAGACAAACCGATTGAAAAAAGTCGAATACCAAATAAATTGAATTTAATGTCTCAAGAATAATCCGTCGAACACGGTACAATATATCATAATAATATAGTTGTTGCTGTTTGAAAATCAACAATACGTAACCGTTTCAACCCCGAAAGTAAGGGTGACAAAAACAAGGACAATGTGACTAATGTGACTAATGTGACAGTGAAATTCGGAAGACGAATACCGTCTCAATTTATTATTATTATTATTATTATTATACACGGCCGCGGCGGGCGGCGCGTCAAAACCGTTCTACGCCCTCTGCCCCGGCCGTTCGTCCGTCGCGTTCGGATAGTTATTAGCCCGCGGTACACACGGCTAATGGTACTCGTGTTGTACGCCAAGCGTAATCGCATATTATTATGCTATTATAACAATTCACGCCGGCAAATATCGTACGGTGTCGCGTCATTATGATATTCGTTCGCCGGGCACGCGCGCGACAATACTAATAATAATAATAATAATAATAATAATAATATGCCGCCGACCCGCCTTAAGATGATAATACGAACGATAATATTATTGTTATAGCGCCGTACTTTCCGTAAAGCCGTCGCTCCACACGCGCGCGCGATCCGACCCATGTCTACAAGTGGCGCGCCGTCCACAAATATGATGTTAATTGATCGTGCGATCGCGGTGTTTGCCGCGCACTTTAATTGAATTCGACCGCGGTGACGCTGTTATTGGTACGTTACGTCTCCGGCCGCGCTGGCCGGTGTCGCGTATTCGATCGCCACCGTCGTCCGCAGAACAATTATTACAATATTATTATTAACGTGTCCGGCCGGCTCCGTCGCAGGCGTGGCGCGCACCGCGAAATCGAAGCCCAGACAGTGTCTATGATGTACAATACCTAATAGGTTTTAGGTATTGTTGTAATTGATCACCGGGCACAGTCAAATTGGACGAGTATACAGCGGGGACGACCGACCGGCATTCGCGTTACTAGAGACAGTGTCGAGGATTACACGGTTTACCGTCTGGTGTTTGGCGTGCGTTACGTTATTATTATTACGGCTCTTCGAAAAAAAAAAAAAAAAATGCTATCAAATATGCACTAAACAATTGTAATAAATATGCACACAGTTATTCAAAGTTTAACTTATTTTTGATTGTATAATCAAAACTCTCAAATAAAGAGGGTTTAGTAATATCATATTCAAAATCCAAGGCTTGTAAAAAGTTTTTCTCTATAAAGGGAAAATAAATATCGAAATCGGACGTATGCGAGTTTTTCATGTTAGTATGTTTTTGAGCAAAAAACAATTCCCTTACAGGACAAATATGGTTTAGGTAAAAAACAGAACTATCAAAGAATACCCATGGAATTATTTTAATACATTGTATAGTTAAAAAAAATATAATAAAATACAACTGTTTACAATTATCACAATAATTACATAAACTACAAATTATAATATGACTGACAGCACTTATATAACAAGTGAAATTAGAACAGTTTTTTCCTCGACCAGCAGCCTACGTCGTCGTTCGAGTTGAGTTGTAGACGTTGAACCTTGTTATCAACGGACAGCGTCATCTAGGATAAGGGTAATCGACACAAAAACGTTGTCATATTCCGCAGAGGAGCGTCGTTTGTCGATCCCGAGTCTTGACGCTCACTAGTGTTTACATTCACATTTGTGTATAGTATATATACGAGTGACTGGTACCGAGCTCTCTCTTACTACAACCCCAACCTCACCGTATGGTGAACTTAAAGAAGAGCGGTAGAGACCCGGGCCAACGGGTGCCCATCATGTGCCCCACCAAGAAGGGCATGAAAAAGATACCCACAGTTGTGCTCGCATATACCCGACCTCGATAATAAAATTTTATGAGGTTTTTTTTCTCCCACATAATATTACCGGACTCGATTACATTAATCATAAATCCATTGTAATTTTTTTTTTAGGAAAATTATACCATATCTTTTTCTTTTTTTCATTCTTTTCTTCAGTTGTATACAGACGGTCTCGAACACTCATTAACTCGGAAAATACTAACATTTTTTCATTTAACAATTTAATAAACAAGTAGCTCTATAAAATATTACAATACCGTTATTTTTCGTAGCCCTTACTTCTAAGGGTGAAATCACTACGCACATTGGATTTTCAAATACCTATATTCAAATCCTATAAATAGTTGAAATTTTAATTTTAATAAATTTTGGTATTGACATTTGTTTATTTCCGTAAACCCGTTGACTAGATAAACCTATTTTAAGTTTAATTAAGAGGAGAATAATGAAGCCGTGTTGGCGAAAAGTATTTTTACCTAGAATCACCAATTTCGATTTATTCATAACAAATTTGTTTTCTATGTTCACCAATGATAGCTCTCTTACAGCTAATTGAGCTTTTAAATCAACACAATTTTCAAATATTTTAGTATCGCCAATTTTATGATTAATAGAAGTAATTAATTTCTTAACTCTAGCATTTATTTCTTAAAATTCTACTAGATAATGTGTTTTAAATAAAAACTTAAGGGTTATCTGTATAAAATATACTTTCCTCATCTGATAACATAAAATTATGATACAGTCCATCCTTTGACAATGTGAATTTAAAAGCTGGATTAAAAATAATAATTGGTACTTTTCGGTTATCTCGACTACCCGTATGTAACGGACTACAGACGTCACAATTCAGTTATCTTAACTATCACAAGTAACTATTTTGGTCCCCTGTTACCTACCCGATATGGTTTTTCTAACAAAAGAGTGTTGATGTTTGATTAAAATCCGATACGAGTTCACACTTGGGCAACAATATATTTGGCTGATGGACGTTTGCGTGTTCAATGTATGGCGTGCATATGGGTGTGAAACTCAGATCGGACATATAATCGAAAAAAAGCCCTCCATTTGGGTACTTAATAAGGTATTCGAGATAACTTAAAGTGAAAAGTACCCAATTATAAGTTTGAATAGTTAAAGACTATACAATTCCCTGTGTTGTTTAAAGAATTGGACGATTTCGTCAATGTATTATAACATATTGTATATGGAAATACATTTCTTATTTTATGAATAGTATCTAATTTTAGATTTTTCAGTATATTTTAAATCCGTCTTTCTTTCAAAACAACATTGGTCGGTATATTTTCGAAAAAAAAATAAATTTATTTTTGTTTTTAGTTAGTTTCTATAAACATCTGTTGTTTTAATTTGTATAAAAATCATGCAGTACTTTTTTACAACTTTTTTTGAATTTGTTTTTAAACTTACATTATTCAAAGCCATATTATTTAATACGATTTTTACTGTATTGAACACTAAAACATATTGAATCAACAATAGATTATTTGGTTGTTACATTTATTACTTTTAATAAAAATTAAATGCAGTTATCATAGATAACAGACATTTCTAACGTAACTAATAATAACAGTCATAATAATCAATATAAATTAGTACAGTGGTTTCCATCATTAGATAATTAGCATCATAGATAATAAATACGCATACAAATACATTTATTCTCTAAGACCAGTAATCAAGTTATTTTTTTTTTTTTTTTCAACAAATTTTCAATTTTAGATTCCGAGCGTAGCGAGGGAGTTTTCTTTTACTAAAATGTTAATTTTTGTTTTCTAGTCTGTGGACGCATTATTTCCTATTAAATTTGCTCTGATTTTTACATGTAGCAACTTTTCTGAAAGCTTAAGTTGTTTAGATTGTTTTCTAAACATATCATTTTTTTTTCGATGCCATTTATTAAATAAAAGCACTTAAATGAGAAAAAACGTAGGAAAACGTACAATTTCACGATTTCATTATTTTATAAAAACACGAACGACGTTTTCTATTAGAAAAAATGATTTGATTGAAAAATCACAAGATACCTTTTTTGTTGTCTTTTTGATTTACTTCCTTACAGTATCATCGCCAAAACTTTTGAACCAATTTTGAGCTTAATAGGAATTTTAATTTTTGGGAGTTTTTTTTCTGTAATTCGGTTATAAATACACATAAAGACTTGAAACTTAGAAATAATACTTATATTGGACTTACCTAGACGTGTACAATTTTCAAAAATCATCTGGCGAATTTTTTTTTTTTTAATAAGCGTTTTGAAATCAAATTCAAACGAAAATCCCAAAAAAAATTACGGCACTTCAAATTATGTATTACCTAACTATACTCGGAATTGTTTTTCGTCAAGCAATGGTTTATCGTTGCTTACAGATATAAATGAAATAACCTTATATATCCTACCTTTCCAACTTCTCACTTACAACAGTGACTGCTCCCATACCCAGTATCAGTTCTTTTTCAATATTGTACTATAAATCAAACCTTATTATAATGGTTTTTTTTTATTATCCCCTAATGGACTTAAATAATATTTTGTGAAAATATGTTGTATTTTGTTATTCCCTGATTATAGTTTATTTTTTTTTATCTTCTCCAAAATGTTTTGTCCACTGATATTTTAGGTAAGTTTATGCATTCCCGTTGACAATGAACTATAATATTAGTTGCAACAGAATAATAATTACATTAATTATTATCTAGCTATTTAATTAAATGATCATGTCCTTCTAATTGTATTATATTAGATTAATCTAGAAAATATTCTATTATTTTTACCTAAATTTGAGAATGACTCTAACTAGTTTTTTTTGTGTGAAAGGATAAAACAAACAAATATACAGTGTTTGTGTCTATATAGGTAACACTAAATATTTCGGCTGGATAAACTTGAAATTGAATTCCATTTGCAAAAAATGGTAAGGGGTGCTGAAATTCATACATAGGATAAAGTTCAATCGTTTAATCCTTTTAGTTCTTAATTATATTTTATATCTATTTTTGAAAGAATTTAAAAATTAAATTATTATGTGTGTCTTTTTCATATAATTTTATCCGGAAAAAACAGTAATCAAATTGTTCACTTTTAAGGACAACACTTTCAATTTATTTAAGAATCAATGAATTTTTAAAAAAATATTACATTGATTAGTTGCTTGAAACAAAAAAATAAGACTGCTTAATGGGCAAAAATAGCGGTTCCTATTCAAAATGTAACTTTATTGAGCATACACACATCAAAGGGGTTAAAAATATGCAATTTATCCATAAGTGTCTATTTCAGTATTCCTTATGAAATCCCAAAAAACACAATTCAAATCCAAGGTTATTTGGCCAAAATATTTAGTGCTACCTGGAAAAATAAACAATGTGTAACAAAAAATATAGACAGCAAATACATCAGAAATCAATTTTATTTAAGAAAAAAACTACAAAAATGAGTAAATTATTATTTTTTTTATAAATTATAATAGTTAAGTGTTAGACGCTATAAATACATAAACAAAGCGTGTTGTTAAAAAGTAAGATTTAATATAAATCTACTACAAAAATAATCAAAACTGATAAATACCATACAATAAAAAAGACAAAAAACAAACTATATAATTAATGTTAGGGTTTTTATTAATAATTCTTTACAAGGTGTGTCCAGAAAATAAGTGTACTGAAGCTCTCACGACCATAGGGAATATTTTTTTACTATGTTGCCTACACTACCGTAAAGCTTTACTTCTAACCTTTAAAACAAGATCAAAACAAGTTCAGTACGTTGAAAACTGTGGTCAAACGAATTTTTCTTGTTAAACATATCGATCGAGTCTGCCAAGTGCGAAATCCGCGCTATTATCCGTTACCTCGTTGTGAAGGAAAAATCTCCACATGAGATTTTTAATGAGGTATGAACCGATTATGGTGAAGGCCATATGAATCGTCCCAGTGTGTACAAGTGTTGTAGGGAATTTAAAAACGGACGTACGAATGTACATGACAATCTGAGGAGTGGGATACCGTCGATTTTGACTGACGACATTGTGAAAAAAGTCGAGAATGCGGTCCGTGATGATCGCAGATTAACTCTGGATGAACTTTTTGCAATGTTTCCGCAACTTTTAAGGTCTCTACTTCACGAAACAATCACAGAAACACTTGGATTTCATAAACTGTGCGCAAGATGGGTCCCAAAACACACGACAATGCCAGACTCCAAACGGCCAATGCCACAAAGCAATTGTTGGACTCATTTGGATGGGATGTTTTGAACCACCCCCCGTATTCCCCCGACCTGGCACCTTCAGATTACCATTTATTCACTTCACTGAAGAAGCACATGGGTGGAAAAAAATTTTCAACTAACGAGGAGGTGAAGGAGGAGGTCGACAAGTGGATAAATGAGATGGCGGCAGAGTTCTACGAGGCAGGAAGAGATTCTACTGCATTGGAAGAGATAGTGACTATGTTGAAAAATATCACACAAATATATTAATGCAACTACATAATTTTTTTTTTAATTAATTTTTTTGAAGCCTACAAAAATTGAGTACACTTACTTTCTGGACACGCCTCATATTTTATTTCTAATTACTATTATTAAGTTTTCTTATTAATAACTTATTAAATAGGTAGTTAAAGTAAATAAAAAAAAAATAGCTTATAAAGATAATTTTATTATAGATATGAAATATTATAAATTTAAAAAATATGAATCATACTATAAAAGACTAATAAAAACTGCAATTTGGTCACTCTTATAAATATGACATTTTTTTGATGACCTGAAAAAAAATGTATATATTTTTGAAAAATGCCAATAGATAATAATATTTTTATTAATTTTACATGAAAATTAAACATCATTTTAAGAAATACCAGACTATTAGTATTTTCACTTAATGAATACTGTTTATCCTTTTTTTCCTTTTATTTTATTGCATTTACAAAGGTGACACTTGTATATTTTCCATCCACATCTCTCAACTATAATTATTTTCCTTATCAATTCTACATGATCACATATCTCTCCTAATAACCCCTCTAGTAACTTTTTATTTGATATTCTTTTTCCCTGGCTTCTCTTTTAACTTATTTCACCTAGTTTCTTACTAGCCTATTATTTCTGTTTTTCTGAAAATGACACCCATACCATCACTTTTGTAAACTTAGGGGCACACATGGAACAAAATTCAACTGAACATATTCAATTACATAAGTCGTCTACATGTTGCGATGAAGATTGATTTAATGAAATTGATTTGTTTATAAACAGAGGAAAAATAGTTAGAAAACAAATTAGCAACTGCTAATAGCTCATTAGAACACTCGCCCTCATATATGTCATATTATTCGGAAAGTCCTGACTAGTTTTAAATTTCTTTATGTAATTCCAAAATGAGCGAAGATACTCAATGAATAAATTTTGAATATTAGTTAAATATTGAGAATAAAATAATTTTGACAAAAAGCACGTAAATATAAAAAATGTTTACGATCTAAATTATTACCAGAATTTTTAAGCATGAGCCTCCTTTTTCTTTTTTAGTATCTCATGAAGTTCAAGAGAGAACCCCCCCTGGTTCTCTCTTGAACTTCATACCCCCCTGTATGAAGTGTCTGCGCTTACTTTTCTTAGATATATAAGTTTGAATAATATAAAAAACTCTATTATAGAAGAAGTCTATAGACTCATTAATGTTAGACTAACTATACAATAAACTCCAATCAACATTAAAATTAATATAAAATAATACAATAAACAATTCAATGTATACACGTATAATTTAAATATAACAAATCTATCCGAGGAAAATGAAGACGAGTGTAGCCACTGTTATAGATAATTGCATATATACCTGTAAGCAATGATAAACAATTACAAAAAACGATTCTGAGCGGATTTCAATTGATAATGATGCTTTGTCAACAATATTATATATATCATATTATGGTAAAATAATTAAATAGGCATTATATATTTTCTTTAATATGATTTTGTACCGATTTTCCCGTTTTTTCTAAAAATCTTTTGGAAAAATAAAAAAATGACCTCCCTAAAGTACTTTCGCAGTCAGATTTCTTTTTAAAAAAAGTGCTATCATTGTAAATCGGAGCAAAATTGCTTGTAGAAAAGTTGTTCACAGGAAAAAAAAGGCCGTAATGATTTTTAACCAATACCTATATTTCGTGCATTTTTCCGTTTATTTCGGTCTTTCAAATTAGTTGAGAAAATTCATAGGAAAATAAAAAAAATACATTTTTAAAGTACCTCCTCACGCTGATTTCCTTTTAGAAAAGGTGCTAAAATAAACTTTTTTGTAAATCCATAAGCTTCTTCGCTCCACTTAGAATCTAATAATTATAATAAAATAAAGATTCTAATTCTAATTATTAATTATGTTTATTATTAATAAATTTTAGAAAATAAAAAGAAGTTTGCCACCAACTTGGAATAAGGTTAGTGGCATTTTTTTTTTTGTGGAACCTTTCCAATAAACCGTATTAAACAGTTTTGCAATGCTTTTGAAGTTTTCGGTGAAATTTTGACTGTTCATGTGAACTTAGAGGTGCTTTTAGATAATTGCTCATAACTTTTTAACAATCGTCCAAAAAATTATAAAAACTTTCTAATATTGTCCAACAAATGTATTGGATAAGTTTAATTGAATTCTGTTACATGTGTACCGCTTAGTTCATCAACGTTATACCATCTGAATATTTATATATTCGCATATTATCTGCTATTAAAATCTAAATTCAATTCTCCTAGCATCGATGTTATATATTGTAAAAGGTACACCACATGTTTGTAACATCAAATGCCATTTATATTTTAAAATGTTTGTTCGTTAATTATTGTCAGGAAAGTGTACGCAAGAGCGCATGTGTCGTATACACCATGGTTAATACGGGTAAGTTAGCAACATAACACTACCCGTAAAACAAGGCTACCACTGGTGTATATAATGGAATAAATAATATTATTTTTAAATATTTTATCATTGTCGTAAGATCTCAAAGTAATAATAATACTGTACTACGTCTTGATAGTTTTCAAATTGATACCAGATGGATTATCACTGGCAAAAAATACGCAGCAAGTGTAATTTGGTAATAATGCATACAGATATTTAGCCATGGTGTACAACATAGTACAATTATGTTCAATTCAGATGACAGCTATCGAATTTTAATCCCAATATACATTATTCCTAGACTGCTCTTTTATATATATATATTAAATATATTATTTCTAAATAATCCTTTAGATTCTGAGTGAAGCGAAAAAGCTTATATTTTTACAGAGATGCTTATTTTTATTTTTATCTGTTAATAACTTTTCTACCAGAAGACTTTCTAGAGATTTCTACATGTAGCACCCCTTTTTTGAAAAGAAATCGGCGTGGGGAGTCATTTTTCGATTTCCTCAGGAGTTTTCTCATCAAATTTGAAAAACTGAAAATACTGGAAAATATAAGAAACGTAAGTATTAATTAAAATATATAGAGCCTATTTTATTGTTTTACTACAAAATGACATATATATTGTGGACACATCAATTGAACTCTGCTCAGAATCATTTTTTCATTAGCAATGGTTTATCGTTTCTTACAGATATACATTAAATTTCCATCTATATCTTACCTTTTCAACTTTCCACCTACACCAGTGGCTACACCCGTCCCCCATTATCTTACCTTTTTTAACTTTGTTTTATAACACATCCACTCTAATATTTTTATTTCACATAAAACGAACACCATTATTCAGTATTAAAATTTAAAACCATAACAAATTTTTTATTTAATATGTTTTATATTTACCAAATTATTCGTCATCAAAATCATTCAATAAATTAATGACTTCAACGCTCATTTGTGGGGTGATTGAAGAATCCACAACCTTTTTTTCAGGAGAAAAATCTTTTTTCTAAAAATGAAATGAAATAAATAATATTATTGTTTATACTATTTTTAAAGCGAAATCGTACTGTTTTTAAAGTCATTTTGTTTGTAACAGCTACTGTCCGTCCAACAGATATTATATCTTTTGTTTTTTGTTTATTAAATTCTATAGATAAATGATATTGGTGTTCAATTACTCGGTCAACCTAAACAAAAATATATAAGCCTAGTTCAGTACTTTTTTTTAAAAATGTCTTCAAAAAATAAAACAAAAATAATATTATTTTACCCATTTGAATCTTGCAGTATTTTCCATTTTTTCATACTTAGTACCAAATTCATGCTTTTTTATATGCCATGACATTTTCTGTGCGGAATTACATATTAAAAAACATTTCATACATTTCCATCTACAAAAAATTTAAAATTTTATATTATTTTTATTTCAAAAATGAATTAATATGAAAATGAATAATTATTTGTTTACTTTTTACTATCAATTTCTTTATATAAGTGATCACGGAAAATCTTTATAGATTTGGTCGTGAATGAATTACACTTAGGACACACAAATTGGCCACTTTTAGATATTGATCCTAATCTATCATCCTCTTTAAAATCATTTTGAAACATTTCTGGCTTAATTTTAACTTGAGACTGTTTAGCTGATTTTGGATTCTTTGATACAAATCGAGATTCACTTGTATAATTTGATTCAATAGGAATTCCTCTACAAGAAAGTGGCATACGTGGGTCAATACTTTCTAAAGCTCGCTGTTCCTGATTGTTTATTGTATTACCCATATGATTATTGGATTGTATAGCTAGCTGTTCTGCATCAGTAATCTTAATAATAAAAAATAAATATTTAATTTTGTTAAGTTATTAGTGGATTAGGAATAATTTAACAATTAATTTGAAATCAAAACAAAAGTATAACACATACAAAATGAAAATTATTTATATTTTGTATTACATATTTATTTTGATTGTTCAAGTAAAATTATACTTACTTTATCGCATACTTTTTGGTTCTTGTCTGCTACATTAGGATGATGTTCTTTAAAATGTTCTTCAAATTGTTTAGAATTGGCATCTCCTTCAAATGAACACATGGGACATCTATACATTTTCGTTACTTTTTGAGGAAAAAAAAGATGTTATATAATTTCAGTATATTTAATAATGTAAGTACATAAATTGCAGATCCATTGAGCTACAGATAATTGTACTCAGAAATATAAGTAAGAATATAAATGAAAATTATAAAATAATATACCTTCGATTATATTTCTGTCAAAAGAATAATCTTCTATTTTTGATTGTCTGATTACAATTATATTGTATTGGTTTTCCCTAACTATTAGTGGTAGATGGGTTTTTCTCATATGTTTTCTCATTTCATCTCTATTAAAATCTATATAATCGCAATATTGGCATTTAAACAAGTTTTCAGTGTGATGCAATAAATGAAAATCAATGTTATTTATCTTAACTTCTTTAGTTGTGATCGAATTTGGTTGGCAATGTGGACATCTGTAAAATAAATATATTTTATAAAAAACTATCTAAAATACAGTACAGTAAAACCTCGATTAACCGTCACTATCAGGCCAAGGACTATGTCGATTAACCGACATATTGCAATAAACGCATTAATTTTACTATGTAAGTATTTAAAGTGGTCAAATTGTTTAACTCATGTGGTGTTTATCGCACATGTTGGATATTTCAAAATATTTAACCCTTTATAGTCTACACATGCTCACATTGCAGCGAGTTAACTGCGATGACAAACTAGGGTTGACTGTATTGAAATATTCTAGTATTGGGGTATTAAATTCGATATACCATAATACCGTTATATACCAGAAACCGTAATACCAGAATACCTTACTTTTACTTACTATTTTACTTTTCTTCTTACTATAAAAGAAATTACGTATTACGTATGAGTAATACGTAATCGTCGCCGTTATACATTATTATTAATAAATAATAATAAATATAATAAATTAATAGGTACAATATTGATGACTCGATGTATTCAGTGTACGTTATTATTTATCAAAGTCACTCTCATACCATGTATGATTCGATAAACGCATTTTCATCGGTAAACAGTACAATTACAAAAATAGAACCTATTATATAATAATTCATATTATTACATAGAATCATAACCAGTATAACTTATAAGACTGAAAATTGATTCAAAACATTTTATTCTATGTAAGGGGTAGGTTCAACACGGTATTATACCATGATATGGTTTAAATTAAAGTTAGTGGTATTTTCGGTATACTGGTGAGTCATGTACCATGTGAAAGTTTATTTAGCTATGGAGGAAATGCTTTTACAACCAAACGATACTTGATGTCTGAAGACCATGCTAAACAATAAGTATTTTTAGAGAAAAATCCCCTTCTTTTGGTAAACTGATGATGTATATGTATTTAATTTGATAACATTTAATCGATCAAATTACAATTTTCTTAATTTTTATTTCACTGTTTGTATAAAGTAATACGAAAAAAAGGAGTAGGATAGATAATACTAATATTATATTTCATATTTTAATTGTAGATATAGAATGGAGCGAAGGAGCCTATAGTTTTAAAAAAATGTTTTTTTTAAATTTTTTTTTATCTATTAACAACTTTTCTACCGGGAGAATTGCTGAGATTTCTAAATATAGTACTTTTTCTGAAAGGAAATCGGTGTGGGATGTACTTTTTTAAGGAAGCCATTTTTTGATTTCTCAAAAGTTTTCTCATCGAATTTGAAAAACTGAAAAAAAAACAGGAAAATATAAAAAATATAGGTATTAGAAATATAATATGGCCTTCTTTTTTTCTATGAACAACTTTTCTACCAGAAATTTTTCTCCAACTTTTAATGATAGCAATGTTTCTAAAAGGAAATTTCAATAAGGAGGTACTTAAGACATGTCATTTTTCGATTTTCTTAGGAGTTTTCCCAGCAAGTGTGAAAAACCGGGATAAAACATTAGAAAACCGGGAACAACGTAGGAAAATTGGGAAAATCGCTACTACATTAAAAAAATATTATCAAAAACATATATTATGCCTATTTAATTATTTTACTATAAAATGTCATATATATTGTTGAAAAATCATCACTATCAACTGAATCCGCTCAAAATCTCTTTTTTTTTTTTTGTGAGCATTGGGTAATCATTGCTTGCAGATATACATTAAATTATCTATACCTAACAGTGGCTGCACCCGTACCCATTATTCTAGGACGTCTTTTTAACTTTGTTATATCTAATATACAGGCAATTTTTATTATTGAAAAACTATTAATATACAAAAATTACAAATTTTTAGCTTAGATTATTTTTATCGTTTATAATTTATGACACTTTTTAGTTTTAATCTTTATTGTCTTTTATATATTTTTGGGAAACACATAAAATGATATGCATACTTTTTTGTGGGTTATACTCTTTTAAACAATTTGTTTTATTTGTAATGAACCTGGAGTTTAAGAATGCAAGAACTTAAAATGAAAAAATTATAGCAAAAAAGTAGCATACTACATTGAAACAGAAATATTTAATATAGCATTGTACAACTAAAAAATATTATTCCTGGTACTGGGCTACATATTTTTTGTAACTAGCTGTATCGTCCCGAATCCCGATCACAGAATAAATTCACTTTTTTTTTCACAACTATATTTTGAGTCTCATTTATACAATAAATAATAAGAGAGGGACTCCAAACTCCACCAGTTTATCTTAAATTATGTTTTCTGATTATCATAAGATAAATCACAGAAGACACAATTGGACTCATAATGGTGGCTCCTGAATAGGCGACATTTTATGCTATACACTATTCTAAGGAGCATAATTATACATGCTCTGAAGTTTCAACTATATTCTATCAATTTGTCGATTAAAAACTGTATTAGCGGTATTTATTGTTTGAATGCATTTACCGAGCGAGTAGTATATATTGTCTATATGGTATTTATTGATACATACTGACATACTGGTATACCGTTAAAAACCGGTATGTAAACACATTCCGAAATTACATTACTGGTGGGTAAATTTCACATACCGCCCCACATCTAGTTTAAAATTATGATTCACGTTATCACGGAGCAGTGAGAAGCCGTCTTACGGTATTTACTTATGCGATATTTAAACTATTTCAGTAATAACCGGTATACCATTAATAATAAATCGTCAACTCATAACATATACTTCAGGTATTACTTCGGTAAAACGGTATACTGTTTCAGCGGTATTTAAAAAAAACCCGGTATACCGATATATAAAAAAAACCAAAAAAACCGTCAATCCAATGACAAACTATTTACGTTTTGTTTTTTTTTCGATAATGATGGATAATATAGAGTGATGTTAATCAAATTTCTACTGTTATTATAAGTTACTCACAAATAAAATTGGAAGTCTTCATGAATTATTGACATGTGTGTCTTGAGTAAATCTGCATTCAAAAAAAATTGTTGGTTACAAGTCCCTTCTGAACATTGAAAAAGCTTATTTTTTGGAATGAACTGAGGAAATAACTCAGTGTTTAGGTTATTTATGGGAGAAACTTCAACAATTTTTGTATTCAACTTGTCAACTTTCGTCTGTAAAATAATTTCAACAAGTATATGTATTAGTCCATTTTAAAAACAAAGATAACTTGTAAAAAAAAATTATTGTATAAAACAAATTCTCACCTTTTCAGAAATCATAGCTTCATATGAACTGGCAGACAGATTTATCATTTTATCAAACATAAGTTCTGAATTTTCAATAGAAGGTACTGGATTAACAATCTCCTTAGTTATAATACACTGTCCATTTTTGTGTATATTTAAATGAAGAATTAAATTAGATCGCACCTTTGTGTTATATGTACACAGTGAACATCCGATAGGATTTAAGAAGATATGCGTCATTGGGATATTGTCAATGGTATCAGGTGAAAATTGTTTGGTGTTTTTATCTTCAACAATAACTTTTGGTATTGCAGAATCATTTTTGTCAATATTTTGCTAATAAATAATCAGAATAATACAATAATTAAACAATATAACATACACAATTCTTACAACAGTAAATATAAAAGAAAATATTACAGGATTATATTTAATTTAAAAAAATTAATTATAACAAATTAAAACATGATCACTTACATTAAACAAATTATTATGATCTAGTCTTTTGGTTTTTATTTGTTCATTAGAAGAATTAATTTTTCTAATTTCGTATAGTTCTTTAAAGCCACCAATGGATGAAGAATTTACTTTATGTACCTCATATTTGTCAATATTATGAATATCCTTTATGTGTGATAGTATCGAATTCTTCTCGACAGAGGTCAAGAGACATTCACCACATTTAAAACTAATATTACATTCCTTTGGTAGTATTTTTTGATACTTCTTTTTTTTATATTTCTTACGATCAACAATAAATTTATCTATTTCTATGTCTGTACATTTAGAATTTACAGGTATTAATTCCAAATTCCCGATTTCATGTTCATTTTTCATATGGAATCCAATAGACTGACAAGATGGTGCCATAA
This sequence comes from Cinara cedri, assembly GCA_902439185.1. NCBI lineage: Eukaryota > Metazoa > Arthropoda > Insecta > Hemiptera > Aphididae > Cinara > Cinara cedri. Next base: position 686,054 of record CABPRJ010001448.1, on the reverse strand, counting down.
AATAGCATATATTACATGTAAAGCGATCTGGCCCATGACATTTCACGTGTTCTGTCATTTGATAGGGTGTTTTAAAGTACTTATCACAAAATACACACTTCTTGTGCTCATTTGATTTTGGAAAATTTTCTAAATGTCTTTGGTAGTCTTTACTATTTAAGAAAACTTTATCTACATAAAAAAAAATGTTAAACGAAAAACTTTAGTTTCTTTTATGTTAATATTTATAGCCAATTTAAATACAAATCAAACATACCACATTCTTTACAAACAAATAACTTATTCAACTCAATAAATGGAAAAACAGTCTGTTTGAACTTATTTGGACCATCATTAGACTCTTCAGTCAAATGTTCGACAGACATTTTTCGTTGGCGCTTATTTCTTGGCCAATCAATAGACTCTTGGGATAAATGTTCCACAGAAAGTTTTCGCTTGGCAGAAACTTCATCGTTATCATCAAGCATTTCAGGATTTTCAAGCAAAAAACTCATTTCAGGCGTTACATTTACTATTTCTAACAAACCACTGTCTATAGTTTGTGTTAATCTTATAATTTTTAGATTTTCAACTTTTGAAGAATCCTATAGTGGTAATTATAAATAATTAAATATGATTATAAAACATATTAAATTTAAATATTCATACAAGACTGTCCGATTTTAGAGAACGCTCCAAACATACAGATTCATATTCAAAATGTTCCATAGCTAAATGATTCATCATTAAATCGTTAAATTCAGAACCAAACAAGCAGAAAATACATTGGTACATGTTTATATTGTGCAATATAAAGTGCTAAAAAAATATAGATATTATTTCAAAAAATATTTTACAAGAGAAAAACATATATTATTTATATGGTCATTTTCACCAATGTAAACAAAGACGTTTATCTTATTTTTAAACTTAGTATATGACTGGTTCTGACCAACCTTGTTGGGTTGTCACATAAACTCTATTAAAAAATTAACTTTAAACCCTATATGTAAAATATAATATTTACAATCATTAAAAAGACATATTTAATAAATATGTACTTCACAATGATTACACTGAAGTACATCTAAGATTTACAACCTTAGAATAATGTTCATGAAAGAATATTAATTTGTAATTAGCTTAATTAATAGCTAATTAATAGCTTATACAACTAAATATAAAAATTTTCTATTTAATTGTATATTTACTTTTATCATTAAACTTGATTGAAGTGCAATAAATCCTTTACTATTGTCTTGATTCATACAAATATAACAACAGAATTTATCACAATATCGATGCTCTTTGTTTAAATGATGTATGAAATCACTAGGAATAAAACAAGAAAAAGTACAGCTTCCTAAAATAATTTTAAAATATAGTATAAATATTAAAACGCATAACAACAATATTATGTAATAATCAAAATAAACATAATTATTAACAATTATAAAAACCAAAAATAATAGATATTATTAGCTAATAGGCGCTTTGCTTAAACTGCCAAGCATATTAGTTCAAACTAATAAAAATTGATAACCTATACGCTCATCCATCAAAAAGTCTACTGTTCTCGTTTTTCCTTTTTTTTTCCTAATAATTATGAAAACTGTTAGGAAAATCTAAGAATGACCCATACCAACAAGATAAAATTCCATTTCAGAATAGGTACTACACTTGAGCAAGATTTCTGGTAGAATTATTATACACGGTATATAATATGATATACTATATATACATATTTATATGAAAAAATAATCATCATTGTAAAACCAATATATTCCTCACTTCACTTAAAATCTAAAATCGATTCCTCATCATTTTTTGATTAAAGCGATATTTGTGGTACAAAACATAGATTGCCAACGTTAAAAACAATGAAATCGGTAATTTCTTTCGGTCACTTTAAGTCTAAACTATGCTCAATCGAATGGTCTTACAGAAAGGTCAATATAAACAATTAAGAAAATGCTTACAAAATGTAAGAAAAGTAATAGTGATCCATATATTTCTCTAATGCAATATCGAAACACGCCTAAAAGAAATCTATATTCTCCATTTCAACTTTTAATATCTAAGTCAATTCGCATAAAATTACCTGTTACAATAAATAATTTAAAACTCAAATTAACTAAGTTAATTGTTTATCAAAGTAAAATGAAAATTAAAACAAATGAAATGGCTAAATACTATAATAAAAAAACAAAAACCTTAAAACCTTTTACTGTTGTTGAGAGTGTTTTATTTAAGTTGGTTGCTGATGATCCCTGAGTTAATGGTAACATTACTTAGATTAGTTAATATCCAGAACTTATATAGTTAAAAATGAAAAGGGTGGTAGAAACAGAAGAAATAAAAACATTTAATATCCTCCCCTTTAACTACTACTTCTAAAACTGATAGTTATGAATTTAATTCAAAGTCCAACAATAACTTAGCCACAGATACAAAATGCACTCGTTTTGGTAGAAAAATAGTTACACCCAAATTATTAGATTTATAAATTAGGCGATTTATTCAAGTTAACTAATAGTTTTATTATTATTATTTGTATTATATCAAACTAGCTATTAAGTAATTATTAATTTTTTATTAATTATTATTATTTTAAATACAACCACGTTAAATTTTATTTAAAAAAAAAGAGAAAAGAAGGAAGGTGTGAGACAACACTATTACCATTATTAGTGTTATCGTTGTTACCTATATCATATCATGTAACTTATATTATTATTAATCACTTCTTTAGTGCCGGTCCAACATAAACCTTCTCTTGTGTGAATATTAACTAAATATATATACATGTATTTTCTAATACAACTATATCTTTTTATATAATAAACAATATAGGAAAATATAACTGGAACCACAAAAGGTACAAGTGGTGCATCTTCTAAATCTCATTGGTAGTGATGATATAAAAATGTAAAGAACGTTCAATATTTCTACCCAAACTGTGAAAATCATTTTTGAATAGTTGGAAGACTACTGTACACTGAAGTATATTTAAATAATGGAGCACTACACATTTTTTACAAGAAAGAAGAGTTTTAATGAGTCATTTTATACATTTTATGCTGACCTATGGAATCTTGTAAAAAGTTGTGGCATTGGTGAAGTTGAAAACAAGTTACTCGGTACAAACAATGTAGATCTTCAATCAAAATTGCTAAGAGAAGACTATACCATAGAGAAACTAGTGAGCTATTGTCAAGCAATAGAACAAGCAAAAATTAATAAACAAATATTACTTCAAAATAATAAGAGGGAACTCAACATAGTGGTTCAAAAGGAAAATAAATTTGGTGGGCCAGTGAAACATTCAGTAGGAAAAAGGCAGAATAAAGGAGAGCAGCCTAACAGTTAATGGTTGAAAACACAAACAACCAATGGAGATATTAAACTAGTGAAATTTAGCTGTTAAAAATGTGGTAAGTTACATGGCACAAATGAGTATCCTGCTTATAATAGATTTTAATTTATGTGGTTGTAAGAATAATTTTGCAATAATATGTAAAAATAAAAAAAAAAAATAAAAATAAGCAGGTTAATTTGGCAGAAGGAGAGTGTAAAATGTATGAATATTTAAATTTAAATGAAATTAATGTAGGGGTACATAACATGTGGATCAAATGAAGATAAACAATTTAAATGTTGAGATAAAGCTGAATACAGGCACTCAGCTAAATGTGATATTACATGAATTTTAAAAAAAATTAGAAATACAACTTAAAAGTAGTGCAGTGCTCTTAAAAACTTTTGGTGGATTTAAAATTAAGTCATTAGGCAAAGTTGTCATTGAAGTAATAATCAAAAAGTGTAAGGCTAGTGTAGTATTTGAAATAGTCAACTGACAACTATAAAGGGATACCAATTTTAGGGCTCAGTGATTGCAAGAACATGAATTATACAATTTATGATTTAGGTGAGTTGAGTGCTATAGACAAAAAAGAAAAGTTCATAATAGATCATTTTGATGTGTTTAATAGAGTGGGAATGTTTCCAGATAACAATAAAGGAAAATAGTGTACCTGCAACTAATTAGCCTAAAAGGACACTAATAAAGTTAATTGGAAAACTGAAGGAATTAATTAAAAAGTTGTGTAAACAAAAAATTATAGAAAAAAGTCAAAAACCTAGTGAGTGACCACATAAGTTAGTTACTATTGAAAAACCAAATAAGTCTTGGATCTAATAATATTCTTAATGTGATTAGATCCAAGAGATTTGAATAAATATATATTTAGGGAAATGGTGTAAATACCTACAGTGGATGAAATAAGGGATAAATTGTTTGGAAAAAGTATTTTACATTGCTTGATCTGAAGGATGGATTTTACCAGTGTGAGTTGGTGGATGACTCAAAAAATTACTGTGCTTTTTGTACTTTATTTGGAACATATTATTTTAAGAGATTGCCTTTTGGTCTAACAAATGCCCCAGAAATTTTCTAACGATAAACTTATAGATATTTTGGAAATATCAAAAATGTCTGGGTATAATTTGATAACCTATTAGTAATTGAAGAAACTTTAGAGGAACATAATAAGACATTAAAAGAGGTAATTGATCAGGCGAGAAATTTAAATATCAAGTTCAATCCTTACAAATTACAGTTTGAAAGAAATAAAGTGAAATATTTAGGAATGGCATTCAATAGAAAAAGAATAGCATCTGATGCTGATAGGGTTAAAGCAATTATGGAACTAAAAGAGCCAGAGAAAATTAAACAATTACAATCATTATTAAGAATGATAAACTATCTTTGGATATTTATACCTAATATTTCAGAACTAGTTGAGCCATTGAGAGGACAACTAAAAAAGGAGGTATTATGGGAATAAATTATAAAGTGTGATAAGGCTTTTAATAAATTAAAAACCATATCATCTGAACTACCTACTTTAGGAAACTATAATGCCAAAGACAGGTTTTATATACAGTTTGACGCATCTAAAAAAGTACTGGGATGTTGTCTTTTTCAAAATGATAGACCAATGTACTATACTTCTAGGTGTTCAAGTGTCACTGAGCAGAAGTACGCATAGTTTGAAAATAAATGTTGGCAATAGTTTTCACTTATCAGAAATTTCATAAGCCCATATATGGTCAGAGTATTATTACAGTTTTCACAAATGTGTGTTGGTAATGAAAAAGCAAATTAATCAAATACCAAATAATAGGTTAAAGAAAATGAAGGTTACGTTGTTAATATATAACACAGATGTAAGATACTGTCCTTGAAAACAGATGTACATAGCAGATAAATTGTAAACCAGAAGAAAAAACTGACAACAGCGTGAAATATGCATATGATTAATGAAATAGAAATGCCATTTAAAAACAAAAGAGAAGAACAGTTTAGAGAGAAAATGTAGAATGGTGAACACTTAGGTAACGTTTTAAAGTTTTTAGTTGCTGGTTGACGTAATAAATTGGAGTATGGAGAGATTAAATAATACTCTAAAGTAAAGGTGAATTAATAAAATAAGATGATTTAGTTTAATATTGTAATAGACTGGTTTTTTCTAAAAAAAGAGAAAATATATTATTGCTAAATTTCGTGACTCATTTAAAGATTAACAAAACACCAAAAAAGAGTATGCAAATATTTTATTAGCTTGGGATGATATCAGATATATAAAATTATATTGGAAACTATCAAATATGTATAAAATTCAGTAGGAGTAAAGTTAAAGAACCACTCAACAAGCAGCACAAAATTCCAGGATTGGCATTTCAAAAAATATGTTTAGATATAGTGGAGTTAGAAAATTCTTATTATTTGGTAGTCATAGATTATTATTCAAGGTGGATAGAAATACTAAAATTCAAAAATAAAACCAGTGAAGCAGTTAAAGAGTTTCTCAAAACACTATTTGGTAGGTTTGGGATACCCAAAGAAATATTTGCAGATAATAATCCTTGTGATAGCAAGGAGTTTAGTTAGTTTGCTGAACAGTGGCATTTTAGTGTGACATTGTCAAGTTCAAATTATCCCAGAAGTAATGAGCTTGTAGAGAAAGCAATGGGTATTACAAAAGATATGACCAGAAAAGCTATGTATGAAAAAAATTAATTGAATCTATATTTACTAAACTACAGAAATATTCCTATACAAAGGTTAATATGGTCCCCTGCATAGTTGCTGTAAAGTCAAAAGTTAAGATCTATAGTAAATAGTACAAAAAAAAAAATTATTGAAACCCAAAGTAGTAGAATGTTTAGTGTAAAAGAATAGGCAAAGACAGAAAAAAAGAAATGTGTATGACAAGTCGGCAGCAGGTGAGGAAAATAAATGTCCACCTAATGAGTCTGTCTTCAGATAGAACAATGGGCTAACGTGAAAATAATAAGTAAAACTAAGTGGCCTAGGTAATACTTGATCAAAGATGATGAAGGTAAAGTTTTAAGGAGAAATACATTGTTTATAAAAAAAATTTAAAGTCTGTGATTATGATGAGATAACTTGAACTGATTTTAAGAAAAGTAAAGACAATGAAGATAGTGATAATGTTAAAAAGGAGACAATAGACGAGAATAACAAAAAGGTATAAATTAGAGGAAAGGAATCGGAGGGAACTAAAAGTGTAAATAGAAGAAATATAACTAAAAGTACAAGTGGTAGAGTTAAAAATTTAAGAATTAAAAAACCAAAACAAAACAAAATACTTTGTTCTTAGTATATGTGTGTTTGATAAAATGTATTAATACTACAGAACATTTAGTTAATTAACAGTTTTGTAAAGTGTCAAACAATCTGGCATAAGCTAAACTTATAATATAGTTTTGATCCATTTTATGAAGCAAGAGACTATTACTTTAAGATAAATCAAAAATAAGTTTTTTAAAAAAACTCACATAAAGGTGCCAAATAATCTTCTGAAAATATGGTTAAAAAAAAAAACACTCAACATAGAAAAACAAATACAATCCTTGTTCATCTTAGAGTATAAATAGAAATTAACTTACCAACATTGCACTTATATGGCATAATAAAATCATTATAGTCAACTACCATTAATACTTCTGTTGAACGATCATTAACACCTTCATCATACTCGAGTTGTATTATTTTTGGTTTATTTTTAGTATGAATTAAAGTCTAAATAAAAATTATAATAATAAAATAAAACTGATGTATTATCAGTATTACTTATAATATATAATATATAACCAAGATCATAGATGAAAATAATATTTACCTGATGAACCAGTACATGATGAGGTGTATATGCACGATAAAAACAAAATGGACAGAAATATTTACAAAAAGAATATTTTTCAGAAATATGAGTAGCCAAAGATTCTACATCATCACATTTTTTAAAGCAATATGCACACTGTTTAAGCTGTTCCATAGTGTTTATTTGAGTCTCTAAAACTTAAATCATAAATAAATATTACTAATTAATGAGTGTATAATTGTGTGCGTAATTATATAATTATACAAATACATATTCAAAGACAATAACAAATAAAACATTAATTACCTTTGTTTTTCCCTGTACTTGAAATATGTGATTGTATATGTAACTCAAACAATATTTTGTCGGAGAAAACTTTTGAACATAATTTTTTCATACACTTAAAAAGTCCAAATATCTTTGGTATAGATATCATTTTTTGAAAAGCAAAATTTGATTTCATTTCATTCGTTTTAAACTCTTTGTATTTTTTTAAATAATGTTTTTGATACGTTGTGTCTATTAAACAGTATGTATCATTTAGGGCTACTCCATTGTTAACTATCTGTCGGCCTGATTCAAAATAAATATCAGCCCATGCATTTGTAACTTCATACTGATCATACTGATTTTTTTTTTTCATTAATAGATTACCACCAAAACTACCAAATCCGTTCTTATTGATATGCATAAAACAAAATAAATAAAAACAAAATTATTAATATTTTTTGTCTAATTGAATTAAAATTATAACATACCTCACTTAACTGTCTAACATTTGTTATACAAGGTATGGGTACTGGAGAAATCAGAGAAATTGAATCATTAGAAGTTTGAATGTTATTTGTTTGTTCAGCTAAAAGATACACAAAAGATTGATCAATTATTGTCTAATTGTCCCTGAGTATTTCCATGTTTGCATAAGAAATACTATATTTTAAATAACCTTACAAAGTAATGAAAGTAAATAACTTGGTTAAAATGTGTATATATAAAAAAAATTATTGTGGAAGATATGACTTTAGAAGATTTGAACTTCCAACCCTCGACCTCACGGTCTGTAAGGATATTATAAAGAAATTTCAAGAACTACTTTACTAAAGGTAAAATTTTGGTAAATCTCATAATAATAAAAAAAAAAAGAACATAAAATATAGCGTGAATATAAAGTCGGCCTATCAGCTAGTTGAAAATTGGATATTTTAGTGACAAAGCTCTGCTGGCCTTTTTTTTTATAATCTATTAGACTTATGAAAAATTAATATTTAACATTTATCAATCATCAAATCAATACAACTTTTAATAATTAAAAATAAATTAAAATTTGATTCAATAAATAAAAACCCAAGGTATATCATTCAGTAAATAAAATATCTCACAATATTTATAATGTTATTTTAAATAGCAAAATGTTATTAATAATTATTTCATTCGCTTTTCATTGAGAAAATTAAAATTATTTCTATTTAGTCTTAAAAAATATTAATAAAATATCTGGTATATCCAATGGGCAACATAACATAATAGGGCTTTGTTGTTCAAAATTTTCAACTATAGAATCTTCTTCATCTGCATTACCAATTACACCTATTTCTAAATATTTTTTTAAAAAAAATTTTATCATTTCATCAAAAATGTAATATTTATTAATATTATTGTTATTTTAATTTTCATGGTATATTTAATCATCACAAAAGAATCCAGGAAAAAAAGCAAATTGCCCAAGCAAACAATATTTTACACATTAAAAACATAATATAAGAATAATAGTTAAACATAAATATTGTAAAATTAATTTTGTTTAATGGTAAAAATAAGAAGATATTATTATTTAATTAGATAATTATTAATCAAGAAGTTAATAATTAATAAATAAACAATTTTAATAGTATTATACTACATTAATTAAACCATAATCAATGTTAAATAGAAAATATTAAAAATTTTAAATAAAATTTAAGTACTCGAGTTTTCATCAATTATTATAGAATTATATTGATCCAATAATTTGATCATAGAGTACTTGCTAAATTTATTATATAATTACACCTATACAGTATAATCATCTGTTGCAAAATTTAAAATGGTTATGGTTAGTTAAGAAAAGAAGAAACATCACTTTTGTTTTAAATCAATTGTTACTTTTTAATTTATTTATATTTAATTTCTAAATGAAATTTATAATGTTATTTATTTACTAATGAGAACTATACAGTGTCCTACAATGTTATCCAAATGCTAATATTTCTGACAATATTATTTTTTTTTGTTTTTATTTTGTTAAGGATATTATTCTAAAAAATTTAATATTACAATATAACATAAATTGTAATTATAAATTATAAATTGAATTATTTTTTTCAATATTTTTTATTTTTATATAAAATTATGTTTATTTTAAGAATAATTAACTTTCAAAATTCAAATAAAAACCCAGTTTTAACATGTGTATCATAAACAGTTTTTTTTTTTTTAAATCATATGTATTTTTTTATAGTTGAAAAACATTGTTCAAATCAAAAATCTACAACTAAATGTAGAAACAATTAATAAATATGCAACAGAAGAAACATTAATGTTTGAAGAAAATACAGACAAAATAAATCAGTAATAAATGTAAAATAGTAATTATGAAACAAGATGCTATTAAAAATTCCTTTGCGATTAAACAGTAAGGAACTAAAACAATATCAGAAAAAAGGGAAAATGTGGAAAGAACCATGTTCGGGTTTTAGAAACAAATTTGAACAAACACTTTTGATATGTGGAAGGCTACGAGGCCCATCAAATGTTTTTCTTCGAGAGTTGAATATATTTCCTGTTGGATGTCATGTAATGTATTAGTAGTACTTCTATGTCTCCGGAAACCGTTCTGGCGGGAGCCCAAAATATTGTTATTTTCCAGGAACCATCTGAGTCTGGAATCAATAATTTTTTCCAGTATCATTGCCATGGTATTCAGGAGTGATATTGGTCTGTATGATTTAACTTCAAATTTGTTTTTTTCCGGTTTGAGTATTGAAATGATTATGGAGTGCTTCCAATTTTGTGGTATGCGTCCGGATGCCCATATTTTGTTGAATACATTAATAATTTCGTTTAAGGCGGAAATAAAGAGGTTATGTATAAATTTATACGGTATTCCGTCTGGTCCAGGGGCGACACTAGTGCATTTAGATAAAACTCTACTCATATCGGCTAACAGAATTGGAGAGTTGAGTTTTGTCTGTTCGCCTAAGCAAGGGTTTATGTTGGATATAAAATGTTGTTTCCTCATATGTATATTATTTTCAAGAAAGGCTGTGTTGTAGTTTTGATCTGAACTATTATGGCAGAAGAAGTTTCCTAAGAGATTGGATATTTCGTCGGGATCACTGCATAATTCCGTATCTTTCATGATATAGATAAGATGGTGTTTGGAGTGGCCACGAAGTGACCTTACTCTGCGCCATATCAGAGACGGGTCAGCCTTAGGCTCCAAACTGGAAGAAAAAGTTTTCCAAGGGTCAGTCTTACTTCTTTTAACTAGGTATCGAGTTTTAGCTCTGAGCTTTTTAAATTTAATGAGGTCGGAAATGCTTTTTGATATTTGGAATGTTTTGAGTGCTTTGTTCTTTTGTTTGATTGAGTCTCTTATTTCGTCATTCTACCAAGGGACTCGGTGGTTTTTTAACAGTTGTTGAGGTTTTTCCTATTGAGATTTCAGCAGCTCTGATAATGGACTCAGAGATGAAGGTGGTGTCATCCTCAATTGTGCTGATATCAAAATGGGGACTTTCTTGCATGAATGTGTCAGCTACAGTAGAAAATAGTTCCCAGTCTGGGTTTTTTAACTTCCATCTGTGTGTGGAAGAGGGTGGCATTGTTTTGGTGGATAGTAAAGTAATTAGAATAGGTAAGTGGTCACTGTCATATATCTCACGTAGAACTTACCAGGATATTTTTTGGGCAAGCGACACGCTTGATAGGAAAAGGTCAATTGTAGAAAAATGACCATTTGATGGGTTAAGTCTAGTTGGTTCGCCGTTGTTGAGTAGTATGATTGTATCATTATATAGGATTTTTCCATTGATTTTCCTCGGGTATCCGTTGAATCTAACCCCCAATAATCGCTGTAGCTATTAAAGTCCCCAAATTAATTAAATGCTTTGGGGAGTTGCTTGATGATGTTGTCTATATCGGAGGTATCAAAAGATGTTTGATTTGGGATGTATATATTGCATATTGAAATTTTTGATTCTAGTGTTATCTGAACCGCGATGACTTCTAGATGAGAATGAATTGATATCTGTTCGCTGGGGTAGTCAATGTGTATTAGAGACGCGATGCCGCCGCTAGCCCGATTACAGTTTAGACGATTGGTGTGAAAGATTTTGTAGTTTTTATTACTTGGTATGTTATTACTTTTTAGATTTGTTTCTTGAGGCTAATGCACATGGATGAATATTGTTTGATTATTAATTGTAGATCATGACGTTTTTTTGATGAAGCTATTTATATTACATTGTATTATATTTAGGTTCTTCATTATAGGATGTTTTATATTAAATGCAATGTTTGCAATACTTGTAAATTATTATTGTTGTGCTGGGGGAGGATCAATGGATAATGAAGTGTCAAGAAGAGAGTTAGCTAGTCTCGTGAGTCTGTTCTTGATACTAAGATTTTTAATTTTTGGGCGGATCGTATCGATAATCTCAATCGTTTCCATGAGTGATATGTTGAATTGCTTTAAAACACTGGAGGAGTTTTGCACGCTAAGCGTGTTTTTAATAATATATTTAAGTTGTTAGAAATAAATGTTTAAGCCCAGTAAGTTTTCGAAGGCGGATTTAGCTGGTTCCAGATCTTCATCTAGCTTAATTATTATTTGTTCAATCGAGTTTGAGCGTTTATGTTTTTTGTGTAGAGGTTGTAGAGTTTTGGAGGAATCTTTTAATTTAGTTGCAAGTGTACCAGTATTTTTTGTATCTTTTGCGATAATGTTGATGATTGTGTTGGATCATTAGGATTTTTTATGGTAGAGGTGTTATCATGGTGGCTAATGTTGGAGGTAGATGAAGCGAGTCTTTTTCCTTGGTCGACTGGTTCCTGTGTGGTGGGCGTGTTGGTAATTGTTACTTTAGGATTTTTTTCGATAGATATATCTGTGTTTGAGTGGGTGCTGTCTATTTTTCGAGTATTCTGTTCATTAAGATCCATGACATTTTTAACCGGAGTGGTTTGGGGTTATTAAATCGAATCGGTTTGGATTAATTATCTATTGCATTTTTATAGTGGTTCGAAGTATAGCTCATTTGTTTACATAAATAACAAGTCACGGTATCGTCAGATAAGAATATATGATATTACGTTTGGTCGAATTGTAATAAAATGGAGCTTGGAATTTTGTCACTGTGCTCAGGGTGTATATGCATTTGACGCCTGAAGCTTCCTATATGATCGAACTCGTCATTAGAGAATCCAGCTTTCATAAATGTAATTGGTGATAACATTTTAATGGAAGGTTGTTAATTGCTTTTGCGATTATGTCATGTGGAATTATCGGCTGGACATTGGATATTATTATGCGTTTGGCTGGGTTGATAAGACGGCGATACGGTATTTCTGTGTTGTTTATAGTAATAAAAGGTTGTTTTATGATGATTTTTTCGACGATGTTTTTACTTGAAAAGTATATGCAGAACCTATTATTCGGAATGCGTGATGCAAATTTTATATTATTTGGAGGAGTTAATTGGCTGAATGCTTTAATATATTCTATTTGTGTTACATCTTGGATCATGTTGAGGATTATTGCTTGATATTTCTTTGGTCAAGACATATTTGCGGCAGTTTCTGCGAAGGTTTTATGCATGTTTGGTTGATGGGAATTAGATGTAGTACGGGGCGAGTCAATATCAGGGTCATCCGTCATGTTGGAGAGAGGTGCATATGGACGTTAATGCCTACTATGGTTGTGGGGGGCCGTAATCAAAAAAAAAACATACCTTCTTAATTACTATGAAATTCTATTTACTGCTACCGAAAGCTAAAATGCGATAAGCGACAGACGGTAACACACGTGTGTATCAGTCGGCTGTAACACACGTACTGTATATGAAAAATTAAAACGTATAGGCACTATGGTTTTGTCCAGGCAACGGACAAAATATTAAGTTTTTCCGAACATTATAACATTATAAGAAAATTATTGTTGAGTAAAAATATTCTCATGAGTTATTTTATTTTTTTTACTTGTCAACATAATATGATAACAGACCTTCTGTAATCTCTATCCCAGGAAAAGATAGCCTAGATGTAGTTGAACTTAAAGGGAGTACAATAATTGTGAGAATTAACTCAGGATCATGTTTAATGATAGAAAACTCATAGAGAGCATCAAGTGCCAAATGAAAAAAATATGATAACAATTATTTATCTAGATTTAGTACAATTTATAAGACGCATGGAATGTGAACAATAACACAGAATAAGTAAAACTACTTTAATTTTGATTTTAAAGTAAAAGTACCTATTATGAAATTTATAGTAAACATTATTCTGAAGGAAAAGTGATGAAAAAAACCTAGACAAGGAAAACACAAATGCCTTTTAAGTGTACCTAGAGACCCACTCGTTTGGACTAATTTAATCGAAAAATACCCTTAATCTGTTGTGCAAACTTTTTTGACAGAAATCTTTTTCTGATGTATCAAGTACCATCAAATATAAAAAACCGGAAGAAAACGGGAAAATGTACGAAATATGTTACTCAAATATTACGATTTTTTTTTCTGTGCACAACTATTCTATCATCAATTTTGCTTCGATATACAATGATAGCATTTTTTCTAAAAGGAAAATTGACAGGAAAGGTACTTTAACAAGGTCATTTTTTCATATTCATAGGAATTTTCCCAATAAATGGAAAAAAACTTGGGAAAAATAGATAAATAAATATAATTTTAAACAAATATTATTAAAGATAATCCATATATAATTATTTTACAATAATATGACATATATATTGTTCACAAACCAAAACTATTAACTAAACTCCACTCAGAATAGTTTTTTTGTTAGTAATGGTTAATTGTTGCATACAGATATATACTAAATTTCTCCTCTACCTTCCCAACTTCACATCTATAACAGCAGCCCAACCACGTATGTTCGTCTTTTTTAAATTATTAATTTTATAAATATATGCAATTTACTTGCTTAATACCAATTTGTTTTATTCAATCTCTCTTACCACCAATTTATACCTTAACTCGCCAATTATTCACATTCAATTAGCTAATGATTATAGTTATGTTAATTTATTTTTTTTTTATTTATGTATGTGTATGATTGTAAATGGACTTATGTTTTGATATTTTTTATAATTTGTAAAGGTATAGTCATAATGTATTAATATGTAATAAATATAATAACACAATTTGAACCTACCAGCTCTTAAGAACAAGTCATCACGGATTCTTAATGAACCAATAAATCTGATTGGACTATGATCTCTTGGTGAATTATGGACTCTAATTGGTCCCATTTCTTTACTTTTTACTGTCTCTATGTATGGAGAATTATGTTCTTTTTCCATATCTTCATCATTTGCTGAAAAGTATAAATATTTTATTATTTTATAAATTAACATTATTTTTATTTTATTAAACAGAACAGGCTGAGGCACAGAATACTGTATTTAGAAGTACATTCTTACATATTATTAATAATACATACATACTCAACATACATATAATTTTAGGTTTCTGAATACCTTTTAAAATCAAATGATGTGAAACAATATGTTCTAAAGCACCTTTTAATAAATATTGTTCATTTCTCTTCTCCAATTTTTAGTTACACACATCACACCTTTTATCCCAAACAATATGTTGATGATTTAGATTAATGTATTTAAATAATTCATTTAAAACTACAGTAGAATACTGATTATTTTGACATTTTGATGCTAAATATTTATATAATAATATTGAATTTATGAGTTCACAACTTAAATCAGCTAAAGTGAATTTTATAGAGTTATATTTTAAAGTGTATTCTTGATGTTCAATCATAGACTCATCAGTAATGGTAGTGAATTCCCCATAACAAGCTAATAAAACAATAATATCATAATTTAATTTTCAATAAATATAAACCCTAGTTTGTATTATAAATAATTACTTACATGGAATTGTATCTTCTGGTGAAGAATGATGTTTATTTAATTTTGGCATATGTACTT
The DNA here is from genome assembly GCA_902439185.1 of Cinara cedri. Classification (NCBI taxonomy): domain Eukaryota; kingdom Metazoa; phylum Arthropoda; class Insecta; order Hemiptera; family Aphididae; genus Cinara; species Cinara cedri. The sequence continues at coordinate 670,655 of CABPRJ010001448.1, read as the reverse complement.
CTTCTTTGGTATATAATGGTATCCCTGAAGATTCTGCATCTTTCATTGACTTTTTTTTTTGTATGACTAACGTTGACACACTAGTTTCTTAGGAGATTTGATATTTTTGATTTACATCTTTTAAAATAACTATATTATTTAAAATAGGGGGTAAATATCCAACCAACTTGCTATAATCTACTATAGAATTTGTGTAATCATCATCTCTAATAGACATATTAACTCGTAAGATAGTCCAATGGTTATTAAACTTTTTATCTTCATTAAAATGACATTTGTCATATGATTCACAAAAGAATAGTGATTCTTTTGTAATCTAGTTGTATGTAATTACAAAACAGATATAAATATCCAAAAATAATATTATTTTCAACTGGATTTGAATGTAATGAGTGGTAAATTCCTTCAGATTTATCATAATTAGAATGCTCTGAAATGTGTTTTTCTAACTCAAGTACATTTGGGTAAGTAATTTTGCATATTTTACAATTTTATCTATATTCACCAATGTGACAAGTAATATGATCATAAAAACATGTAATCTCATAAAAGATAGAGTGACAAAAAACACATGTAAAAGTGATGTTTACAAGTACAGCATCCCTAGATGGCATTAAATCTTGAACATTTAAAAATCCAAAATTTTCTCTCACAGGTTCATTTATCAATATTTCAGCATTGTCTAAGGATATTCTGGAGGGTAACATTTCTTCAACAGAATGTTCTTCTTTATAATGACGCACAATTTTTGGTCCTATATCATTATAACTACATAATTTACATTCTAACATATTATTATCAAAAGTTTGAAAATATGATTTATTCTTAAAATCTTCTGGTGTTAAAACTTTTAAAGTTCTCACTTGAATAATTTCTTCCATATAATTATCAGACACATTACTCAATTCAGATTTTTTACATAATACAAAATTCATTTTTTTTTTATTTTCTTATGATTTTTAACATTTCTATCTGTTAATGTAGACTTGATAGTTTTATGTGATATTGTTGTTTTGGTACACTTTTATTTTAGTTTTTAATTTTGATTTCATTTTTTTCTTTTGGGAGTTTTTGGTATTTTATCATCTCTAATAGACTTATTAGTCTGATCATCTAATTGTTTAAAATTTGAAGGTTTATCTTTTTTGGATGAAACTACAGTATTAGTATGACAATGATCAATTTGTTTATTTTTTCTACAATGTCGAATCTCAGGAGCACTTAATTCAGAATCACAATCTAACCTTTCACTAATATCAGTTTGAAGTATTTCTACTTCAGTCATTCTGAGTTTGGTTCTTTGACTTATATTTGGAGATAATTGAAGTGTATTATTAACTAAGGCAAAAATTGGTTTGGGGTGCAGTGATAATGGTACATTTTCATGAAGTAAATTATCATTATTTGGTTCAACAGATGAAGTTAATTAAAATCTTATTATTCCAAAATGCATTAAATCTACTAATGGTAGAGATAATCCTAATGATAGAGGCTCCATATTTCTATTTTTTATACTCTCTATAAATTGTTGAGTCAAATTTTCAAAATTACATGATATAACCATATTATTAGAAATTTCATACTTACTATCTAGTATTAGATTACCTTTATGTATTGCCGAATTAATGTTTGAAAACCTGGAAAAAAAATTACAATTAGTACATTCATTATATAGTATATATATTCAATAACAATATCAGATTAATAGTGTCAAATTTAGTATTTACTTTGTTTTGTTTTCACATTCATCCAATTGATTACGATTGTTGGTATCCAATTTCTCCTGATAAAAAGTATGATTTTGTTTTAGCACGTTAAATATTTAGGATTATATAAAATATGCTTATAAAGTATAGAGTTGAGAATAATTTAAAAATAACATTCACTATATCAATAGGAAAATTTTTTTGATACTGGTAATCTCTAATTTAAATACATTTTTATACTATGTAAAACCCAGTAGATCTACATTAAATTATTAATTATATTCACACCATGATTGAAATATACAAGGTTATTGCGGATAATTCCTCACTTCATCATTTTTTGATACACGAAAAAATAAAATGGCAACGTAAAGGGCCATGCTTTCATTGGCCAATACGAAATCAGAATTGGAGGCAATATTTGTTTATTTGAACTGTTAATAATAGAATAAACTAAAATATACTCAATGTTTGTATTACAAAATTATACAATATACAAAATTAAATGATTGTCATTATTTGATCATATTGTTTAATTATTTATAATACCCAGATTAGGTTAGGTTAAATTGAATATCATGTTATAATAAAAATAATAAGACGTCTTAGGATAATGGGGACTGGTGCAACCATTGTTATAAGTAATTTAATGTATACCTGTAAGCAAAGAAAAACCATTAGTTACGAAAAAACGATTCTGGGCGGAGTTCAGTTGATAATGATTTTGGATGCTCGGTCCGTGCGCAGTCTACGGCTGTTCGTCACAAACTGACCCTGCAGCGGAGGAAGCTTCCGCTAGAACCTTGTATATTTCAATTATGATGTATACATTTAATTTTATACTTAAATAATGAATGGCATAATAATTTACCTTTTCTTCAAGAAGTTTATCATATTTATTGCACAAATTATACATTACATTATGATTTGATCTTAAATCAGATATTGACAACCTAAAAAAAAAATTTAATTAATTTTACATAAGTACATAAATATCGTACAGAACATTATAACATGGCAAGGATTAATTAAAGAGAACAGAAGAATATCATATAAAGAAAACAATAGTAAATCATGGCTACAATTTCCCTGAATAATTTTCTGTGATAAAAAGGAAATCATCCAAATTATGAAATTTATTCTAAAAGGTGTCAGTACTAAATTTGAATTTTTAAAATGCATGGCGATTTTATAATGAAGTAACTTATTTAGTTAATACCTCACAGTAGTAGATTCATTCCAAAATAATACACAAGGTAATCATTGATCCATTGGCACATTGATCCATTTAGGTGGGTACATTCGATCTCAGAAAGTTTTAACTTTTTCGAAATTTATTTTATAAAACCTTTAAGAAACAAGCAGCTCTACAATTTTACATTTATAATAATTATAAATAATGTTAAATATTATTTTTTGTCACTCTTATTTTCAGGGATAAAACCACTAGCTACTATTAACCTTATTTAAAAATTTCATAAATAGATGGAATAATAGTTAAAATAAATTTTGATGCTGACATTTTTAATTTCTGTCAAGCCGTTGACGAGATATACCACTTTTAGGTTGGAGGAGTAGTGGTGCATTATTACCACGCCGCGCGCCGTACCACCACACTAGTGATACTCCACTACTCTCCTCCAACCAAATTTAAAAATGAATAATCTCGTCAACGGATCGACGAAAATCAAAAATTTCAACTCTAAAATTTATTTTAACTAATACTCAATCTATTTATAGAATTTTTAATATAGGGTGCCATTTGAAAATCAAAAGTAGGTAGTGGTTTTACCCCCGAAAATAAGGGTGACAAAAATTAATAGAGATATAAAATTGTAGAGCCGCTTGTTTCTTAAATATTCTAGAAAAAATTTCGAAAAAGTTAATACTTTTCGAGATAATGAGTGTACCCAGTTAAATGAATCTTCTGGTAGACGCGACAGTAACGAGTTCGGTATTTTTGGTTCGCGCGGTGACCAACGAGAGAAGAAAACGCGACGACGGTAGCGAGTGTAACCGGCTGACCGTCTAACGCAGCGGTGATAGTGGGGGTGAAAAAAAATACTTTCCGAGATGAGTATATCCATTTAAATGAATTACCTTGTATACATTATATTGTATTTAAAAATGTAATCACATTCAATTTCCTTTTATTAAGTATTATTGTGAATCTCAGGCATTTGTTTTAAAAAATATTTATGTAGCTGCACATATATTAATTTAATATTTACCTATATAAATATTTATATATTTCTACATTTAATTCTAAATTTCAAATATGGTAAATATTGTGATAGATACCAAAGGAATTCAGAACAGAACTATGTTTACCTAATAGACTTTCAATAATTCAGGTAAACAAACAAAACAATTACAAAATTTCATTTGGGAACAAATAATTAATTAAAGGTTACATGTGGTAGAACAAATTTAAGGAGTATAAAAAAGTGATTCATTCCGTAAAACAAAAGTGGTAAAGAAATTATGTATGCATTTTGGAACAAATAAATTATTTTNTTCTAAATCCTTACAAAAACTACTATTGCACATCAAAATAAATAAGCGAGAAACATAAATATATTACAATCGAATGTTAAATTGATAAACAAAATGTAAAAGTAAAAAATATAAATCTAAAATTATAAAAACAACATAGATTAGGATCAAAAATACATAAAGTTGAACGTGATTTTGTTTTAATTTAAATGTTTTTTAATGGAATTTAATAATAAATATCAATAAGTTTTACTTATTGTATTTTTCATCATTTCATTAATACAATTTTGGAAGTTAATATTATTAGATTCTTAAAAACAATTTTCATAAATAAGATGTCCTAGGATAATAGGGACGGGTGCAGCCACTGTTATAAACAATTTAATATATACCTGTAATCAACAAATGTTTTTCCCGATTTTCCCATGTTTTATCCCGATTTTTCACGTTTGCGGGGAAAAATCTCAGGAAAATCAAAAAATGAACCGTTTAAAGTACTTCCTAGTGAAATTTATTTTTAGAAACATTGTTAAAAAAGTTGCGCACAGATAAAAAAAAAATGAATATCTTTGTAAAACCATAAGTTTCTTCACTCCGCTCAAAATGTTAGGGCATGTGGTTTATATTATATATATATATATATATACATTATGGCGACTTTACTTCAGTATTTCTTCAAACTTAAAACTATAAACACCGATTTTGAAAATCAATTAATATAAATTTGTTTCATTAATATAAGTGTAACTGGACTATTTGACAAATGTCATACCTTTTTTCTATTAAATAGTTTTAACTTTTTTTTTTATTTATTTATTATGACACGTCGGCGCTATAATTTGTATATTTTATAGTTAATTATATTTTGTTACAACTAAAAAAAACAAATTTTAATTTTTTAATAAAATTTGTATTTATAATTATAAACAGCCATTTTATAAATCAATTTTTACATAAAATGTTTGTGTTTAAAACTACCATATAGGTTAAGTCATTAATTTTCAAACAATTTTTAAAGTTTATTAAAATTCAAATTTATTTCTTACTAATAAGTTACATTGATTGCCCATTTTATATTAGTTTTTTCCAACAACACAACACAAATAATATGTTATCATGAATATCCTTAATAATTTTGAATAATTAATTATAATCGTAATTATTATGATAGTATCATAAGACAATATGACACACCACACACACCTATACTACACATAACGTATGTGATTATGAATTTGTAATATTATAATATTATTATAATTATTTCTTACGTAGTTACCCGATATAGGTACCTACATAATTATAATTTTTTAATAGTTTGTCAAATAATGTTTAGGATGTTGAGCATTTAAGTCTATATTAATTTATAACTAGGTATCTAAGAAACCGTTTAGTTTTTTTAAATGAATCATATTCCAACCTATTTTAATGAACACTGTTAGTTTATACAGTAATGTTTGATAGTGACATGGAGTACGTATACAAAAAATGAAAAAAAAATTGAAGAATATTATTTGGAGTATTTAACTTCAAAATATAAGTATCGATGAATTCATTATACATTTACTATTACTAATAATATTAAATATTATAAGTATAGATACTATTTTTTTCATATATTATTCATAATAATCAAATTTTATTTTATCTTATAGGTGGTTTCATAAATTTGGTCCAATTAATTAATTGTTTTAAGTACTGTTACATACATTCCAGTTATGATGGTGATTTACAAATACATTATTGTTGAAACAGCTTGCATCAGTCATAATATTTTGTTTCATCAATCATGGCATACCACCTATTTTATACCTGTAAAGTGAACTATCAGAAAATCAAATATAAAACATTTATATATACTGGAAACATTTTATTGAATCATTAAATAAACTGTTATGGTCCAGTCATAAATTAGTTTAGTGCAAGTGAATTACTATTAAACTAAGTAAAAATATCACTAACATCAATATTAAAAAATGTAAGTTAATTAACTTAAATAATTATAAGTTGAAATTTTATTTTAGTACATCAATCATTTTAAATAGCTGTGAATGTATTGATGTAATTTTTCAAATTCAAAAATGAACATATCATATTTGAAAATATTTGTATTTTACTGAAAATTTTGTTAATTTAAGTAAAGTTAATTGACTCAATTATTATAATTTGTAATTAGATATGTTATAGTAGTTATTAGGTAAATATAATCTAAAAAGTTGAAGGCATGAATGTTAGTACTAAATTTATAATCAATAACTAGAGATACAATAATAATTAATAGTAATATATTGTCGACTTCTTGCTAAAATTAATTAATGGTGATTTGGCCAGTTTTTTTTGTAGCACTACCTAGAATAATAAATATATGAATAAATAACTTTTTTTTGATTGACAAGAGGCTTCCAAAGTAAATTACCCACTATAAATAGCTTGTTCTTAATAACTTCATATTTTAACTATAGGTTAATAGAAGAAACCAATAAACCTAAATCTCTTCATTGGTTTATTGAGTATTGGTATAAAATAAAATACAATTCGTTAAACACAATAATTCATTATGGGTCCAATAATTATATTCTATAATGTTGTTTAGTAAATAATTGATAATTTTTAAAAACTATGAAGTCATATTCTGAACAATAAATTTTTTGTGTTGTGCCTTTTTATAACGTTCATAGTGAGGTCTGTCAGATCTCATTTGTAAAAATGTGTAAAAATATATAAAGAAAGTTAGATTTTTTAAATTCAAAGTCACAATGGGTTACCATATAATTTATAAATATAGATACAAATTTAATAGTAAAAAAATTAAATACAAATAAATACAAAACTATATTATATTATTATTAAATTATTTTTGTGTCATTTTTTAGGATCATTTAGACCCCCACACAACTACTTAAGGGTTAATGAGTTTTGGCTAGAACATAACATATTCTTTGTACTTTATGAGTTATGGCTTTATTTATTTGATTGCTAAGTGAATTTAAATTTACACTTATTCTCTACATTATGTAATCTGTTAAGTAAATTCTAATATTTGTTTAGTTTTTTATTAAATATGGTCAAATAATTGCAAAAAATAAAAAAACTATTTTAACTAAACCAGTGGTGGCCAACCTTTTTTTACAGAGTGTCATAATAAAAATTAATAATTCTGTTAGGCCAAGAATTAAAACTTACTTTTAAGTTAAAAAATATATTTTATTTTATTGTAGGTACATGTTATTATACATACAGTAATATCTTTAATTATTTATTATGTACCTATCGATTGTTATAAAAAAGACAAAAATATAAAATATAAAAATATTTTTTTTAAACATGAATGTTAATTTTTGAAATTTAAAGTTCTTTTTATTTTCCAATTTTGATTTAATACTTTGATAGGTTGATTAATAAATGATCGTGGGCCATAGTTGGTCACCACTAAATTAACCCATAGATTACTAAATAATAATTTTTACACTACTTGTTAATGTAGATTATTGATTTCATGATATTTTTAGATTAAAAATATTTAAAAAATAAACAATTTTCTGCACAAAAAAAAATTATTAATATTTAATATGCTATTGCTAGGGTATAGTCTTAGCTAGAAAAAAGTGAAATTTAATGGGGTATTTAATTTATTAGCATGTATATTGTAAGAGTCTCCACAAAAAGGTAGATCATAAATAAATACAGACTGAACCAAGTGAATGTTATGATTATCAATTTAGGTGATAAAATATTCCTTAGAACACTAAAAATATAAATTAATTTTTGAGTAACATTGTTTATATGATTAATATCTATGTTCCATTTGAGTTGATAATCAATATAAACTCCTAAGAACTGACTTTTTTAAAATACATTTTTGACCACTTTTTAGATTTGAAGATACACTATTATTTAAAACAACATTATATTATATTATACATTATACAATATACTTTGTATCATCCAAAATTTAAGTGTTAATACTGAAATTTAAATAGCAGAATCTTTCAATGTTTAATTGCAAAAAGTTATATTCAAATTACTTTTTAACTAATGATAAACCTTCATTAGCTTTGCCATAAAGCTTATCTAAAGAGGTATCATTAAATAACAAGACTGTATCATCCATGCAGCAAATTATTTTACTATAATTGTTGAAATTTAATAATCCATTTATATACATCAAAAATAATATAGTACCTAATACTGTGCCTTGTGGGAAACCAAAAGGAGTTTTAACTTCATGACTTAAAAAATTGTCTATTTTAAGTATTTGGGTTTTATATGTAAATATGGTTTAAATAAATCTAATGGTATTCCTTGAATACCACAGAACTCAAGTTCTTTTTTATCATAATATTTTAGTCTATGGAATCAAAAGCCTTCTTTATATAAATAAAATATTCCAAATACATTATTAACAATATTAATATTCTCATAAATGTATTTTGTGACATTAAACAAAGCATGGTTGGTAGATAATCCCTTTCTAAAGACAAACTAATTATTACTAAAAAAAAATTGTTCATATCTAAAAACTTAATTAAACTATTTTTTATAGATTTTTCAAAGATTTTACTAATTGATAATGTCACAACACTATTGGTCTGTAATTGTTGCATAACTTTACATCACCAATTTTAAATATTAAAGATAATTAAAGATTTTTTTAAATATATTAGGAAACATTCCAAATGAAAAACTGATAAAGGGAATGCTATTACAATATATGCATTTCTGAGAACTTTATTAGTAATTCAATTTATATTATAGTTTGTATTTTTTTTAAATATTCTTAAGAAAATTAATTATTTCAATTTCTATTCGGTAACAGGGGACCAAAAAACAGCCTTGTATGAAAAAATAGATGATACCCAGTTATTTTTTTTTTTATATCCTCAGAAATATTAATACCTATAAATATCCCAGCAAAGTATTTTTCTCTAAATCTAATTGAAGTTATTAATCCTCCAGTGATCCAGGGTTTTAATTTTAAAAATGTATTACCTTTATTATTTTTATTTTTAGTTGTAGAATTTAAAATTCCCAGTTGAATATATTGATTAAATGATTTAGACTGTTATAGTTTTTATAAACTGGATCTAAGTTACTAAAATAATTAATTTAATTAGAATATCTGTCATCTAAACTATCACTAAAATTCAAACAACATAAAGTACCAAAATGGTCTGTAATACTAAATTTCAAAATACGAGGTGTGGCTATTAAACAGCGAGACTGGTTATGAAAAAGTGTTTTATTATAAAAATTATTCTACATTCAAATGCTCCCCTTCAATATACTCCCCTCCCCTCGCCACACACCTTTCCATACGTTTTTTCATTGATCAAAGCAGTGCTGGAAGTCTTCTTTGGTGAGGGCCTTTAGGAGCTCTGTCGTTTTTTGCTTTACCGCTTCCATCGACTCAAATCGGGTCCCTTTCAAAGCAGATTTTATCTTTGGAAACAAAAAAAAGTCGCACGGTGCCAAATCTGGCGAGTACGACGCGTGTTCGAGCACTGGAGTGCGCTTACCGGCCAAATACTGCTTCACAGATAGCGCGTTATGGGCAGGTGCGTTGTCCTGGTGCAAAATCCACGAGTTGTTCTTGCACAACTCGGGCCGTTTCTTTCGAACTCTTTCTTGCAGTGTTGCCAAAACTGATAAATAGTAAATCTGGTTGACAGTCTGACCCTCTGGAACCCATTCAGTCATCACGATACCGTTAATGTCAAAAAAAACGATCAACATTGCCTTAAATTTTGATTTGGACATCCTTGCTTTTTTGATTCTGGGCGATTCAGGTGTCTTCCAATGCATCGATTGTCGCTTTGTTTCAACATCGTATTGAAAAATCCATGTTTCGTCGCAAGTTATAATGTTTTTCATCAGTCCGGGATCTTCTTTTAACTTTTCAAGGAAATCTGAGCAGACCTGTTGACGCAAGAACTTTTGGTCAGGAGTCAGGTTTTTTGGCACCAACTTCGCACAGACTTTTGTCATATGTAATTCCTCATGTAAAATTTTTCTAACCGTTTCTTTATCGGCGTTTACAGCCTCGGCAATCATCCGGATGCTCATTCGACGATCTGCACGCACAATTTGGTTGATTTTGGTCACTGTTTCCGGAGTTGAAACGGTGACAGGGCGACCTGGGCGCTGGTCATCTTCAGTGCTCTCTCGGCCCTCAATGAAGCGCTTATACCACTCAAAAACATGTGCACGAGATAGAGAATTGCCTCCATAGGCCTCTTGCAACAATTTATAGCACTCGGTCGGAGTTTTTTTCAATTTAACGAGAAATTTGAGATTGATACGTTGCTCCTGTTTTTCGTCACACATGGTTTCGGCACGAGAAAAAAACACGTTCGTTTCAAACCACTACTGCACAAATACTATAATAGTGACAAAAACGTGTCTTGGTACGTGCATAGATAAGATATCTAGATACCCAACGCATTACTCGTTTTTTTCACTGCTCATCNAGGGCGCCCTCTAGGCGAGCAGTCTCGTATTTTAATAGCCACACCTCGTATGTGCACAAATACCATTTTAATTTACGTTATTACATGCGATTAATACAGAGATGAGTTGGCCTATTGATAGTTTGATAAAAATTAAAAGCTGTTAACACATTAAAATATTTAGAGATATTATCATTAGTATTACACAAATCAATATTAATATCATTGGAAATAAAAGTAGTATTTTTGTTTTTATTACTCAATAAAAATGTTTCTAAAGATTAAATAAAATTAGTTGTATTTATAAAAGAAGGAGACCTATATAAACCTAGTGCATTCAATTTTTTTTATTATTATTGGATATTAATAGATCCATAAAGTCCAAGAAAACATGTAATAAAATGAAAAAATTATTTTAAACTAAAATAATAAATCAAGTTAATATACTCGGACCAAATGGACAACTAAAATACGATTGATTTCTTATAGTCATTTATAAAATCATTGAAAGGATTATACAAAGATGTTGAAATGTATGAATGTTTTGAAAATTACAACTGTGTGGATTAAAAATATGTTTCCACATAAATGGATAGATTAATTTACACAAATAAAATGAGATTAGCAGATCTTTGTAATTACAAAAAAAAACGAAATTGTCTTAAGATAATGAATATTAAAAATTAACCTTGATAAACACGAATATCACGGATGTCATACCCGTGATATTTGTGAATTTAGAAATTCGAATTTTAATTCTCGTTATTGGTTTATACATTAATTATTACAAAAATTAGTTGTTTCAATGGGATTCTATTTCATTGAATGTATAAAAGATAAGGGCTAGTCATTTAAGTTCAAAACGGAGAAATTTTGTGTAAAACTTGTGCGTTACTATGAACGCCCAGACGATATGATGCTCACAAATCGTTCACTATAGGTTTAAGCGCTTAAATCGCTTTGATTAAGCTATGGTTTCCTAGAAGAGCGGTGCCGTTATCCACCAGCCGTAATTCAGCGGTGGATGACGTGACTAAAACATTGTCTATACAAATCAGACAGCGTTGGTTTCCTAAAGAACGTTGATTGTCAACGTAATGCCATAATACAGTATCGTTATTTGTATGACAGCTGTCATTACGTTGTCTAACAGTTTCCGAACATTTTTTCACGTGTAGCAGTAAAGTTTTACATAAATAATAATGAGTATCTTCCGAACCTATTGGTGCTTTTTGTGTCTGTTATATGATTTAGAAGTTAGATCATGTCTTATGTAATTCAATACATAATCAAACAGTAATGATATTAACCGAAATTATTGCCTGAATTTTTAATCGGTGCAATGCAGATGGAGATCAGGAGACCCACTAAAATTTGAAACGCACCCTCTGTAGCACAATTTTTAAATATTTCAGTTTTCTCTGCCGACAGTTTTCTTCTTCCAATGACTCTTCATCTTCTAAAAATACTGATAATGCGATGTCTAATCGTTTATTTTTCCACTGTTGAACGTCACACTATTATACCAAACACGGTACTGCGTACGGCCGCTTAACATCTGCACCACTTTCTAGGAAATCATAGCTTTACTGATCCAAAACGAACGATTATTTAAATGTGTGAGCGTTTGGACATGATATCAAAAATATTTCGATAACATGATAACAATAATGATGCCTATTGAAAATATTGTATGAACAATTTTTTGCATGCGAGCAAAGAAAAATAATACAATTTACGGCGTAAATACCACTTCATATTATACATGTATGTACAACTATTAAGCGTATTTGGGCCTTCTAAACAGTTTAGTGATTAAGTTTACGGTACATATTCTGGTTAGTAAATGATAACTCAATCGCCAAAAATTCGTAATTTTGGTTACCAACATATTCCATAATACTATCACAAATCATAATTCACATTATGTTTTTCAATTTTCAACTTAAATTTTTTTTCTCGCCCGGGTACTCGTGTTTTTCAGATTTCATAAGATAATTAATTAGTTATTATCCAATAATGCTGATATATTATATCAGGTTAGCTACTATGTCTCCAGTTTTACACAAAACTTCTCCGTTTTGAACTTAAATGACTAGCCCTCATCTTTTATACATTCAATGAAATAGAATCCCATTGAAACAACTAATTTTTGTAATAATTAATGTATAAACCAATAACGAGAATTAAAATTCGAATTTCTAAATTCACAAATATCACGTGTGTCATAAATTTGTGTTTATCAAGGTTAATTTTTAGTAAAATGTTTAGAAAAAATTCACCAAACAGTTCGGTAAAAACTATAATCAAAATTCGTAGTTACAACGCTAAAATACGCCAAACATAGTTCACATGTCATTAGGAAGCAATCAATTACTACGCTCCATTCACTACAACCATAATTCGTAAAAATTAAGAAAAACGGACAAGATTAATCTTGAAAAGTTTAAACAATTTGAACCTCAAAGATAAAAACATAAGAATGTCAGAATATTCAACATTGAAATAAATAACAAAGTATACTAACTTTTTTGTGTCTAGCATATTATACAGAGCCTCAAATTGTCCGACTTGTCGCTTCTGAATATTTAAATATTCCCACTCATTAATTATCTTTCGCAACTTTGGCAGACCGTTTCTTGTAGCTTCCATCAACTGCTTGTATACTTCACCTAGATTATCAAAAGACAACAGTAATTAAAATTTAAAAATAAAACCAGGAACGTAAAAGTGATTACCATCAGGATCGTCTTTTTCATCCAATTCCATAGTGATAAAATCGGCAAATTAAAATTGTCTGGTGACGAAAGTTCAACAACAACCTTGTGGGCACATGAGACGAACGTAAAATGCAGCGACGCAAACCGAACAAAACGGATACTCACTCAACGGGAAAGGGTGGGGAGAGGGGGTTGCAAATGGCGTCGTGACCTAATTACGGTTTGCCGAAAACGAGTACGAAAAACGAAAATCGCATTATTAGAGTGGTGTCAAAAACATACCATTTTGACGGCGATAAAACGACAGCGTTAATTATCTATGTATTAGAAATGGTTATTTTAACAATTCATTAGTCTACATTAGTGGATAAGCCGGGTGTGTTACACAAAAAGATTCGTGGCAGCGAACGCCCGAACGTCAGCTAACAAGAACGATAGAACGACGGAGCGCACAATCGAGAGTTCACCACTTATTCGATCCGAAACACAACTATAATCAACAATATAACACCGTGGAAGTGTTTTAAGCAATTTTTAGTATAATATAATAGCAGAAAACTAACGGAATGACAACCGGAGAGCCGGACAACTAACCACGTAATAAGTATACAGACAACAGTGTTGTTCTGAATCAGTGTGTATGTGTGTGGGGGGGGTAAGGGTGTGTACGCGCGTATGTATGATTAACATGGCAGGGTGTGCGTTTGCGAGTAACAATCAGCTGTCTGAGTTGCCCGGTCATAGCGCGACAGCTGCGGTACGATATTGGTTCAGAGTTGCCAAATGTACGGTTTTGATAGTATTTGTACAGTTATTTAAAATCTTTTACGGTGTGCGATGGGCCGGAAGCAGTTATCTTAAAAATGATACGAAAAATCAAAAAAAATTATCTCATACTAACCGAAAAAAATGTGAATTATTCCAAATAATAATTTAATATCAGTTTGTGTGTCAGCCTGTAAGTGTATTTATTTGTATTATCGACATGAATTAAATAATTTCTCAGAACTTGAAGTAATTTTTTTACCAAAAGATAAAAAATTGGATTAAAATTTAAATATTTTTAGTTCTTATCCCTGCAATTAATGTTAAAATTAAAATTTTAGAGTTCTGGTAGATAAAAATATTAAGTTAATATCGTTATTTTTGTAGGTACATATCCTAGAAATTCGTAGAAAACAAACAAAATTATTATTCATTTTTATTTAGTTAACGCTTACATTCAATCTTATCAATGTTTTCGATTTCTTCCTTATCAACTAATATAAAGAATAAGGAATAATGATGTTTTACTAATACATACAAAATGGAAAAGGACGGACATACTTCGCACTTGGGTGCAGTCACTGTTGTAGGTGAGAAGTTGGAAAGATAGGATACAGACGAGAATTTAATGTATATCTGTAAACAATGATAAACCATTGCTAACGAAAAAACGATTCTGAGCGGAGTTCAGTTGATTGTGTTGCTTTGTCAACAATACAATATATAACATATATCATATTATGGTAAAATGATTACAATAATGTGCGTTTTCATGACAACTATAATTGTTTAAAAAATATTAAAATAATAAAAACTTAATAATATTAAAAAAATAAATAAAAACGGTTGTCAATGACATACCTTATCTTTCAATCTTTTTTAACCTAAAGACCAAGGTTTTCCTCATTATCTCGAATAGTAATGAAAATTTCAAAAAATGGCTTTTTTAAAGTACCACTCAGAGAACACTTCCTTTCAGAAAAGGTGCTATATTTGATAATCAGAGTATTCTTTCTGGTAGAAAAAGTGTTCACAGAAAAAAAAATTAAATAAACATCATTGTAAAACCAATATATTTCTCGTTCCACTCAGAAATTTTAATTAAAAATTATCATCTGTTTGTACCTTTAGAGGACGTTATACCCACATCTACTGTTTCAGTCCAACTAGCGGATAATATACAAAAACAATGCTTACGTATAATAAGTAAAACTAGCTTAATTTTGATTTTAGGGTAAAAGTGCCTCTATGAAGTATTATATTATATTATTACAATATTTTGGAGAGATTGTCATCGATTTTTTTTGGATAATTTATTATTTATTTATTTATTTTCGTTAATGCCAATTAACAATTGTAATAAATTACATATACATATAAAAGTTACAAAACAAATTAAAATAAGGAATTTTCTTTGGTACTCCAAACGTACTGGTTTTTAAACCTTTACAAGAGCAGACAAATAAACAACACGACATGATTTTTCATGTAAAACATAAAACCTACTATAATGTAAAATTACCTTTGAACCTGCATAAATATCTCTTTTTAAACACTAAAAAAAAATTATTACATACTAAATTTGCATATGGTTCAATAGTTCTATTTTTAGTCGTTATGATCTTATTAATTGCATGCTTTTAAATTAGACGGAAATATAATAATTTCACATAATATTGTAATATAACATTATTTTCACGGACAGAGAGCGCACTACGTTTGTTAAGTAGCTGTTTCTGAGTGCAATTTCAATTACCATGTGATAACACTTATAACATATCTCCTTCAGTAATCTGTATAATATCTATAAACGTGGGCTTAATGTAAATTGGGCAATATTTACAAAATAAATGTCTAGAGACAGAAAATCTGAACGGCTGCAAGATAGCTGACAACTACTTTATCATACAACCAGTTTCATTATTACTACTTTTTTTACAATTTGATTTACAGTTTCACGATTTTAAACTTGACGTAAGTTGTTTTTTTTTTTTAATAGACTATTGCTTATTGTGTAGGTTGTTTAGTAGAGATGTTACAAACTATTTTTTTTTTTTCAAACCAAAATCAGGGTAGTGTTTTAATCAGTTTTTAAATCAAACAAAAAATTGTAGGTATTTAATAAAATGTATTATTGTAGGATAATTTATTTATTTATTGATTAAATATAATATATTATGTAATTAAAGGTAAATACAAATAATATTAAATTGGTTAACTTTTTACAGAATGATATGTATATTTTTATATTTATATTTATATCAAAATTAAATAATTCAACAATATCAAACCAATCTACTTTCCAAATTGAATAAAACAAATTTAAATTAAATTTTGAAAAAATGTTTGATGGAATTTCAAATTTAGAAAAACTTAATGTTTTGAAGAAATGTTTCTCTATCACCCAAACCCATTTTAGCTGCTTTAAAAAATGAACAAATTTTACCAGTAACATGATATTTTTTATTTTATTTCCATTTATATCTATTTTTGAATATGTATGATAAACATTATATTATTTTGCCTAGTTAAAAAGTTAATTTGTTTCATTTTCACAAATAGTTGAATAATGTCAAAAAAAAATTATAAGCTGACTTGCCTTTTTTCATTTGTGTCACCAAAATAAATAAATAAATAAATAATAATAAAACAAATTTAAATTATAAAATCAAAAATCAAGTATCATCCAATTTTTGAATTCTAAAATTAAAAGCATAAATTATGTCTTAGAATATCTTATAGTGAAAGTCTCATTAAAATTGGTTAACAGTCTCTGAGATTAGCCCGTCAGTGTTATTTATATCATTATATCTATAGACTATATGGTATTTCTTGGATTCACTCAGGTTATGATCCAATAATTTTTCCATTATAATTACCATATTTTTAAATTTATTGTGATTTTAGATTTTTGTACACAACTTTTCTATCGAAAATCATACAATACTAATCAAACAATTTATAGGAAATTTCTTGTAACATTTTTGATCTAGTTAGAACATTAAATGGCCATTTTTTGATTTCTCTTGTAGTTTTTTTAATAAATTAAAAAAACTGGCATTTTTATTAATTCCTTGGTTACTTAGGCAATAAAGAAATTTAACAAGGTAATCCAAATCTCAAAAAAAATTTATCTTTCATATTATATCAAAAATCTTGTCCAGCCACTTCCATATAAACATGTTCAAAATGCTGTGTATGATAAATCCAATTGTAGATCAATTACAGACATACAAACACTTTTTTGTTATTATAGATTATCTATGTAAAATTCACATAATATAAATCATCATATTTATTTACTTATACTTAATACTACAATTAAATTAAATTATTATTATTATTATTTATTTATTTATTATTTTTAATATTTGTTTTATATTTCATTACAGATTTATTTTCATTAAAAATACGAAGTCATTATGTCAACCCCGGCTAGACTCCGGTTGATGGTAGATTTCAAAAACTTGCAAGAAGATCCCCCAGTTGGTATCGGCGGAACTCCATCAGATAATAATATTATGTTGTGGAAAGCTGTTATATTTGGGCCTCCTGATACTCCTTTCGAGGATGGCATATTCAAACTGACAATTGAATTTACTGAAGAATACCCCAACAAGCCGCCAACTGTGAAATTTATATCCAAGATGTTCCATCCAAATATTTATGCTGAAAATGGAGACATTTGCCTTGATATATTGCAGAACCACTGGAGTCCTACATATGATATTGCTGCAATCTTAACATCTATTCAGTCTCTTTTGAGTGATCCTAATCCTAACTCTCCTGCTAATTCTTTGGCTGCTCAGTTGTACAAGGAAAACCGTAAAGAGTATGATAACCAAGTTAAAAAATGTGTTGAACAGAGTTTAATTGATTAAAAACAAGATATTTACTAATCTTAAAAAATATATAATTATAATAGTTCAGTCTTGATAATTAATATTAATTTTTTTAATTTTATTCCTGTGACAAAAAATTCTTTCTGATTTTATGTTTTTTACATTTTTTATTGTCTTGAGTTTATTATTATAATTTTTTTTTTTTGCTAATGAGATATATTTTTGTGCATTATGCATAATTATACATTTATATATTATTTATATAGACAAAAATGAAATTAAAAATATCTTATTACTAAGAAATATTAATTATAGTAACAACTTTATAAATATGTTTTGTTTAAGTTCCCAAAAACTTTTTTTATTTGTATTTTTTTTTAAAGTTAAATTTTCTTATAATCAGTTTATACATTAAACTTACATTTAATAGAGTTTCATAAAGTTACATTTAATTGTATAAACTATTATTTTATTATTATTATCAATATTTTTTCATGCTTATGTTATTATAAAATTTATTTAGCTGATTTATCAGTTGAAACTTAGGTTTATAAAACGTGAATCAGATACATTATAGACGCTTTTATTTAATATTTACAGGATTTTAGATTTAAATTATTTGTGATTGATTTGAGTATAAAAATAAAACATACAAAAATTGTAAAAGTGTGTACAATTATGTTTATAATTATTTATTATTTATTTGTTCAGAGGACATGATACCATCATTTACTGTCTGTGGTATCTAACAGGCAATTTTAGCGAAACTGTGTATTCATACTTCCAATAGTATACATGGTCTTAATGTCCTCAAAACAAAAATTATTTCAACAAATTTAAGATAACAATATTTACCAATTCTTCATACAGGGATTTTTTTTTTAGTTTTCAAATATAATAAATAAATTGACTATAATTGGTCAATTGATCAATTGGTTTTACTATGATGCGTATTTTTTGATTTTCCTAACGATTTTCATAATATCTGGAAAAAATCAGGATAATGTAAGAAAACTGGAAATTTACGAAAATAATGCTTTTATTATTATTTCAATTTTGTTATTTGTTGTAAGTCAGTTTAAAATATTCGTAGAGACTTGACATTTAGGTATAAGACTTTGACATGCTATAGGTATATTTTCTACCCTCATCGACCATATTCCATAACTACACTGTATAATATATAGCTATAATATTATTTTTGCACAATTTATTATTGAACAAATAGTATTTCAATTCTAAATGATAATATAACCGATTTATGTCAGGGAAATAGGAAAATGTTAAATAATTTATAAAACCAGTTTATTTGCCAGCAAAATGGGATGTTGGCTAAACGGAAGTCAGTGACGTGGAAAACAAATAAAATTGTTTGCATTTTTATTTTCCTTATTTAGGTAAAAAGGTGTACCTATAGAGACCCAAGCCATCGCTTGCTCGGACTATTTTAAAAGCAAAATACCGCTCGATTTATTGTGTAAACTTTTTCTACCAGAAATCTTGCTCTAATGTATCAAGTGTAGATTATTTACTGAAAGGTAATTTTACCTCCGTGGTAATTTAGGAAGGTCGTTTTTTGATTTTTTAAGCGGTTTTCATATCTGGGAAAAATCGTGAAAAACAGGAAAATGTACAAAATATTAGGATTTTTTTTTCTGTATACAACTTTTCTACAAGATATTTTCTCAGATTTACAATGATAGCACTTTTTCTAAAAGGAAATCTGACTAGGAAAATACTTTAAACAGGTAATTTTTCGATTTTCTCGGGAGTTTTCCCAGTAAATATGAAAAACCGGGGAAAAAAATAGAAAAACAAATATTAAAGCAAATATATAAGGCCTATTTTATTAGTGCACCATAATATGACGTATATATTGTTGACAAAGCATCACTATCAACTGAACTGCGCTCAAAATCGTTTTTTCGTTAGCAATGGTTGATCGTAGTTTACGGATAAAAATTAAAGATTACGTATCCTACTTTCCCGGATTCCCATCTAAAACAATAGCACTTCTGTCCCCAGTATCAGGTCTTATTTTTAAAAAAATTAAACTTTTACCTAATCAAAACTATTTCAAAAATACTACTTTTGACGATATTACAATAATGAAATAATAGAGTAAAAACAAAATGATTAAAACTCGTAAATAAAGTAAATAAATATACGAATAATAATATAAATAAAAAGTTTATATATAAAAATAAAATAAATAAATGAATCAATGCGTCGCGTGGAGTATTATTTTAAGTGTATTATACGACCAGTTTTGAATTAAAATTTTATCATCAAGTACATCACAGTCAAAATGTCACATATTTGCTTTATTTATTTACGAATATTAACCATTTTAATAATTTTGTTTTTACACTATTATTTAATTATTGTATTATCGTCAAAAGTAGTATTTTTGAAATAGTTAAGATTAGATGTCGCGTTTTACATTTTGACTGTAATATACTTGATAAATTTTAAATTCGAAACTGGTCGTATAATACACTTAAAATAATACTCCAGACGACGTATTGATTCATTTATTTATTTTATTGTTATAATATATACATTTTTTGTTTATATATTTATTTACTATATTTATTAACTTTAGATATGACATCACTTGTTATCGACATATTTACAGTGTTAAGGAAAAATAATTGAAAACACAAAAAATCAGGCAAAATGGTATTCTTGTTTTATTCATCATTTGGATGAATCATAAAATTATAAAATTACCTAGATCTATGCAAAATTATTTTAAATTAAATTATCTATCTAAACCTATTGTAAGCTATACAATTTTGATTTTATCACACAATATAGACTTAGAGCTCAAATACAATACAATTTGTTAAATATAATAGTTACAAGTAATTATATAAATTATTATCATTAATTATAATTTTTTTGCTATTTGATTTTGTGTTATTACACTTAAAAATACTTATTAAGTCCGCGAAATCAGTAAAGTCAATAAGCCAAAAATTCAGTAATAGAGCCCAAGTTATTATTATTAACTACCAACATATAGTTTTAGTTATAATATGATAGCGATTAAATTAGTACCTACTTAAATAATTCCTTATCTATTTACCTATAGTTGGGTACCTAGGTAGTCGTTTGATTTCAATGATAATTTTCGGGTGGATTGAATTATAAATATACACAAAATTACAAAAAAAATACCTCGTTATATTACAAATTGATTTTTATTTTATATTATGAGTACCTGCACTTAATACTCATACATTAAGACATAATCTCCAAATTCAATATGTATCTCCCTCCTTGACTAAATCCAAAATACCTACGCCACTGTATATTAAAAATTTCGATGCTCGATCGTACCGGCGATAATTTTTATTGTAACCTGTTAATGATAATATATAGGCAAAATAAGTACATATAAGACAAAGTAATAAAAATTCTTAACTATTATTATTTATTATGACTTAAACCTGATAATTTTTACGGTAGGTATCTACTTACCTATTTTCTTAAAACATCGCGAATAAACATTTCGATTTTGTTTTTTTTTTTACACTGATAACGCTATCAGTCTAGTATACGGTAGGTATTGGAAATCTAGGCTGAACGTTTCTCGTTTGTCAAGATAAATAATATAATTATTATCCACTCAATTATTAATATGTAATGCATAATATTTTCCTTTTAGTGGACACCTATCTTATGTTAGAATAATTTTGCGGGTAGGTACCTATGTCGAATGCATATTTCATTCATGATGATTGAAAATATTTGGACGAATCATATTAACTACTAAGGTAAGTACCCATCTTTCTAATACAATTGGTGTCTTTTGATGTCTATTGATGTCTTGGATGTTTTGAAAATTGTTAACTTATGTATTACTTATGTAATAATATCATTCCAAACTATTATTTATCGACATTTAGGCTATAATATCATTATTTTATTATACTGTATTTTGCATGCACTCGAAGAGTGTTCATTAATATTAAATTTATAAAATTGAATTGTATTAGTGTGTTCAATTTATTCAGTTGATTATTTTGTTTTTAGTTGATAATATATCTTAACCAAAAGACTACATAATTTTAAAATCGTCTAATGGGGAAGATTATTACAGATTTATGTAATGGACTTGATACATTTAAGGTACCTATTTACTTTCACATTTAATTATAAAAAAAAAAAAAAAATTCTTAATTTAATCGATGATTATTGATATAGTTTTATGTTCACAGGTTTTTTGGACAACAGTGTTAGAAAATGGGGCTGTTGTATTTGATCGCTGGTCGTTGCAATCACATGAATTCATTTTGGAATCTTTGAATTCCAGATCTATACGAAATGCACATGAAGGCATTCATTTAGCATTAGAACAACTCACAGAAACATGGGTAGAAGCAAAATGTGTGTTTCAGCAATATAACTTGGATTTTTTCATTGATGCACTACAATCAAAAATAATTTACTTAACTGGCAATAACTGTAAGTTATTTGAAATTATGATTTTGTTTATAAATAATTCATTAACCAAGGTTTTATACCTGTTTCAAGTCATAATAATATTTATTTTATACATTATTAAATATGCATTTTATGTAAGCAATGAGATAACATTTGTTTTCCACTGAATTAATTTTTATAATAATAATATCTATGACATAGGACACAGATGTTATAAGCACTGTTTTCATAATTTTACAGGAGAATGATTTTAAAGTTTATACTGCTATAACAAATCAAAAATGTAACTTATTAACACGAACTTTGTGTTACATTTTCGTTGACAAATAATGAGTAATTAGGAATAAAAATTATTGTTGTACTGTTGACATATGAGGTGTGACAGAAAAGTAAGGAGACTTTCTAAACATAAGCTAAATCATTAAGGTTATCTATAAAGCGATTACTGAAATATGATTATGAAACGCTTTTCTAAAAGTATTATTAGTATTTATAAAAACTGTTAATTATTTTCATATTTATTAGCTCTGTGTGTGTTCAACTATTTTGCCGGAAAAGTAATAGATTTCTTGTTAAATTAAACAAAATTGCCGTGGAATCATTTTGGATATTAAGCAAATTTTATGGTGAAGAATGCTTTTCATGAATACATGTTTTTGAATGGCACAAAAAGTTTTGTAGTGTCAAAGTTATTCGGCAAGATCATCAATTAAGTGTTAGAGTTGTAGCAGAGATGATTAATATTGATAGAAAAAGTATTTGTAGAATTTTAATTGAAAATTGAAGTATAAAAATATTGTGTTCCTAAATAAATTTAACGTTGCATCAACATTTTTTAACTGAAAAAAATATTTCTGTATTACAATACCCTCTACTTTATAAACACCTTGCGTCTTGAAACTACTTCCTATTTCCAAAGTTCATTAAAAGGAACCCATTTTCAAACAGCTGATGATGACTAAATGGAAACTGTATAGTTTCTAAAAGGGTTTACTGAAAGTGATTGGTAGCACTACTTTCATGAATAGCAGTGTTGTATGGAACAGTGAGTAGTTACTGAAGGAAACTACTTTGAAGGTGATAGTTGGAGATCATATTAGGAGCGCTTAAATACTGTGACCGTAAAAATCTGGACTGTAAAAATTTTGGAATCCGTAAAAATCTGGAAGGTACAAAACTGGACTGTAAAAATCTGGAGGCATACAAATCTGGAATAAAAAATTATATGACAGTAAAATACTTGAACATTTAACACAAGGTTCTTTATAAGTTCTACGCGTGAGGTTTTTTTAAATATTAAATTTCAAATTTATGCCATCCAGATTTGCACCATCCAGATTTGTATGCACTCTCCATTTATTTATGAACCTTGATATCTTTTAAAATCCTTAAAATATGTTTTTATTGTGTTTAAAATAAGCAGTGTATTCTTTTAATATTTTTAAAAAAAAGATACCAGATATACCAGATATAGGATGTTTTATGTCCTTAAAAGGCCTAAATATTCTTTTAATATTCTGAAAACAAAAAAAATTTAATTTGAATTTTTAGTTTAAATTAAATTGCATTGTTAATTTGATTTAAAACATTTTTCATTACTTTTTTTATTATAAAAAATAATAAAAACAGTATTGTTTTACAAATGTATTGTATTCAAATTTAAAAAAAAAACTTACAAATGTGATCACAATATTAAATGATAATAATATTCAAATGATAGTAAAACTAAAAATTAAAAACAATGTAAACATCATTTACAACATATTTTCTGCATAAATTTCATGCAAATACAAATATAATAAAATCACTTGCAACAGTATATATCTGTACTTGAGAGGCAGAAAGGTCCATTATTGTAACTTTTTAGGAGAGCCAAAAAACGTTTTTCAACTATTATACCACCCAGGTTTGTTTTAAATTATAGGCTATAAGGTAAATATATTTTCTTTTAATTATAACTTACCTATAGTTGTTTATTTTATAATTTAAATGAAACATTAGACATTTTAGACTTGGATTGATTTGCTCAATCACAAAATGACTTGGACCTTATTGATCTCTATGTTAATTTTGATTATTTTAAAAATATTATATTATACTATAAATTATATTAATAATTATTATAACATGGACTGTTGTAAACTGTAATATAGATAAAAAATATAATATATTGAATAATTTACAATCTTTAAAAATTAAGGTAATAGTAAAGTTACCAGTTAAATATAAAAATTGTTTATCTCTATAAAATGTTTTATTATATCAATAAACAATATTTAACTAAACAGTGTTTATAAAAGTAAAAATTAGAACAAAATGTATTTTAAAAACAAATCTTTATTTAAAACATAATAAATAAAAATACATAACAATCTTGGTTTAATATTATAACTCAATATTAAATCGTTATAATAGTATAAATAAAAACAAAACATATTTTAAAAACAAATATTTTTTCTTCAGCATATTAATTTAGTCTATAAATATACTCTTCTTTTCTTATCCCATTTCTGGTATTTTCAGCATGTGGTAAATTTTTAAAACAGTCATGGTATACAGGTGGTATCCATTACAGTAATATTTAAAGATTTTGAAATTTTAAGATATTAATAAGTTTCAATGTTGATCTGACTTGTGGGATAATGTTAGGAATATCAATTATTGATTTATTATTCACTCTTCTTTTATTTCTATTTAAATTAATTGTCTTGAACTCTGTCTTATTTTATTATAAGTACACCTAAATTTTTTTTTTTATCTACAACCAAACAACTTTTAAAATGTGAAATAAATCCCCATTGTCATTTTTTTGGGGAGGAGAGAAAAATGGTGCATTTTTTCCATTATACAACTTTTCAAAATTTTTCAAATCTTCAATCTCTATCAAATGTACTGTGGTAGGATTTTTTACACAAGCAGTTTCTAAAAATTGTTCCCAATTTTTTGGGACTGAAAGGGGTATAAGAGGAAAACGTTTTTTTTCTTTTCTATAACTGAATGCACACTGCCAACTTCTAAATATGTATGACCTCTAAATAGATATTTATGGTTTATTTTTTGAAGATTAGAATATTTGAACAATAATCAAAAATATGCCATAACTTGTTAAGTTTATATTTTGTTCTGTAAAATTATCAGTACAAAGATTAACTTTATAGTACTTTAATGTTGTACTTCATTTTCAATCCACATACATAAAACAGATGCAATTTCATTTATACTTCATGATGTTGTATATGATTATTTATTTAACAGCCCAGTTCAGTGATTTTATTTTAATTTTACTTAGTGTTTTTGTTTTAATTCAAATAAAAATTGAGTTAAAAGTTTAAAAAGTCAGTTTAACTTGCATTAAAATGGAATGGACCAAGACCAACATAATACAATTGATTGAACTATATCAATCTAAACATATGTTGTAGAATGCTAATCATCCAAAGCATTTTCACAATAATATAAATAAAAAAGATATACTTATGTACTAAAATAAAAGACAACAGAAAAATCTGAGACTAGGGGGAACAGGGCCTGATTTAAAGAAATATAGAGAGAGAGGCCTTTTGCACTATATTTACTTTGGTGCCCTATTCAAATTAAAAAATAAATAATAAAAATTAAAAAGAAAAAATATATTTAAGAGATAGTTTGTATCAAATACGTTAAATTATATCAAATTTATATCTGTACATCACAGACATTTTATTAAAAGTCAACTTCTATAACCATTTTTTTCTTATAATTATTTGTTAGCAAATTCAGCAGTAATGTTTTTAAATGATTGATTGCTGGTAACAATAAATAATTTATTCAGTTTTCTTTTAATTAATAAAAAACGTTATTATAGTTATTATATCTTTAAGTGCAAAATATAATTAAATTAAAAAAATGTTAACATTCTGATACATAATAATTACCTAATTATTTAACCCTTATTAATCGTATATCTACCAAAAATATAAAAGTGTACAATTTTTTTTTAGTGTAGGGAGGCTCCTTGGAATCTGGGGGGCCTGGGTGGGAAGTGCGTAACATAAGACGAACATTGCAACATTAAAAACATAAACTAGGACTAGTATTGTGCAACAAGTCGTGTATCATGTTGCGTGATACGTGATAGGCGTGAATTTTGCAATTGTGGATCCAGTTTTAAACTACCCGCATATAGGATTTAAGTTTAAATGGTATTATCGATTATCTATACTCCGTTCGTTACAACTAGGCGGCGCCTAAAACTAATTATTGCATATTCTCCCACTATTCCAGCGCGAGCACTTGCTGACGGCTGCGCGGTGGCATTCAGATAATGGTAGCTAGGTGAGGGATGTACAAGCGTGTTGCGGTCTCACAGCGAATGGAGTATTATCAGCTGTGGTATTACGAAGAGTGACGTATGCCTTGTAGCTACCCACTCTCTTAATATTGCCAAAAAAATTATATACATAATTCCATTTTATTATTTTAAACAAATTCGTCACTTACAATATCAGTGTGCTATGTCATCGATATTAAGCTATATATGTATGAAGCGGCAGTATACTAGTACTTCACTTTACCTAAATAAACCATTTTTTCTTTTTGTAGTCAATCGAAGCCATGTTTATATTGGTTTTGCTGGTCTATTTCTCGGTAGTGGAGTAGGATTTTTGATTGGTATCAGTGTTAAGCCTTCTTCCATCACAGTAACTCATATGAAAGCTGTTTCTGCTACTAATTATAATGGAATTGAAGTAATTCTTAATTATTATGTTTTATATTGTCATTGTATTTATACATATATTAATTTGTAGAGTATAACTTTACTGGAAGACATCGTAACTCCAGCAATTACTGAACCCAATCAAGTTATGATTATGGTTAGAGCTGCTGCATTAGACCAGATGGATGTTTTAATAGCATCAGGCTATGGATCATTTATAAGAAAATTTTTATTGAAATATACGCGACATGTAAGTATAGAAATGATATTAACACTCAATTGGTCTCATAGCTGTTTAAAAGACTAGTAATTTTGATTTTTAATTTTTTTAAATCGTAGTTTTATTTTGTAATTCATAGTACCTTATTTATGTATACAAATAATTTCAATGTATAAACATTTTATAATTAATTACTGAGAAGTTATTTTCCGTCATAAATACCATGTGCGGCTACTTTTGTAAGATCATAATGACTGTGTGACTAACCAAGTAATGTTTTTAGTGCAACCAACATAGAGTTGATATTATTATACAATATTGATGTACTGTTATAATCAAATATTAAATTAACTATTATCAAACAAGAATTTTTTTCAGGCTAATATTGTTTACAAATAAACAGTTAAATGTTTAAATTATTGTTTACAGAAATCAATGCATCGAGAATTTCCCCTTATATTAGGCCGAGATTGCTCAGGTGTTGTTATTGATTTAGGATCAGATGTACGACATGACATTAATATTAATGATGAAGTATGGGTGTCTCTGCCACCTTGGTCTTTTTGTGGTACTCTATGTGAGACAATAGTTGTAGAAGACAAATATGTTGGTCACAAACCACAAACATTATCTCATGAACAAGCTGCAACATTACCATATTCAGGGACTCTAGCATGGCTAGCTGTATTTCAAACAGCCAATTTGACTTCATTAAATGCTATTGACAAAAAGTAATATACTAATTTTTAACATTTTACTTGTTCATCAATAAAAAATTAATCTAGAGACATAATTATATTATATAAAAATACAGTGCATTTAATTAGAATATTTAAAATAATGTGAATTATTATAATTTTATGCGAATTACATATTAATATTTAATAGTATTCGTATTTTGAGTTTTAAAATATACAATTCATAGCACTATTAATATACATTATTTAAAATAATTTTCAGAATCTGTGTGTACTGTAGAGATACAAGTGTATGTTTGTTAATTACTCAACTGTGTTACAATTTGGGAGCAGAAGTAACAATTGTGGGTACAGATCGTGTTTGTCGTCTTATGAAGTATTTTGGAGCTAAAAATACATATGATAAAGAAACTTTCAGCATTGACCAGTTACTTAGTACTGCACCTAATGGGTAAAATTATTTATTAATAGTATTTTGTGTATTAAATATAATTATTTACTATTTATGTTTAGATACGATTATGTATTTAATACTGCTAGTGAAATTCATAATACTCTATGTAAGCAGTTATGTAAAGATGGTGGTAAACTAATACCCTTAGCACCACATCAGTTTCAATATGATTCATATGGTCCAATCCATCAATTTTTCAGTATGCTTTGGTTAAAGTTGACTTATGTAGGTTTATTTGAATATTAGAGTTAAATATTTTATAAATCATTATTAATGTATTACATTTTAGATTTTCAAAAATACCAAATCTTGGGACCATTATGAATTTGATTTTAGAATACTAAACGAACTCAGTAGTATGGCTGATAGTTTCATTATCAAGCCTGTGTTGGATACAACTTTTATGGAACATGAGTTTGATCGAGCATTCAAACGCGTAGAAAATAACCAAAATATTGGAAAAGTTGTTCTGAAATTTAGGTATAATATTTTAACCATTATAATTTATTTATTCTTGTCTTTTTTTTTAATTCTTGTGGTTTTTTTTTTAGTAATTTAAATAGTTCTACAGCCATGGTGCCTCGGTCTTCAGGCATTTTGTTTTAGTACATTTATGAATCGGTTATTTGTGATTGTTTCTCCAAGCAATCTGTTGATTATTTTGAGTGTAATTTTGTGTTTATTATTTGTGATGTGATTTTTTGATTTTTATTCTTGTTAATCAAAATTATAGGTTAAAAATGAGAGTAAACTAGTGTATTATGATTTCATAGAATTAGTATTTTTGGTT
The DNA here is from genome assembly GCA_902439185.1 of Cinara cedri. NCBI lineage: Eukaryota > Metazoa > Arthropoda > Insecta > Hemiptera > Aphididae > Cinara > Cinara cedri. The sequence goes on along the minus strand of CABPRJ010001448.1, from coordinate 641,370 downwards.
TATTACTTAAAAAATCTAGCTATCTATTTTTATTTACTTATAGATTAAGTATTTTACTTACTATTAATAATAAATGTGTTTTGGTTATGCTGTTTTAAGCTACTTGGTAATTAATTTAGTGAACATAATATTTTAATAACCAAATGTGCTTTTTAACAATCAGAGCACTGAAATCGGTGACCAATTGAAAACTATATTTTCTGTCTTCCAATGGGTTATTCATTGGTTAAATACTGAGCACTAAACAAAAGATTTTGATGATATTGCAACCAGATAGCAAACTGTTTACCAAAAACTGCATTGCCAAAACACATCTCGTGTTTTGATTTGACAATTATTAATATGCGCTAAAACTGCATGAGCACAACAAAAGATTTTTCATATCAATGAAGAAAATATTATAAATACTAAAATTGGTAATACAAATGTGCAAATAAACTCAGTGCAATTAGTCCTTCAAATCAAAAACACTTTATAAAATAAAAAAGACAACTTAATATTAAAATTTACTTCTTAGATATTTATTATGTTATGATCCAAGTGGAAAAATAATCATTGTAAACACCGATTAGGAGTTTTACACAACTTCCCAGTTTTCAAGCCACATGGATAATTATATACATATACTAGACACTGTATACAATAGCCATTACTATCAGTACCAAGTATAGAAATGTTTAATATGCTTAGTTTATTATAGCTTTACATTTAAATCTTGTCTCACATTTTTTCTCTCCTAAATTGGAAAACAGCCTAGTTGGTTCTATAAATGATAACCATGAATGTCTAGCACATTATTAACACTAACAAACTGTTATTTGCAAATTGTAAACTGATTTCTACTATAATGATACTATAGTTTACCTTTAATTGTATCTAATTTGTATTTTCAGTCTTCCAATATTATCAAATTTTAATTACACATTACTACATTAATGAACATGTTAAGAATGCAAATTTAATTGTTTATAAAACCTGACTAAATTAGTTTCAAAATTGATCTTAAGTCACTTTGAGCTCTGTCTACATCTAGAATTTTTATTTTTACATATTGTCTAATTTTTTTTTTTTACAAAATTGTCTTTCTATGACAGATTTCATTTTATAAGCTTCAACTTATAAATTTTGAACAAATCCAGTTCTTAGCTATATTGTTTAAAATTAAGATTTTGTGTCCAGATTACTTGCTTTTTAAATTATACTTCAATCAGTTCATCAAAATCAATATTATCTATCTTTTTATGACCTTAGGTAGGTACTGAATTAAACTTGTAAGTTTAGTATGGCTATTATAAATAGTACAATTGTTTTGTTATTCTACTTGGACTGTAACATATATATTATGTATTCGTATAATTATGGTAAATTCTTAAATAAAGGTCTAACTTATATTTCTACACATTGTATTGTATAACATTAAATATCATGTTTATCATCCCTAAAATTATCTTAAAAATATGTAAACAAAAATTGTATTTCATCATTTCACATAAATTAATATATAAGTTTCAATCATCCATTTCATCTACTGAATATTTATAGATAATATAACATTGTAGCTAATTATATTTTATTATTTCTATAATAAAGATACATTATAACACGCTGTTATAAAATGTATTATCAGTAGGTACTTATTTTCTTAATGTGCCTCCACTTACTTAAGTTGCTTATATGTCACAAAAATACAATAATAGCCAATATACACAATAACAAATGTTATGTAAAAAAATAAACAATACAGAATTAATTACAAATGACCCACTGTGAGTAAGCTAAGAGAATCAATTATTCACTGTGGGGACCCTTATAATTAAAAATATTCACAAAAGATTATTTCTAAAATATTTTGAAACAAGAAGTACCTAAGGACAAAAATTAATCTTGTTTTTAATTTAAACAATAAATAAATAATATAATTTATCATTGAACTACTTATTATTAATATTATGCACAACACTGTTTTATTTTCATTAAAGGATAAAATAATTATTTTACTATGGACAAAGTTAAAATGTAAAATCTACATTATTAAATGGGTAGATACTTAATATTAAAGGAACTTGATAGTACCGCCAAATGAAATATTCAATTCAATATTAAATTATAGAACTAACCTAACTAAACTAACTTATTGTTACTGGTGGTTACCAGTAACAATAATATTCTATATGTGGAAACAAATAGTTAATATTTTCAAAAAATTGTAATACTCGATAAAATGACACATATAAATAGATATAAATTATATTTGAATAGTTTATTGTTATTGGTTAGAGTTTCTTTGCTGAAAACGTACACAAATATTGTAATCTAATCAATGTATTAATTATTATTGTTATCAAATTCAACAGATCAAGATAATATTAAATTAATCAGTGTTTTTAAACATATGTAGTATTATTTTAACCAACAGTTCATAAATGTATTTCATTTACTCAACCTTACAATAATTAAAATGAGTATACCTAATATAATAAGTACTAATTAATTATATTATTTTGTATACCTTATTAAATAATATATTTTTTTGTGGATAAAATATTTAGAACAAATAGAAATACTTAAAAATGTAACTAACAGAAGGTTCATTATAAGTCATATTTAGTGGTCAAATAAAAAAAAAGTTAAGTGTAATGAATTTTTTTTATAAGAATTTTATTATTACTATTATTATTATTCTAAACATGTGTAATCAAACTTTGGTCTGAATTATTTTTCGTTGAAATGTTTAATAGTTGCATACAGATAGTTCTACTCTACTTTTATCATGTGTAAAATCTACAATTATTTAATAATACTTAGCATTTTTTAACTTTTCAAGTATTTTATTTTTAATTGCTCGAGAAAGTAAATGTATAATTTCATTTTGAATCACCTTACCTAGTTAATGATTATGAATCTCCTTATTTTGAATTCTGCGAACATGTTCTGATAAAACACTATAAAATTTTGCCAGCAGCTGTACTAGTCGGAGAAAATTGCCATTATTGTTTTAAAAAGAACTCATCATGATAATACACGTATAATATAATATTAATAAACTACTATTAAGGACCATTCTTACATAATTATTAATAACCTTTAAGACTTTTTACAGTTTTCCAACTAAATAACAATTCTAAACTCGATGAGAACGTGCATTGGATCGTCTGTGGTCGACTAACGTACGTATCGTTATCGCCGTTCTATTTATATTCAGTATTACGATTTTGGTGCGTTCCCGGTAAACGAAGTATCAATATTATATCATTATTATTAGTTAGTATTTATTATATATTTATTTTTGTATATTTTGAACAATGATCATACAATTCAGCATACTATATTATATAATAATAATTAAATTGGTTCATTCGAAATTTGCCGCCCCCACATAAGTGCCGCCCCAGGCGTCTGCCGCCTATTTTGCTACCACATTGAGCCGGCCCTGGTAATAAGAATGAACAAAACGATTCCTCCACACTAAACAAATATTTCGAAAGCTATGAAACAAATATTTCAATCCCATTGATGTATAAAATATTATTAAAAATTAATTTAGCATCCAAAATACTTCACCTGGATCTGATATTGGAAAATGCTGTTGATTTGCTTAAAAACACAATGGAAAATATGGGTAAAATCCGTGATAATATTAATATTTTGATAGAAGAAACAAATTCTAAAGCATTACTGGGGGATGTGACACTTGATTTTTCTTGTAAACGAACAAGAAAAGTGAAAAAATTGTTTGATGAACTGTGTCAAGTTCAATGTCTTTCGCAAGGAAATCATTATTTTGAAACGCAAGATTCAATCGCTATATTGACACTGTTATTACACAATTATAAATAATATTTGTAGACCTTATTGAAATAATTTATTTATTTAGTAGTATTTTACGACTGACTGTAATATCTGATGACCAAATCAGTGAGAATGCAAAACAATTGGCGGATAAATTGCAGTACTTTAATCCAGCAGAACTTACTAGCCACACAAATTCAGTTATTCAAATTCCTATTTGCTTCTGAACTTAAATCTTATAAAAGCGTTTTTGACATAACTAAATTACTAATAATAGAAAATAAAAATGTAATTAAATTTAACTAGCATTTCCCTCATTTATTCCTTATATTACTGGATACTGTAGCAAGTGTAAAGAGGACATCCTTAAAACTAAAAATAATTTTAAAATATCTAAGAAGCACCATATCATAATACGACCTAGTGGTCTTGCGATGGTTTCCATAGTAAATGAGCGAGCTAAAAAAATGTAAGATTGTTGGTGAAGACGTTTGCTCAAAATTAAATCAAAAAAAATTTTCATTGTAAATTCTATAAAATTATTTTTGTAATTTTAATTATAATTCAATAAATTATTAATTTACCGTGAATATTTATTAATTTTTTTATTGTATACAAATTAACAGCCCGATGTTTAGAAATTATCACAAATATAAGGCCTCCAAAAAAATTTTATCTACGGGCCTCAAAGAACGTAGTTCCACTACTGTTGCTAGGTACTTATCTACTTAATGAATTTATTTATTAATTCTGATGTTTAAACTACAATTTACGAAAGGACCAATAATAGTGATATAGTGAATAATAGTGAATAATATTGCTTAGGTTATGTAGGTCAAATAACTAGGTATTTAATACACCTAAATTAAAATTTACTAGGTAAGTAGTATTAAATTAATTCATACATTTATTATGAATTATAATATAAATCACGTTTTAATACATCTTTATTGGTAATATAAATCTAAGTGAAACGAGGAATGTATATTGGTTTCACAATGATGTTAATTTTTTTTTGTATCTGTGAACAACTTTTATACCAGAAACCATGCTCTAATTTACAATGATAGCACTTTTTTTAAAAGGAAATCTAAATGTGCAAGTACTTTGAGATGGTCATTTTTTGATTAGGTGGCTGCATCCGTCTCCATTACCCTAGGACACCTTTTTTCAACGCTCATTTATCGTAAGTCATACTATAGTCAGGCGCGTAACCAGAGTTAACCCTACGTTATAGAGGAGACATTAGAAAATAAGCTATCCTAGGATTATATGGACGGGTGAAACCACTGTTAAAGGTGAAAAGTTGGGAAGATAGAAGAGGGTAAATTAAATTTATATCTGTACGTAACGTTTAACCATTTCAAATGAAAAAATGATTCTAAACGCAGTTCAGTCAATAGTGATGCTTTGTCAACAATGTATGTGTCATGTTATGGTAAAATAATTAAATGGGCATTATATATATTTTTTAATAATAATCATAACAAGATTTCTGGTAGAAAAGTTACGCACAAAGAAACCTTCTTTAGTAACATTTGTTTAATATTGTACCGATTTTCCCGTTTTTTCTACGTTTTTCCCGGTTTTTCACATTTGCTAGGAAAACTCTTGAAAAAATTGAAAAATGACCTAAAGTACGACTCCAAGAAAATTTTCTTTTAGAAAATGGTATGCATCGTATACATTGTAGTAAGCTTACTTGTAAAAAAAAGTGTTCCATAAAAAAAAAAAAAATTAAAAAATATTAACATCTTTATAAAACCAATACATTCTTTGCTACACTTTCAGAATCTAAAATACTACATTACACTTAATTTTTTTAATTTGACCACAAAATACGGCCTATAATAACCCTTAATTAACTAACATATTTAATTCGTTAATTTCGCGTCAATTAAAAGATAATAAAGTTGAATTAGAAGTTAAGTTAACGGAAACCCAAAAGTAACTATAGTTATGTTAAAAAGTTTAAATTAAATTCACTTTTTAATTCGTTAACGCCCAGCTTTAGACGGGTATAACCCCTTCCTTCGAGATAATTTTAAACATTTATCCGCTTCCCCCTCCCAAGACGTACCAATAGGTAACCTATTATTTTTTTTTTTTTTGGTTTATAATTATTAAAAACATAGCGATGAACCATACTATTTAATATATTGCATAGGTATACAGTATACATATACTCGTACATATAATGTCGGACGAATTCGGTACCTACCCACTGTGTATTATAATACAGTCTGCCATCACCACGTCCAAATGACGCCCACCGATGTTATGGACGTCAGTACTTACCTATAATTCCCATATCAATAGGTATCTATAATATTATTATACCTAACTACCTGCCCCGTAATAAATATAGGTCACGGGAGGATCGTCACGGTTCACTAGCATATAGCACCGTATCCGTTCTCTGTATGCCATTATAGAACGATTATTTTATTATTATTTAGTGTAGTATCGTATCATTATAGCGATGACGAGTTATTGCGTGACTACCGTCCGATGCGCGAAATACTCGTGCGCACGCGCGTCTATAGATATATCTTGTGACATATATACATTATATATATATATATATATACATATATACCTGTGCACCCACACGTAGTTGTATGTGTGTGTGGGTGTATATATATATAGGTATAAACCGAGACACCGCGATACCTCGTGCGTTGAATTATTTATCGGCAATATAACGGCATGGGTAAGTATAGCCGCGCGTAAATATACCTACATGCAACGCGGATCCCGCAGAAGGTGGCGCCCACGGATGACGGGGAACGGCGACGGAGGGTCGCAGCGGAGGGGTGCCGATGATCCAGGGTGGTCGCGATCGGACACGCGGCCTCGTCCGTGTAGGTCTACGGTCGTTCGTTTTACCGTGTACGTCGTCCGACGACATTGAATTGTCGTCATCTCGTTATTGACCCGTATCAGGCACCGAGCCTAAATTCCGTCGTCGTCGTCCAGGCGCCAAGCCGCTGCTGCACGAGCGTCACACCAAAGATGGCGGCCTTCCTCCGCCCGAAGTCCCGCGAAATGCCGGACCTCCAGCGATTCGGGCCGCTCGGCCGGCAGACGCCGCCGCCATCTCCGCCACCTCCGGCATCGCCACCGTCATCCGTTCTCCAACAACACCAGTCCGACGACAAATCGTCGCCGACGGCCCCCGAAAATTGGATGTCTTCGAATCAGAGAGATGATTTTACAGCCGACAACTCGTCGCCACCGCCGCCGCCGCCGCCGCCGCTCGCCGAACCCGACGAGGTATATACCTCCTACCGAATAGGGTATCCAGTGGCGGATCCATAATTGAATTTCGGGGAGGGGGCTTTCTAATAGAGATTACTACAAAGCATTAAAAAAAAAAAAAGGTGATACTGGGGATGGGTGGCAGCCACTGTTGTAGGTGGGAAGTTGAAAAGATGACACACAAGGTTATTTAATAATTTATACCTGAAAGCACCGATAAACCATTGCTAATTTATTTTTCGATTGGAATAAGATTTCTCGTCGATAATTAATTGTTTACAGACAGAAAAATTAATTAAAAATTAAAATACATCATATAGTACAATCAACACATTCATCCAGTGGCGCCGAACACGTATGGCAAGTGTGGGTAATTACCCCCGAAACTTTTTTAGGTAGGTGGGTCGTGGCCCGTGGGTGACTGTTTTTTATTATATAATATAGTGTAATTACTGAATAGTATACAGCCAACAAGATACAGTGTTTATACCTGAGAGATTCCTCAATGCCAGTTTGCACTATGCACTAGACTAGCCTCTAATATGCACTACCTATGTATCCTTACCACGGTTATAGATATGAATTGATAAAACAATAGCATATCGGTCTATGTTAGAGGGCTCGGTATGTTTGATCGGTATGTTCCCACTCGAAACATAGCAGGTAAGCGAATTCATATGTAAGTTCCGACACGAAAAAAAATATACCTTTAGTCTATAAGTAAATTTCTACACGAACAGAAATATTAAATATTATACAGAAAAACATAAAATAATAAAATAAACGAATTTTGCGATTATTTAATGACTAGACAAAACACATAGAGGATAATAGTACGTTATAAAATCAAAAAACGACTTTCTCCGTAAGCAACTAGATCTAAAATTGAACAAAAAAGGGCTTTTTGTCATTTTTTTTAATAAAGTAAAATTTCTAGTAGAAATCATAAATTATGAAAAGAAGTCCCAGGATAATGGAGACGGGTGCAGCCACCGTTTCATGTAATTTTATGTATACCTGTAGGCAACGATAAACCATGGCTTACGAAAAAACGATTCTGAGCGAAGTTCAATTGATTGCGATTTTTTTTCATTAATATATATGCTGATTTCTTCGGTTTTCTGTTTTTCCCAGTTTTTCAAATTTACTGAGACAATCGAAAAACGGCCTCTTTAAAGTATCTCCCCAAGTGAAATTTTCTTTTAGAAAAATTGTTACTATTTAAAGTTGGAGCAAAATTGCTGGTAGAAAAGTTGTCCACAGAAAAAAAAATAATAAACATCTTTTTAAAAATATAAACTTCTTCGCTCCACTTAGAATCTAAAAATAATTAATAAAATCCGAATCTAAAAAATGAATAAGACTTATAGATTAATAAATTAGCACTATTATTGTAATAAGATCGCAGTGTATTGGTTACTGAAGATTTATTACTTAGATTTTTTGTCCTAGTATTAATCTATGTGTAAGTACAGTGTGGGATTCTCAAAACAATTGTGGACTCCCGCGCTTTGTCGATCGTGTCGTTCCGATCCAGTATATCTTATTAGTTCGTAGTTCACAATCATAATATATACTAATAATATACCATTTAATAAAGATCATATGTATTATCTATTATCTAAGTTCAACACTTCCATTTTAATTTATACCCGCCATTAAATATTCAAATATCAATTTAAAGTGTAACTATCACGATTTAGATAGATAGATATCTTAAATCTTGTGATATTTATTATTATCTATTTATCATTTTGTAATATTTCGTGATATGAAATTACGAACATTTATATATATATTACATTTAAATATTTTATTATTTAGTATTTTACTAGTATAATATAGAAAAAGATTCTCAACGTGATCATTAAAAAAATATTTCGTAAAAACAGGTGGGCTCCGAGACTCACCCCTTTTATCCTGTTTGGGTGGGTGGGTAGATGTTATTCTCAAACAGGGTTTACCCCAATGGTTTAAAAAAGGTTCGGTGCCACTGTATTCATTGTGCCATTCCGCCTAACATGAGAATCTTATATTATATATGCGTGAAACAATTAATTAAGTAAAAACTCTTGTATAGTCTATAGTCTAGAAGAGTAGGAGCCGAGTTCCCTGGTCCCCCACTGGATCCACCAATGCGGATTAGGTTAGGTTAGGTATCGATCGTAGACAATAAGAAACCATCTGAGTAACGCGTAAAATGCGGAAAATAGCAAAAACTAAGTTTTTTCCTTGAATTTTTCCGGAAAACTTATTGCACTGTACTGTGTCTGTTACATACATAATTGTATAACAGGTAATTTTTGATACTTTTAATGACTCACACTGGACAAAATAAACTCAGGAATCAGAGTTTTTTTTTATGTATAGGTGGATTGAAGAAACGCATTTTCGGCTGAATTTAGATACGAATTTCACCGTGTTGTTGGGGGAAAATTGTGTTTTTTTAGGTTTGTACACTCCTACAAAATCTCCAAATGAAACTAGGGGGTGTCATTTGATACATCCATAGTGATGTAAGTATCAAAAATGTGCCTTTGGTGATTTTAATTTTCAACCCGCTCTTTAACCATTTTTATGCTTAGATTTCATGTTTTTACAGGAAATACCGGGTTTTAAATTAGTAAACACCTATCCATCTGCACCGTCTGTTTGTATATTAGCAAAAATTTCGAGTACTACTTTATCTATTTTGGTCTAATTTTTTTCATATTTTTTTTATTCCTTATCATTAATGACAAACAAATAATCGTGGAATAATGCAACTGCAACAAGTCAACTGGGGTAAAATTCGAATCTCGGAGGTTGGCTGCTTATATGTTTCGTGATTTGTTTATATCTAGAGGAGAAGTATTGAACTACGATTTCATATCTATCAGAAATTGAAACGCCTAAAATAGGACGGGAAAAACGTTTAAAAAAAAAGTTTAAAATTACGCCATGTGTGTACATACCTGGATATCGTTTTCAAACAAACCCATGCGTTTTCTGTTTTTAATTATTGTAGGCATTTCAAAAAACAAAATAAATATAGACAGTGTGTACACTTTAACCGCCGACTGTTTAATACCTATTCATCAATATATTATTCTTTCCAAGTATGTATATAATTACTGCTACTGTCTATTTCGTGCAAAGTTTCAGTAAAATTTGCACCACGAATACATTTAAATAATTACTTATATAGTTGATAATATTTTATATATTTTGATAGGCAGTATAAGTTGTAAGTACTCAAGATTAGGTTTATATTTTTTTTTCTTTCCATTCGTAAATAATTTATCTACCAGAAATCCTACTCCGGTCATCAATTTCGAGGGTGATTTTCGTTATAAAATAGTGTCTAGTCGGTGAATTTAATGCATCTATTATAATTCAAATTCAGTCAAATCACAGATAACTGCAATTTCTATAATTGTATAAGCCCTTTATTTACGTAGTACAATTGATACAATTCCAGATGATTTTTGAACTATTTATGATTTATAATATAATTGTATTAACAATAAATGCGTTTAACGTTTACAGCCTCAAAATTATACTTCCCCAAAAAATGACGGGAAACACGTGTGTTTTAATTCTACTGTCGATTTCGTGTTAGCATATAACAGAAGTCAGCAAAACGTGAAGTCTGGAAAAGAAGACAGACAATTATTGGACGATGAGACGGAAAGACAATTTTTTTATCGCGAATTGAAAGCGCACGGGATATTAGTTAACATTGACGATGAACCGACGGTAAGTTTTAGTCAATACTCGTTCTAGTTCAAATGGCTCGTATTTTCAAAAAATCTGTTAATATACAATCAGCGTTTTAAAAATGTTAATATTATCAATACAATAATACTCGTGCCAATTGTGTGTATACGGATAGGGGGGTGAAGACAAAATAAAAACAAAAACTTACATGGGTACAGGATAGTTTTTTTTTTCCTCTGTAGGATTGTAATATTATTAAATTAAAAATTGCTCATTATTTACACGCTTACTACAGATAGGTTAAAATAATTTATGATATCGAGCAGATGTATTAAACAAAAATGTGTTCGAAAATATTTTCAACATCATTCCTATCCCCGTGAATATTTTTTAATGGCGGACTCAGTTTTAATCGCGATTTTCAATACATAATACATATTATTATATTAATTATAATGATCCGTTATCTTCAGTTTAAATCTTTGAAGTCCGGGGGTACGCTTTAGTTATTATCACTGAGCCATTTTAATGCAATTTTAAAAACTCGAGTTAGTTCTATTAAGCACATTTTTTTTTTTTAAACCTATTATAGATTATAAATAATTAGACTCTGTTTTAATTAATTTTTACTAAGATATACATTATATATAGGATAATATGCTTTTCTTTTTTTTATTTTGTGGGAGGAGTCAGGTTTATTTTTGAACCCTATCAACGTCAAATTATTATGACCGAAATATAAGTATGTAAGTGAGAGAAAAAACTATTGTAAGTCTTGTCTCCGTGATGAATTTCCAGAAAGTTTGGTTGGGAAGGATTTGGTTGGGTTTAGTTATAGTTTTCAGAAATGCTTCTCAATTTTTTGGGAAATATTGTATCCAGGGTTTCCCGTTCTAACCACCGGCAATAACCGTCATCTACGGCTTAAATACTATACGCCAATGTATACCAATTAGCTACATATATTGTTTTACATAAAATTGTAACGTTATGTACCGCATTGTTTGTCCGTCGCCATTAATTGTGCACAATATCGTATACTATAGTATTCGCTAGATGCGGGCCGTACGTGTTTCGCTCTGCTGCAGTTATCTCGAAGATATTTGTGTAGATGCCGATGCCATACGATCAGCGACGAGGACGAACAAACAGTGATCGCCAACACGAAATACATCAACTACCAACAGGTACGTAGAACTTGTCTCGAAATAGATGATTATAATGTTTGTATAGTGTACCGAAGTTAACGAATCCTGATTGCGCTACAAATGCACTCTATAATCGTATCGACCATCGTAATCGTCTCACTGAATTTTTATGGAGAGCAAACAATAATGGGATTAGAACTTTGGTATACACAACAATTTAATTAAAATTAATTAATTTCCCAGTAAGATGTAAACATTATTAAATTGTGATATTTCGATTGCCTACTCATGTCTCGCTCAGGTAACGAAAAAATAGCGTCAAGGTTGCTCAGATAATGTTTTTTTCTTTAAGTTTGATAGTAGCTCAATTCACTCTAATATTAAAACCAACAACACAATGTTGGAAATTCTGAGCGCAAATTTGCTACGACGGCCGTATGTTTGAAAGACAAAGACGACATAGTACGCGTATCACGGCCACTTAAGAAAATTCACTGAAGACAGATAAAAATATTTGTAATTTTATCGATGGGAAAATCGTTTTCAATTATATCAATAACCGCGATTAACAAATAACAGTTATATAATATAGTTACTATATAAACCACTGTCATAGTTTGGGACATCATAGTTTTTATGGAATACGAATATTGTCATGAACTGCCCATAGTTATAATATATGTGGACATATGGTTATACTGTAAAATAATTTTTCTTTTACTATTTTATTGTATGGGCTATACAATAAACGTCTGTGTTAAACACAGCCAAAGGCTACTCCACTCAACTATACGGCTTTGTATAAGCACACGGGTATTTCACATAACCAGATAATACCTATCGCATTTACCTATTGAAAAAAAAAAATCTGTCCTAAGATAACGGAGTGTAGCCACTGTAATAGGTACTTTAATACATACCTGTAAGCAACGATAAACCATTGCTAACAAAAAAACGATTCTGAGCGGAGTTCAGTTGATAGTGATGTTTTTTTCAACAATATAAATGTCATATCATAGAAAAGTAATTTAACAAACATCATATATTTTCTTTAATAATATTTGTTTAATGTTATGCCGATTTTCTCGTTTTTCCAACGTTTTTCTTCCGTTTTTATTTTCGGTTTTTCACATTTGATGAGAAAACGCTTGAGAAAATAGGCGCTACACTTAAAAATCAAAGCAAGATTAAGTTGCGCCCAGATAAAAAAAAAAAAAACATTTTTGTAAAACCATAAGCTTCTTCGCTCCACTCAGAATCTAAAAAATACATATATGTATCTTTTGTCTCGGGGGAAAAAGGGCTTACATTAATTAATAATAATACGAAAATATCTTACATCATAAACACCGACTAAATATTATAACCGTGTAAAACATGAATGTTTTCGGGCATTTCGCTACCGTACCGATATTGCTATGTTAAACGTATAGTGAAGCACAATCATTATTTTTCCCCTCTAAATTGTAGTGTCCGAATGACAGCGGGAATCGCCACTCGAAACACGATGAAACGCTCACGTCGGCGCAGAGAGTCCAAATGGTATGGAACATTATAATCCGAATCAAATACGGAGGCGATAAACGCGACGAGAATGTCATGGACCTCAACCGACTGCTCGAGGCTGGTATATTTACCGCTGCGTATCCCGTGCACGACGGTAATTTTAAATTGAACAAGGGAGATGATCCGGATAATACCATATTAAACGATAGACAAGTAAGTGCTAATATCCATTGGATACAATTTCAACAGAAACAGAACAAGATTTGTTTTTCTACTCTTAAAACGATTAAACACGATATCCGCGCGTGTCTTATTGCTGTAAAATAATTACTGTTTTTTTTTTTTTGGACTGGAACCCCTATCCTGGGCTATATAAAAATAAACTGTTGAACGTAATAATATATAGTAGTACAATAATTCAAATATAAAATATTTGAAATATTCAAAACTATTCAAAAGTCGGTATTTAATATTATGATATAATGTGCGCCTAACTCAACCTTACGATCGATTTGTTAGTATATTTATCCGGCAGAACCGTTCAAAAAGGGTGATTAATCGACGATATTAACTGTCAAAATCATAAATATTGATTTGACCTTCACGGACAATCGTCTGAACAGTTAGTATTAACTATTATACCTATGTCTTAACCTGGCCGATGTCTAATCAATTTGACGAACAGATTATTTTTCGAATATTTTTTAGTACCGTCTGTTTATTCAAAAAAAATTATAACAATAATATATACCTACCGAAAATTACTATCAACGATGTTGATATCTAAATTGTTAAAACGAGGGACATATGAAAAACATCGCATGAACCGGATCACATAACAACAATAATATTACTTAGCCAAGTGTAACAATAATAGAGTCTCGTAAATTCGATTATAGTTACCACTTATATAAAGGACTAGCCCCTTTTCCGGGGACAAAAGAAATAATAGAAAAATATGTTATCATTATGTTATTACGGCCTTTACACAGACTACCTTATTATTTATTTTTTTTTGTTTTGTTTGTTTTAACTTTTTATTTCATCCGTATTGTAAAAGTAACCCATAAATCAATAAAACTTAGATATTCAAACTAAAATAAACCATACTAAATAAAAATATCTAATATTAATAACTAATAACTCTGTGCCAACCTACTTTAGGGGGTTTTTTTTCAAACAAAAGGTAACCTATATGTCCTTTATAAATTTTATCGAAATCTGTTCAGCGGTAATATAGGCGTGAAAAGGTTACAAACAAGACAGAGTTACTATCGCATATATAATATAGGATATTTTAGAAATAAGTACGAATTTAAAAACGCCATAAAAGTTAGACATTTTATTAAAAAATAACAATTTTTTCACACACAGCTCAGAAAACATCTCCCATTTATCTATGGATAATAACTTCCGACATACGTCCATTCATGAGGCCATTAATTTATGCGGTCATTAAAATTTGCGATGATTCGCCCACAAACAATATGGATAATATATCAATACTAATGTTATTATAAATAAAAAAAACGGACGGAAAATGATAACAAGGAAATAAAGACGGACATACTTCACACGATGGGTTGGCCACTGTTGTAGATGATATGTTGGAAAAGTAGGATATATAGGGAAATTCAATTTTTAGCTGTAGGCAACGATTAGTTAACGAAAAACGATTCTGAACGGAGTTCAGTCAATAGTATTACTTTTTCAACAATGTACGTTTTCATGATAATAATGCATGTTTAAAAAATAATAACAAAAATACATACCAATGATAATCTTGTTTTTAATCTTAATCAACCCAGTGAACCAATTTTTCCTCATTATCTCGAATATAAATGGGAATTTCAAAAAATGACCTTTTAAAGTACCAACTAGAGCCAAAATTCAACAAAAAAGGTCCCTTGTTTTGTGTTTTTTATCGGAGTAAAATTTCTAGAAGAAATTGTGTACACAGTAAAAAAAAAAAAGAAAAGAAAAAAAAAACATTATTATAAAACCAACACTTTCGTCGGTTTACTCAGAAATCTAAAATATAGGTACCCACTACCCACGTAAGTAAAATGAACAAGCAATAAATTAAACTTTGCCTGGAGAATTACAATGACGGAGTATTTTAGTGTGTATTCACGACCGGTATCAATGTAATGCAATCATCATCACGGGTAATCGGTAATAATTGTGTTTCATGGTGGTTGAATAAAAATAGAATTCTTGGAGAAAATGAGGGCAATCGATACGCCATTTATTTATTCATAACTTATATACCCACGCTCGTGCGGATATTTTCACTTAATTTATTTAACTAATAAAACAAGAAAGAATATTAAAAAGTTATCGTATCTATTATAAGTATAATACGTGTTGTAGTTTTTGTTGAAAAAATACAAAATATTCTGAGCGTAGCGAGAAATGTGTCAGTTATCGTTTTTTTTTGCTTTGTGTGTGTGTGTGTTTGTGAGTAACTCATTTAAAAAATTATGGATATTATTATTATTTTCTGTAACTGCATACCTGCGTTGTTATTGCAGTTCTTATACGGCGATGTTCTATTAGATGCATCTAAATAGTAATCAAACGTCAGATTTTTATTTTTCTACAGTGTCACACTGAACCAATATGAATTTAAAATAAGCACTACCAATGTCATAATACTGATATTATTTTTTTATGAATTAAATCTAATTTGGGAAAAATACACTGATAAATATCTGTTAAATGATCGCTATTAAATGACTGAAATAATTTCTCTTATGGAGATTTCAGAGACTACAATAATTAATTGCACAGTCCGTCATACGTTGAGTTACAATAACAACGGATTATAATACATTTTACGTCCGAATTTCGGTCAAATAAAACACGTAATAGAATACCGACGAATTAAATGCTGACAACAATAAAACTAATCAAACAGTACATAGAATTATTTTTTTTATGACAGAAAAAAAAAAAAAAAAGAAACTTAATACGTGTTAATATACTAGTGAGTAGGGCAGAGGACTCGTAGCTGTAAAAAAAGCAATAAATATGCAAGCACTTATGCACTTAAAAACCCCATAATATGCACTTAAAATTTTTCACTCCCTACTTTAACGACACAATATTTACGGTACAGGACTTTACCGTCGGTCGAAAACGTACAGGCACCAAACTCAGACACAAAACATTTTAACCGACTACTTAAAGGCTGTTTGTCTTTCGGCATTTTATTACAAATATCAAATATGAAATAAAAATGTTCAAATAAATGTATAATACGGCTAATAAGTCGGCACAATTAATACGAATGTGCATTTCGCAGAACTGACTGAGACTAAATATTAAAATATTGATTATTGNTCCAAACTCGGGCACAAAACATTTTAACCGACTACTTAAAGGCTGTTTGTCTTTCGGCATTCTTAAAGGCTGTTTGTCTTTCGGCATTTTATTACAAATATCAAATATGAAATAAAAATGTTCAAAGTTTGTCTTTCGGCATTTTATTACAAATATCAAATATGAAATAAAAATGTTCAAATAAATGTATAATACGGCTAATAAGTCGGCACAATTAATACGAATGTACATTCCGCAGAACTGGCTGAGACTGAATATTAAAATAATGATTATTGTCGTTTCCAGAAACGTTTTATAAATGAAAATCCTAATCGAATAAACGTTTACGTAGATAATCGTAAACGGCTATCTACTTAGATAAAAATAATTCCAGCAAATTAATATTATTGCCGTATCGCCGATCGTCAAGCGCTTCTAGGAAAAACGTGTGCCCGTGGACATTCAAAACCGTATTATACGACAAAAATTAAAAATAAATAAATTTTCATCCAAACATTTTGACTGATTGTTTGAAATTAAAACATCGGTGCGGCAAATATTGATGTAAGTTAAATATGTCTCAAAAAATATAAAATGACGGGTAAAAGTGCAAAATATGCGCTATAAACAAAAAGGGCTCAAAATATGCATTTATATGGAAAATAAAATTTCAAAACTATCTTTTTTTCAAAACATGAAACGTATTTGTACTCTGCTATTTTTGTTACTGTGCAAAACAATTATGCAAATGCTACAAGTCCTCTGCCCTACTAGTGAGTATTTGAAATTTAAGAAACTGTTCGAGTAACAATGTCTCCGAGATCACTCCAATAGCTACTATAGGCGTACATTATACAGTTTCGAATCGATATAAATATTATTTTCTATAGAAAATGTACAATAATATTATTGTCTTTGTTTTCTACAGCTAAATATAGATAAATATACGATAAATTATAAAAACTATAATTTCCGAATAATTAATAACACATAGTAATATTATTATAATCAGTGACGGATACAGGATTTTTTTCGATGGGGTGCTCGAAATCTATGAAATCTATGCAATTCCCGCAGGTGCTCTACGAGTATTGGGCGAGGCCGGGTCTGATCATACCTCGACAATGGAAATCGGACGAAAGGATTACCAAATTGATCAGGCAGTATTACGGTTTACCGGTAGCCGTGTATTTTCGCTGGCTCCGATATTACACCGTTTGGCTGATTGGTCCGGCCATAGCGGGTCTCGTCTGGTTCCTGTACGGGTTCATATCGACCCGCCAGGACAGCCCAACGTAAGAACACTGCGGCCAAATGAACTCGTGTTAATCCAGTGGGATCGAAAACATATTATGTTTCGTATCAGTGGCGAAGGAGTTACCGGAGGAGAGGGCGACGGGTGCTATAGCCCCCTGCTCGCGGGCAATGTTTATTTGCGTACACCGCTTTACGATTTGAGTGTTAGCTTATAAACGTTTTCGGTTATTTCTTCCGCTAAGAACGTTTTCTACACTGAACCGTATCGAATCGTAGCTATGTTTAAGTAACGGTACTATGTCTGAAAATACACGCAACGGGTTACATAATTTCTGCTTTTGCTTGACATTTTCTTATAAAGATGCTGCTGCGTATTGTCCAGGAATGAAAGCGAGTGAAATAAATAAAAGAGCTGATACTGGGGATGGAAGCGGCCACTGTTGTAGGTAAAAAATTGGGTAGGTAGGATGCACAAGGTTAACTCGTTTATATCTGTAAGCAACGATAAACCATTGCTTGACGAAAGACGATTCGGTAATTTCGGCAGTTCGGTAATACATAATTTGAATTGTCGTATTTTTTTTTCGCGACTTTCGTTTGAATTCGATTTCAAATCGCTTATTAAAAAAAAACATATTGTCCGATAATTTTGAAAATTTTACCGCGTCTAGATAAATTCAATATAAGAATTGTTACCGAGCTTCAAGTCTCTACGTGCATTTATAACCGAATTACAGCAAAAAACCTCCCAAAAATTAAAATTCCTTAAAAGCTCAAAAGTGGTTCAAAAGTTTTGGTGACGATACCGTAAGAAAGTAAATCAAAAAGGAAAAAAAAAAGTTTTCTCATAATTTTTCGATTAAATCATTTTTTCTGATAGAAAACGTCGTCCGTGTTTTTATAAAATAATAAAATCGAGAAATTGTACGTTTTTCTACGGTTTTTCCCACTTAAGTGCTTTTATTTAATAAATGGCATCGAAAATTACCCATTTAAAGTTGAATCTAGATAAATTGAGCTTTCGGAAAAATTGCTACACGTAAAAATCGAAGCAAGTTTACTAGGAAAAAACGTGTCTACAAACTAGAAAAAAAATAAACATCTTAGTAAAACCAATAGCTTCCCTCGCTACGCTTGGAATCTAAAAAGCAAATGGTAAAAATAAACAATAAAATTATTTTACATATTATAACATAAAATGTAATATTATTGGTTAGTACCAGGTAATATAATGTAATACCATAAAACAGGTGCTTACACACCATATTTGAATACCTTTTTTGTACTAACACTACAACAGTAATCAATTTTTTTACATTCAATTATGAACTGCAGATTTCGATAACTTGCTCCGATAATTATTTTTTGCGAAAATGTTTAAAATATTATCATTGAATATATAATACAGTCAATGGTATTTAAATATGGTGTCGGTACTTATTATGTGGTACTATATAATATTGATTTAGTACCTACTAACCAATAACACAACTCTTTATATTATAATGTGTAAAGTAAATATATTGATTTTTTTTTTTCACTTGCTTTTTTTCCTAAATTCGTCGTGAGGGGTGTATTAAGTATATATATAGTCACAAGATGCGCTGAGACACGACACATAATTTCTACATTTTTGTATTTCCTATATAAGAATATCACTTGAGTTTATAAAAATTCCTCCGCCACTGATTGATCACGAGATCATTCCCGAAAATTGCAGTGTTAATAATTATCCTGAATCGGGATACTTTTAGTATATTGTGTTTAATATTAGCAATGTAATGTGTGGTTTTTTTTTTTTTGTCGTCGGCGTGTGTAGCCAAGATATTTGTGATCCTAAATCTCCAGTGGCGAACTGGATTTTATGCCCGACGAGCCGGTGCGACGCCGGTCATTGCATTTTCACGAGGGTATTGGACACGTGTGGCTTGTACCGGTGGACTTCTGCGGCGACATTTGACAGACCCGGCGCAGTGGTGTTTGCAATCTTCATGTCGTTCTGGGGTAAGAAAATTCGAAACTTTACGATTAGGCAAGTATTATTTAGGTATATTTGAAGGGAAAGACGACCCGCATAAGTAAAGTAACCCCAATCATAGTGCCGAAATAAAAACAAAAAAATAAAAATGAACATAATTCGCATGATGAACCACTGTTGTAGGTGAGAAGTTGGGACGGTTGGGTGTAGAGGGGAATTCAATATATTTTTGTGTGTAACGATTAACAATTGTTACGTACGTCGTTGTTTAAGACGAATTCTACATGTTAAACCTCAATATCGACAGGCAACGCCATCTAGGACAAAATAATCGACACCAAAACGTTGTCAGATTCCGCCGCAGAGGTGCGTGTCGATCGCAAATCAAGATTTCAAAAAAGCTCGCTTGTGTTCACAGTTACATTTGTGTATAGTATATATACGAGTGACTGAATTATTATTGGTACCGGGAACGCGCTTGCTTCAACTGCAACCTCGCCGTATGGTGAACTTTGAAACCGAACGGGTTGAGTCCCGGGCCAACGGAGCCTGTGTGTGTACTCCCCATTACCCCGGAACTAATGATGTTCCACGGTTGTCGCTCGCATAATTTCGCCCCGGTACCAAAATTTTGGCAATTTTTTTTCCCCACCATTGTTTACATAGTATTAGCGGGCTCGATTATACTAATAATAAATAGATTGTACATTTTTTTTTTTTTTTAGAAAAATAATATATCTTTTTCTTCTTTTAGTATCGGTCTTCAGTTGTATACAGACGGTCTCGATAAAATACTCGTTATCTCGGAAAATATTAACTTTTTTTTATTTGATAATTTAATAAACAAGTAGCTCTAAAAAATGTTACGTTGCCGGGCTGAAATCACTACGCACTTTGAATTTTCTAACAGCAACCTATACCTAACTGTATTGAAAATCCTATAATTAGATAAAGTTTTAAATTTTAATACATTTTGGTGTTGAAATTTTTTATTTCCGTAAACCCGTTGACGAGATATTCCACTTTTAGGTTTCGATTGAGGGGAGAATAATGGAGCTGTGTTGGCGCAAAGTATTTTCATCTAGAACAAATTTGTTTTCTATGTTCGCCAATGATAGCTCTCTTACAGCTAATTTAGCTTTTAAATCCACACACAATTTCCTCAATTTATAAATATTACCTATTTCGTAATTAAAAGAAGTTAATCATTTCGTAACTCCGGCATTTATTTCTTCAAATTCTTCTGGATAATGTGTTTTAAATATAACTAATATAGCTAAGTTGGCTATTTGTATTTAATGTACCTATCTCATCTGGTAACATTAAATTACGATATTGTCCATCTTTTGACAATGGGAATTTAAAAGCTGGATTCAAAATAATAATTGGTACTTTTCGGTTATCTCGACTACCTGTATACGATGGACTACGGACGTCACAATTCAGTTATCTCAACTACCACAAGTAACTATTTTAGTCCGCTGTTACCTACCCGATATGGTTTTCCTAACAAAAGAATGTTAATGTTTGATTAAAATCTGATACGAGTTCACATTTGGGCAACAATATTTTTGGCTGATGGACGTTTGCGTGTTCAATGTATGGCTCGCATATGAGTGTGAAACTCAGGTTGGAGATATAATCGAATGAAAAACCGCAACACCATTATGCATTTAAACCAATGTAGTCCATCTATTTGCGGTGTTTTTAATATGGATTTGAAAATTAAAAGTAGGTAGTTTTCTCACTCTCGTTTATTAAAATGAAAAAAATAAATAAATAAGATTTTAAAAGATTAAAAATTAGACCTCCCGAGATTTCGCAATGTCCGATCCATTTATTTTAAATAAACAAGTCACCAAATTCATGTTATTTCTCGCGCATTTCTCAAAGTGTAAGAAAAAAAAAAAAATGATTTCTGTACTTCACGAAACCGATGCTTATTCCTGAAATGAACAGTTACGATGTAACCAGTGGATAACTTACTATTATGTATTCACTCTGTACGTCCTTAGGATTTGAATAAATGCAAATAAAAATGTATAAACTATAGCGACGGCGTTTCAACAACTCTGGACTACGTACAGTTGGCAGTTCGAAGAATATCGCCGAGCCGACGAAACGGGCGGCGGCGTGCGTCTCGCCGACTGTCCCAGCAACGCGACGAAAGCGCCGACGCCTGCGGCCGCCGGTCCGCCGCCGTTACCATCAGCCGAACAGGACCGCCGCGACGCGTCCGCCGAGAAACCTCGTCAGCCGACCGTCCGACCGACGACGTCCGTGCGGTCACCGGCGTACATCACGTGGGGCGACATACACCGGTGGTACTCGGAAAAGTTGTCTGTGTCGTTCCGCGCGATCGTGTTCCTTGCCACGCTGGTCGGCGTGGCCACCGTTCCCATTCTGATCGTCGTGTACCGCGGCCGGGTCATCGGGTGGCTCATGACGGTCGTGTTCCACCAGAGCGGTCCCAATCAGCCGTCCGTCCAACGGCCGCACAGACGCCACAACTTTTTCCTACTAAACTACGCCTACACCGGCGATCTGAACAATTGGAAAGCGGCCGTGGCCGCCGCGTTTGCCGCGTTCGTTCAGCTGACCGCCATCGTAGCCGTCCACCGTGGCTACAGCGGCGTCGCCAAATGGCTCACCCAATACTCGTACCGGTCTGTGTACGATCCACGGTTCCAGAGCCGATACACAGCATTCATGTCCTGCTTCGACTCCGCCAACTATTACTCGAGCTTGATTTATATTGCTTTTTTTAAGGTACATAAAACTGTTATTCGCAATTCTATTATAATTCAATCGCCCGGAATAGTCTTGTACGTTTTTAATGTTAATTAAAATGACCAAATTATTACAATACAATTTTAGATTCTGAGTGGAGCGAAAAAGCTTATGGTATTACAAAGATGTTTATTTATTTATTTATTTTTTTTATCTGTGCGTCAATTTTCTACTAGAAGACTTGCTCAGATCTTTTAGTGCAGCACCTTTTTTGAAAGTAAACCGGCGCGGGGAAGTAATTTAAGCATGTAATTTTTAAATTTTCTCAAGAGTTTTTTCATCAAATTTTAAAAACCGAAAAATATCGGGAAAAACGGAAAAATCGGTACATTAAACTTTGAAAATATATAACGTCTATTTAATTATTTCACTATAATATGACAATGGTTTATCGCTGTTTACAGGTATACATAAACTATCTATAAAAGTAGCTAGCGGCTGCACTCATCTCCATTATCCTAGGACGTCTATTTTACTCTTAATTGTTTGCGCATTTATGTGCTTACATTTTTGTTTGATCCCAAAGAATAAACCGTATCGTGTCCGTTATATACGTCTTTCCTCGGGTACTTTTGGACACTGTTAACGGTCTCATGTGGATCAAATGAGTTCAAACTTGGAAATTGGAGTTTTTATAAGCGAATTGAATTGTTACAATTTTGATTGAATTTCAACGTAAACTGCACAATGTTGTTACGGGAGGAGGGAAGTTTTTACCATTGTACAGACCACTAAAATAAAGCCATTATTATGAAATATTGTGCATAATGCATATATGTACATAGTTATGCTTTTTGGTGGTTTCAACTTTCAACTCCCACTCCCCCCGTTACTAAAAATCTAATTTACCTGGTCTGATGAACTTTTTTTGTTCGATTTCTTATCATTAATAGGGGGTTTTATGATATTTTGAATACCTGAAAGATAAGGGGGTGGGAGTCGATTTTGGAATAGGGCAGGAGAAGGAGGTTAGCGTGGTTAATGGGTGAACACAAACCATAAACAAGCACAAATCGAATTTAATGAAGTAGGTATATAATATAATATTATTAATACCAACAAGCAACTCTGACAACTATAATTATTTTAGATCGGTAAAATATTACTCTGTAATAGACTACAGTCACGCGAGTTTTTATACTTTTGTCTAGAGTTTAAACTGGGATGGTTTTATTTGTATTTATTATCTTATTTTAGTGCACAAATAAATTATGTACACTAACAAAACTCATTCCCTCCGCTGCAGGGTCGGTTTGTGACGAACGGCCGCGGACTGCGCACGGACGGAGCGTCCAAAATTTGGAACTTTTGGCCCATCACCCTGTTCCGAACAGTGTGGCTGCACATTAGAGACGATGTCTGTCAACCTGCAGCCGCGGGCACGGGTTGCGTACCGGAGCTGTGCATCCAGCTGGCCATCATTATGGTGGGCAAACAGATAGTGGACAACGTGATCGAGCTGATGACACCGTTAGTGTATACGCCTATAAAAATCTTCTTCTCCTCCGTTTTCGTCACAACTATTTGTGGTCGGCCACCTTCGTTCTAAATTTCCACTTAACCCGAAATCCCACCTCGCATACACCGGCTGTCCTCACATCATTCTCAATTGTTTCCAATCATCTCTTTTTCGATCTACCTCTCAACTTATTTATTTTTAAGTTTACATTCAGTAAAATTTTTACTGCTTCTGATCCCTTTCTCCCCGTAACATGCCCAAATCATCTCAGTCTATTTTCTCTCATTTTATCGATTATTGAAGCCACGTTTAAGCTACCCCTTTCCTTACCCCATTTTCTCTCGTCACACCATTCATCCACCCAAGTGTTCCCATCTCTACTCATTGTCTGTTCTATTTTACTGTTTCCCGCCCAACACTTCAAACAATATACCAAAGTAGCATATTCAGTCTCACCGCACGTTTGTACAACTTAACTTTAAGTCTCATTGGAATTCTCTTGCATAAAACATTTGACGCTTCTTTCAACTTCATCCATCAACGGTTAAATAACCTATGTTTCACATTCTCACGAAAGACGCCTGTTTTCTGTACTCGAGATCCTAGGTCGCCAATAACCACCTATAGCACAATTATAATAATAACTTCTAAATTCTGCAAATAATTGACCGAGCGAGCGAAAGTCCCAAGTGGTAGTACGCGAAGCGCGTGATTTCGCCGCGTGTGATGTGAACGTGCGCTCTGATCGCTCCACGTTGCGCCAGCGGATACTTGCAAGGTCTACTGTTCACCGAGCTGCTAGTTACTTAGTGTCTGACCTCGCCTCAGACTCGGTGGGCCTCCCCTACGACCCTATCCGGGCGCATTGAAATATCGTACCGTCTTGTCGCAGGCTCGCGTCCAACGTGTGGCGCCGGTGGCGGGCCAAGGAGAACCGCCGCCGCGACAAGTTGCACGGAAAACTGCCGGATACCAATGTCGAAACGCTTAGACATCCGAAACAATGGCAACTCGACTACCAGCTGGAAGACACCGGGCCGCTGGGACTCTACCAGGAATACTCGGAAATGGGTATGAACGGATATTGTTTTTCGGATATTTCATATGTTCACTTCCTGTGCGGTGATGGTCAAGTCCGGTCTAACATGCACAATAATTACAGCCATCGCATTATACAACAATATTGTATACTTCCATGACTATAATACGTTATAAACGTGTGTATTATATTATTGTTGAAGTCATTCAGTACGGTTTCGTCATGATGTTCGCCACTGTGTTCCCGCTGGCCCCGCTGTGCGCCCTGCTGAACAACGTCCTTGAGCAGCGTCTTGACGCGTACAAAATGGTGGCGGTCCAGCGACGTCCCGTGCCCGCGTACTATTGTGTCAATAAGTACGCCCCCGTCCGCGGACAGACACATTCGTGCTGCGATAACTGTATGAAGATGGGCACGTGGACACGGGTGTTGAAAATCTTGTCCGTCACTTCCGTCCTCTATAACGTGAGTACACACAGCCCATTACAATGGTAGGTTAATAGCGGATATCTGGGGTGTCCGGCTGCGACTGTTGGATCACCCACCCTCCCCGTTTAGGTTTTCCACGCTTTATATTAGTACTCTATTGACCAAAATATTGCAGATATAGTAACATTGGTGTAACTTGGTAGCTAAATAATTTGCACCAGTTCTACTTAATATTTAAATCGCCTTATCTTAAAACTTAAGTACCTATGTTAAAAAACTTAAATTGCTATAACCTTAAGTCAAATTTAACAGTATAAAAACCGCTTCTCGTGGATCAATGTATAAAAATAGTTCGTTAGTTTTTTGAGGGTAGTGTTTTTAGTCGAAGGTGGTTTTAGGGATTAGACAACATATTAGTAGTTCTCATAAAGCTCTATTTAGAACGGTCGCTCTAAGTTAAAACCTTTAGGAGTCATACACTATTAAAAATTGAGGATGAGGTGGGTTTCTCACGACAATATTTACCCAAGATAAAAAGTAGCCGCTATATCACTACCCAGTCCTCCGACTATCTAAAACATCACGAATGACTTTTTGGACAACGATGACGAGATTTAGACGAATTTTTTTTACTCTGGACTGCTCCGTCAAATATGCATATACGAGGTATGATTATTTTTCAACGCTTGATGACAATGGTTTATAAAAACGATTTAGGTTGACTGTAGAATCGTACTCTTGAGTTGATTAAAAATGATTTAGAAAACTCGATATATTTGCAAGTGACTGGTAAACACAAACATGCACATCAAATAAAAGACAATTTAATATTTTTAATTAAATGTATGCGTATTTTCAATAACTGATAATAGAAAATTTACTTATTGATAACAATGATAACCAATTTAGTAAAATTTTTTAAATTTTTGTTTGTAAGTACAACATATTTTATGTTTTGCTTAATATAAATGATAGGTTAAGTTAGGTTATCGACTTGGTTATTTTGTATTATATTAGTAGGTAAAAGGAGAAATAGCCATCAAATACATATAAGTAACTTAAATATGAAATACTTACGCAGAAACAGTTAAAATAGAATTAGATTTGAACAGATATATTTGATGACGCAAAATATGCGAAATTTGCGTATTTTCAGGATTTGAAATTCTCCGTCTCTTTTCAAAATTTGGATATAGCGGAAGAATGGGTGTAAAAATGAACGTCCCGGTTTTTGTTAATTTTTATAAAAATTTCAACACTCCGATCTGACTTTGCCCGTGTACCAACACCAATAATACCTTTGATTTGCGTATTTATATATTATTTTTAAGGCGTTCATGATAGCGTTCACCAGTGACCTGTTGCCACGATACATTTATTCTCAAATTTCGACCGAAAAATCATCATCGCTAGACGGTTATGTAGCTTGGGCGTTGTCTTCGAGTACGTATTATAAACGGACGACAGCAGTGTACATACATGAATTTCAAATTGTGTAATATTATACGGTTGCAAACTCTGCGTTGTCGCATACTAAATAATTGCGTGTGTGTCTATTTTTCTAACATAATATTTTGTCCACGCACAGAAAAAAACATCAGTGAATACGATCAGCCCAAAGATGTAGTCGAACAGGACGGTGAAGTTTGCCGACTCAGGGGATACGACATAGCAGACTCCGAGGATTACAGTGGACATTGGCAAGTGTTAACTGCACGGTTGACCTTTGTTATCGCATTTGAGGTAAATAATATTCGATATTAAAATATAATACGAAATGGAAATATTATCTAGATGGTACTTTAGGGAGGTCATTTTTTGTTTTTCCAAGTGGTTTTCATAATATCTGGGATAACCCGGGACAAAACGTAAAAAAAAAAAAAAAACCGAGAAATTTACCAAAATAATGCTTTTCAATGTTTTCAATTTTTTAGGTTAGGCAATTCGGTTCAAAATATTCATAGAGACTTGAAATTTGGACAGATAAATTATATTAGCCTTTTATAGACATGATAACATTTTCAAAACTTTTGAGTCTTTTATAAAAATATTCGTATGGACTTTATGGACTTGAAATTTAGATACTAAATCTATATTTGCCTTTTCTAGACATGGTCAAATTTTCAAAAAATGTTAACCATTTTGATTATTTTGAACTATTTATAGCCATTTAAATTTTGAGTTGTGTACGTAATTTTTACTCGGTAAGTACTTTGTGTCGTACTTTGTCGTCTAAAAAAAAATTGAGCTTAGTGTAGTATTTTTTTTTTTTTTTTTTTTTTAATGGTTTTAGTAACAAATTATGATGAAAATCGTTTAAGTAAAAAATTATATGGAACAAATCTAATTTTTAAATTTTTTATTTTGAACATAAGTATATTGCCGATTTAAAAACGATAGTAAAGTCACAAATTTAAGCAGACTGACTTAGTTTCAAAATTATAGGTTTTTGAAGTTCGGATCGTATGCGTATGTTATAATATGTGTTATGTTAAACAATTCAATTTTGTATACATTACATTATGTCTGTCGTAGTTTAGTGGTATTACCGATATGTTATTATCCCAGAGATCGCAAAAACCTAAACGGAGAAAAAATAAATTTTGTGTGTACAATTTGGGTATACCAAGAGCCTCAAGTCATCGCTCGCTCGGGCTATTTTAATCGAAAAATACCCCTCGATTTGTTGTGCAAATTTTTCCATCAGAAATCTTGCTCAGATGTGTCAAGTGTAACACCTTTTCTGAAAGATAATTTTATCTACAAGGTACTTTATAGTAGAGTATACGTATAGAGGTCGTTTTTAACTATTCCAGGAGATTTCCCAATAATTGGGAAAAACCGGAAAAAACGTATACAATATTAAACAAATGTTAAAAAATATAATGCATATTTATGTT
Organism: Cinara cedri; assembly: GCA_902439185.1. NCBI lineage: Eukaryota > Metazoa > Arthropoda > Insecta > Hemiptera > Aphididae > Cinara > Cinara cedri. The sequence continues at coordinate 612,791 of CABPRJ010001448.1, read as the reverse complement.
ATTATTTTGTCATAATGTGACATGTATGAATGTTGTTAACAAAGCAATGGTTAACCGTTGCTTATACAAATATACATTAAGTTTCCCTTCTATACCATCTCATTTTCTTATCTACAATAGTAGCCCACCCCCGTGCGAAGTATGTCAGTCTTTTTTTTTATCCGTGAACAACCTTTTTACCAAAAATCTTGCTCTGATTTTTAAATATAGTACCTTTTCTGAAAAGAAATTTCATCTGGTAGTACACAAGGAAGGTTTTTGTTTGATTTTCCAAGTAACTTTTAAAATAATTGGGTAAAACGGAAAAATGTACGTGCACGTTTAAAAGAAACTTCGCTCTTATTCTTTTATCATTAGCAATGGTTTATATCGTTGCGTACAGATATAAATCAACTTTCCTTCTATATATAGCTTACCTTCCCAACTTCTCACCTATAACTGTGGCCCACCTATCGCGTGAAGTAGGTATTTCCGTCTTTTTTTTTTCTAGTTATCATTTTAGGAAAACGTTTAGATATTATCTACGTATATTTAATCTATAATATAAGAGACTTCGCAGACTACAGACTTTTTATCGGCCGACAGTTTAGTCACACTGGGCCAACTATAAACAGTTTGGTTAGTGGCGAGTACGTAAACCAGCCAAAAGTCTACTGCTCTGGAAAAATGTTGCAAGTTGTTACACTTCTGCTGACGAGAGCAGTTGCTTTAAAATGTTGTCTAGAAATGTAATTCTTGCGTTAATACAACGGAGAAGAATTACGAAGAGAACGGAGAGAAGAAACAAAGAGCACTGGGTGCATCCAATCTATAGTAATGGATTATTACAAGGAAAATGTTATACTTTGCATTCCAAATTACTGGATTTCCCAGGAAAAAAAACGAACCGACGACTTTCAATTTTTATCTAAGTACTACGCAACAATTATAGTTATAATTATTTAAGATTATTATTTTTGATTTGGTAAATAATGAATTTGATTGACGGCATGATGGCATGATATACGTGCCTTGCTTTGTTTTGTCCTGAGCGCTAAGCTCATTTCAATCGGGAACAACTGTTTCACAAACTTTCTCCCATAGTTTTTCTTCTCATTCATATCAGAGTACTCCTTTCAATATTTTTTTTTATAGAGCGCTGGTTTTTTTTACAATTTCCACTATCAAATTTTCAATTGACGTTTCGGTGAGCATCGACATCGTACACTTAACGTACTATCTTCCTGCTCCGAAGCTCTGAGCAAATGAAACTATCGGCCGAATGGCGGACTAAAAATCGGCAAGTGTGCGCGCGTGGAATGATCGTCGTATTGATTAAGCAGTCGGCCGATAGTTCGCCGACTGTTTAATTTAAAGGTAATCGTGAAGCCCAACAAACTTATTAGTCGGCCGATATTAAATTGTTTTAATGTGTGCTCTTGCATACATCGTCATACTTATTTAAAACCTGACTAAATTATCGGCCGATAAAAAGTCTGTACTCTGCGATGTTTTAAATAAGAGTGTTTCTAACTAATGAGATTTCCGATATCTTTGTTCTTCTTGCGCGTTTAATCGTTTTCCGCACAACTGTTTTCGTGGAAATCCATTTACATATTTTATTATTATTATTATTATTGTGTTAATCCGGCTAACGGGAATCCCTTTGGGACTTGGGAATAATAATAACCGTATTATCGTCGTTTCTAAACTCAAATACCTGTAAAACGATACTGTTTTCTAATGCTAGGTAGGAAATCCGATTGGTTAGGCGTTAGGTTGGGTGTAGTCAATTTGCACCAAAAGTGACCTTAATTGACCCTAACATGTGTAATTTGCACCAATATTTTTAAACTGCGTTTGTAATTTGCACCAAAATAAAGATATGTAATTTGCACCACCTCAGGTAGTTAGAAATAGAAATTGTAACTTGCACCAAAATTTTAATCGATTATTCTTTCGATAGTATCGATAGTACGATTTTCGATATTATAGTATACTATACTAAAAAGTTGAATAAATAATTTCGGACAATAATCAAATGTCCCGTCAAGATATATTGTTTCACTTTTACATAAGAAATCAATATTTGTGTGCCAAGAAAAAATAATTATATTTTTATCAGAATTATTTGATAAAATAAATGGTTCACCTTTATGAGTTTTAATATCCATAGTTAACAGCATTGTATGAACTTCATTTAATGATACTGGCGATGATATTTTGGCAATATTTTCCTTTTACTATTGTATATATTACGACGTATATCAGTAATGTTCTTGGTGGTACAAACATTGGACTCTATTGAATTTTGTACTACATTTCTTAAAATTTTGGCTGGTTTTTCGTACGGTGTTTCTTGTGCCTTTGTTTTACATAATTGATTCAATTTATAAATATATAAGTTCTTTTCATCGTGATTGATGTGTGAACTTTCATCACGGATGATCGTCATATTTTCACCACTTGTGAATAACTTTGCAGAACATTTTCTCTGTGTACACCGCCAACGAATTATGTTCGTACTTTTTGTTTTATATGCAAAATAAAAAGTATGACTGTTATATTCTAAAATATCTTGCCCACGATTACTTTTTATTATTTTAACTTCCATACCTACTACAAAAAAAACTCCTCGAAACTACTAAAAAAAACAAACGTGGTAAACGAGATAATATTTCCTATAACGATGAAACGGAAAGACTAAAGGCTAGATTAGTATTTGGTCGAAATAATCACGCGATTACAACGGACATTGAAATGATTACCAGATAAGGTGGATAAATCCCGGAAATAAAATACATTCCTATGATAAAAGAGAGAAACAGAATATTGTAAAGATAAACTTATCTTACACAAAACAATAATGTTTGTATTTTTAAAAATATTAACCCAACTACAATTTTCTTTTATACCACTATGGATTAATCGAATAGGTACTTGACAAACGATAATCGAATACATAGTTACTCATTTTGGTGCAAATTACAAACACTGTTTTCGGCTACCTGTAGTGGTGCAAATTACTAACTCCCGTTAGGTTAGGTGACACTAGGGGACGACTAGGATTCGATTCCCGACTAATCGTCAACAAGTATTGAATGTGTACATGTAGTGGTAAGTTATGGTTTAGTAGGTCCCTCGTAAAATTTGGTTTGCCCCACCCAATGCTTTGGTCTGGCTATGGGCAAAGTCAAACAATAATAAATAACATTGTTCGCGACGAATACGGGTGTTTTCAAGCGTTTTTAAAATAACTATTATATAATATATTAGTAATCGTTAATATTAATCGAATATTATGAAAGAGAATATATAATGCATATGTAATTATTTTAACATAATATGACATATATATTGTTTACAAAGCAACACTAGCCACTGAACTCTGCTTAGAATTTTTTTTTCATTAACAATGGTTAATCATTGCTTAGCAGAGGTACATTAAATTTACCCTCTACTACCTCCATACTTCACTTATAACAATGGCTGCATCCGTCCATATTTATATCCTAGGACAGCTTTTTAAGTTTACATTCTATCCACAGAATAATTTATAATCTGCTTGCAAAGCAGATATTGGGTATTATGATAATACATTACAAGGGTTCACCTCCAAAATAGCAAAAATAAAAAATGGAACATAATTTATACTAAATACTAATTTGTTTTTTTTATGTAATTTTATATTTACAAACTTATTGATAAATAGACACTATGTGTATAAATACTTAATACCTACTATGTGTGTTAAATTATTACAAGAAATATGTTATATTTAGCTGCATGTATGACATGCTAAGATAGTGATTTTAACAATTTTTCAAAAAGTAACTTTTGCAATAAAAATGTAAAAAATTAAGACATAATTAAATTTATTTTCAATGTTTAAAAGTATTCATATAAATATATAAACAAAAAAAAACAAAATAATTACGTATTGAAGTAAAATTGTAACAGTATAATAAAATTTATCATATTTAGCATATGGTGTTCACAGCCAATGAGGTTCATTTTTTAGAATTTTATTTTGCATTCAACAAACTTTTATTCAAATTAGTGTTAATTAAAATACATTGATAATAAATACCTACTCAATATAAATATTATACCTAATAATAAAATGTGTTATATATTATTTAGACAATTATTTATAGTAGGTAGTTTATTTTAAGGTATCAAAAGTAGGTAGGTAGTATAACATTCCATTATATAAATGGGCAATGAATAATTTTAAACATTGTTGATCACTAATCAGTGAAAGAACAGACAAATGCTCTTTTAGTATTTGTAATTTCTAAACGATGTATTATGTAAAAGAAATTGTGCATGTGTATTTTTAAGTTAAATTTGTCAGTGGCACATTTCTATGGATATCCATGATTGTAAAATATACTCTTTCAAGTAACTACTTACATAATATATTTCAATAGGAATATAATTAAATTGTATATATGTTCAAATATTATAGCATTTAATTACATATTATGCTTGAAACAAAATAGTAAATTACCCTCATACCTAAATCATGACAATGTTTACATGAACGGTTAGCTAATAAATTATAATGATGCATTAACAAAAAATCATAAATTATAATAAAGGTTGGTATAAAAGATATAACAGACATAATGCGGTGAAAATGTGCATTAGTCTTTATTTTCGGGAAGAATTTGATGAAAACTGTTAGAACAACTTATGACGAATTCTTTATCAATTTTTCGAGTTTTCTGTTTGTTAACAATGAAAGCATTGAATTCCATGGAATAACTGCGCGTAATTATTCACATATGTTAGGTAACCTACATAACAATAGTGTTTAAGTTCGCCGCTTTATTACTACCTGCCTAGTGTCTCATATTCAATTATTTATTTTAAACTATTCCTTTAATAATGTATTTTAACAGCATTGCGTGATTGCGGCCTTGATAGTGCTAGTGTATTTCATCAGGAAATTATTTAGAGCGAAAAAACGAGGAACATCGGAAAAAGTCAAGAAAACTGGAGTAAATGACAAGGATGCTGCGACTAAAAATGGTCGTCCGCCAAGAGTGACTGAGGATACGTTATCAACGTCCGTGGTGATGGTAGACATGGAAAATGAAGATGGACGAGAAACTTTGTGGATTCCGGCTAGACCAGAGAAAATCGAAAAAATTCCCTGACAATAAAAGAATTAGATACATCAAAAATATGAGTGTCTATGAAAGGCCAATCACTTTTCTACTTGAAAAAATAATATAAAAAATAGGTTCAATATTATTGGTATAATTTAAAAATCGAGTGCAACTATGATAAATTATCTGTGCATGTTACATATTATTATTATTATCAAACCTGTATATTATATAGGTATAGGGAACTGTTCAGTTTTATTGAGCTTTTGATTTATAGACTTGACTCAACCTAAGTTGTCTGCAGTAATTGGGCAAGCCATGCTGCAGTTAGCTCATAAACCTTGGAGGGGCTTAATCTCCACTATAATATTAAATAAAAACATTGTTGCAACCAAGGGGGGGTGTTTTAAAAATCAATTAAGGGGGCTTAAGAATATCTAGAACTAAGTTCCCCTAGATGCCCTTAATAGGTGGTCTAATGAAGTGTGTTTATGTTCATGATGGTTTAAACATCAGTAATAATAATAATATTAAATTCGTGTACAATCTCATAATAAACCCATTTTTTTATTATTATTATTATATTAAACATAAATCTCTAAAATAAATCAAACAAAAACAAAATAAATTTTCAATATACATTTGTATATCGAAAAAATGTAAAAATAATTAAATATAAAATATACAAATGTATATATCATGAACAAATACTAAGTATTAAACAATAGTTTATAAATTAAATAACATAATAGGAATAATTATAAATATTTATATATAATAGGTTTATGTATACTATCATTTCTAGTTTCTATTAATATAAAAAAAAAAACTTAAATATACTTATTACATACTTATTTTAAATAAAATGGTTTACATTTTCTTTTTTTAGTACATTTCTTTTTAACATGGTTTTTTAACCTTGAATACTTTAAAAGAGGTTTCCAACTAGTTGGGAACTTATCAATTCTACATTCATATAAACATTTACTCATAAAAACTGGACCTATATCGACCATATGTACAGTTTCATCAATTTTGCCATGCAGTAAATAATTCTAAAATAAAAAATTAAACATTTCACATTAATTCTGAAATAAAGTAAAATTTAAAAGTTATTTCATTCAATATTAAATATAATGGTTTATGATTAATTTGTTGACTTTATTAAAGTATTATTTACTTAACCCATACTTTGTTTTGTTTTATCACATAAATAATTTGAAAGGTTTTAACTAATTATGTATGATGTTTCATAGCAATTGTTTTTCAAAATATTCATAATTTTTGGGTACACAAATTTTACAAAAATAAATACTTATAAACTTATACTAAAGAATATATACTTAAATCCATATATAATCAAAATCAAACTTAAATGCCTACTTTTATTAAGTTCATCGAATATCTGTTTTTACAACTAGAAACAAACTTCTTGATATCTGTTAATTTTCTAAATGAAAACCATCGCTTATGTACAACTTTTAAAATTACAGGTAACATATCCAATAAGTTTTTTTTTCTGTACTTTGTTCGTGTTTCTTTGCTAAATTTTAATTTTCTGTATATACAATCTATTTTCATTATCAATACTCTAAAAATCAAAAATAAATTATGCAAAAACGTTTTATTATACTATATTGTAATCATATGATTATTAAATGTTTTGTAAATACCTTTCTTCTGAACCTCCAATAGGAATTTTAAGATTATTAGGATAATATGTTTTAATAGGTAACAATTCTGGATACATAAATAATGGTTTATCATAGAACAGTATTAATTCTTTCACCTCCAGTGGCAATTCAGAACTATTCCTAAAAATAATAATAATATGAATTATTATACTTAAAACCATGGAATTTTTTATTTTATTATACAAAAAAATGTTTATATTTATATAATATACATAGTTTAAATATATTTAAATATAACTATAATAGAATGGTTTAAATTAGAATATTACAAAGTTGTAAATTGAAATTGCTTTTTTTTCATGGTGCTCTAATTTTCCCTATCTATATAGAATTCAGTTTTACACTTATATATAAAATATAATCTAACCGAAATTGTTTATTGTTTTATTATGTAACTTAGATATTCTGATTAGTCATATAGTTTTCTCCACTAACTTTGACACCTCTTTTTAACTCTTAAGAGGTTGAATTTTTCAAAAGTAGCATATAGCATGTGTAACTGATAGTTTTTTTTTTTTTTAAAATGTTTATTACATTTTTTTTCAGTTTTAGTTTATATTAACTTCAACTTTTTAACACCTTAAGGATTAAATGATGAAAAAACTTTCCTATTGGTATCTTAATTGTATTTTAAGATCTTTTGTGTGAAATTTCGAATTTTTAGCCTTAACAGTTATGGTTGTGCATTGGTATATCAGTCATTTTTTTACATATTATATATATATATATATATATAATAAATAACTTTTTATTAAATTATTCAATTTATATTAATTACATATTTTAAATATATTAAGAATAAATATATGAATATTGTTCTATTATTAGAAAAGCACAAAATTAGTGAAACTTAAAATTTAGAAATTTAATGTTAAGTTTAAATTTAATATAATTCATTGAATTAATAATATATCAATTTCATACAAATATTTGTTATTATTATATTTATAAAGTAATTTCAATTTTATGTTTAAACATTTCATATTATAAATGCATTAATACTAAAAACCATAAATATAGATTGTATTACTTGTCTACATATAAATTATACGTTTGGGCTGTTTTCCATTCCTGAATAAAATTCAAAGCCGAATGAATATTGATTGGCTCAATTTTTTTGTTACAACTAACAGTCTTAATTATTTCCTAAGCACAATAACAATTAAAATTAGTGATAATCAATGAATCCAAAAAAAAAAAAATTAAACACATACCACCATAGTTAGTAATCTCTGGCAATGACTTTTCAATTTTTGTGTCATTGAACATAATATATAACTTTGAGTTAATAATTGAACATGTTGTGTTAACTGTTGTTTTAACAAAATAGTTTGTTTGGGCAACATGGTATTGTTTTGATCACAAATAGTATTTTGCGGACATGAATTTGTAGTTTCTGTTTTAATATTATTTGTATCTTGTATATTTGATGCAAGATTAAAAATTACATAATTGCTATTTTGTAGTTGTTCATTAATAATTGTATAATGTGTATTTGGCTGAGAGTCACTTATTTGTGGATTAGTATTTACAAATTCTTTTATTTGATCATTATTTTCTACAGGTTTGTCATTATTCAATAAACCATTATTACATGGTTTAGAATCAGAATAATTTGAAGTATAAAATGATAGACTAGAACTCTTAGATTTTTTCAAATTCTGTAAAAATAATATTATTATTAGTTATATTATAATAATAATATTATTATTATTATTACTATTATATTAATATATTTGAAATTTCAATTTCATCAAAACTAATAAAACTTAATGACATATTTTAACCCTACATTATGTGCATCAATGTTTTATAAATTGAAGAGCATAAAAAAATTCATGACTAAATTATTGATTAAAAATGAACAAAGTCAGCATTTTATGGTTTTTATTATTATTAATCAATATTTACATTTACACATAATTAATGTATTACTTTGAAAATTAGAGATTAAAATATAATATCTTTTTTAAAATTATTTTATTTTATTTATTTTTGAAGTTTCATATGTTTAAATTAAGAGGTACTAGAGATGACTAGTGTAGACTGAATAAAATAAATGTAATAATTAAATTTTAAAATAGAATGAGAGACAACTATCACTGTATGCACCTGACATAGGGTTAATTAAAAATCAATTGTTGAAAAAAAAAAATAATAATAATAATAATACTTTGTCGTTAGTAAAGCAAGCGTTATTTGGATTGTTATCAAAATTTAATGCATATACTGTGTTTAAATTTTCAAGATCAGAAGCATTCTGTAAATAATGTTACACTTTTAATTAATAAGTACATTAGTAGAAAATATATTTTAATTTAATCACTTTATAGTTTGTAAGATTAGTATTATTCGATTTACAATCTAAATAATTTGAATAATCCATGGTAGATGGACTCAAATTTCTAGATGTATCAATAGTCTGTAAATTAAAAAAAAAAAATGGAAATCATATTACATGGTTTCATTAATTATTAAATATTTGATTACTAGGAATACAATTTACTTCTTCTGTAATAGTTGTATCAGTTTCTTCACATTCTTCACCATTAAAATTAATATAACTATCAGTATATTCATTTAATTCACTCATTAATTCGTTATATTCTTTACGACTGATTTTAACTGATTTGTCTTTACGAAATTCTTCTTTATCAACTAATTCAATCACAAAGAATTTAAAATGTATATCAACATACTGATTACTATCTTAGTATCTATTAATATTTAATACCATTTGAAAATTCAGCATCACCAAGAACATTATATTCTGGGTCATCTTCAGTATCATCATTTTGAACAGATTCTGAAAAAAATCACTATTATGCATATTTGTATAAAAATTAATAATAATATATTTATATATCAGAAATAGAAATTATATAAAATATTAAGTAACATTTTTAAATTCTCTGATTTATAAATTAAATATTATAATAATTATTAATTGTATAGCAATATATTAGTCATTTAAAAAAATTAAATATATTGAATTTTATATTAAAATCAAGAACTAAAATATAATAAGATTTTTTTATATAAATCACATACCAAAAATATTAATACAATATTTATTTTATCCTTAATAGCACCTTTTTATCATACAGCACTCCTATTACTTCCTTTTACTTCTTCAGAACACAATTAATTTTATTAGGCACATTAACTATAATTCATTCATTCTCTTCTACTACTGAACCTAAATACTTAAAACTCAATTTATAATTTGATCTCAGAACCTTAATCTATAATGACCTCAAATTTTTCTTCCTTTCTTGCAAAAAAAATTCTTGTTCAAGAATAACTTGAACTCTAAAAATTCCATTTAAGTACTTATTATTTCCAATCCATTTTATTAAAAAAAATAAAAGTAAGTAATTTACCTAAAGGTTTTGTAAATTCACTAAGAAATTGTATCCATTCATCATTTTCACATGCTGAATCATACATATCTTCTGTTATATCTGGTGGAATAAAAGCTTGCTCAATTGTTTCGAGTGGAGTATCATTTAAAGGAAATTTTGACCTAGTTCGCATTCCAATTGTTTCCTTAAAAAAATGTTTGTATAAAATTTAAATTTAAACAATTTTAAATATGTAAAATATATTATACTTCATCATATTCCACAGATGTATTATGGTCTTCCTCATTAGAATTTACATTGTCCGCTTCAGATGACTCAATTGTAGTACACTTAAAAATTTCATCATCATCATCATAATCATCCTCTATTTGTGGTTCAGGCTTATATTCTTCATCTTCGGAATCATCAGGAAATTCATTATCAATCAAAGATCTACATTCAGAAATTATTGATTGTTGTTGATTTTGAGACCATTGGTCCACAGAAGAGGGATATGTTTTTAACATTTCTCTGAAATAATAAAACAATTTTAGTTAGAATCGTTTACATTTCCATTAAAATATATAAATATAATAATAAAATAAATAATCTTTAATATACCTTATTCTTGCTCTGGTTAACTTTGGTTCATACAAACAGTTACCGTCCATATTTTCATCTAATGTTTGTCTTAACATTGTAACAACATCATCATTCGTAAGTATATTCTAGATAAAAAAATACATGTAACAGGATATACATATATAAATATGTATATCTAATTTATTTTAGGTGTTACTGGCTACTTATGGCTACTTTCTTTTATTCCTTTCAAAATAAATTATCTTAACACAAGAAACCCAAAACTTTTCTACTAAACATTCTCTAGAAATAATAAATTTGATATTTAATACTTCTAGCTGTCTAAAATTTTGTTCAATTTTTATGAATATACTGTATTACTAATTTTATATGTTTGTAAATTCTTATAATGTAAATCATTTACCAATATTGTAGTAGGAAATTTATATTTTTATTTTGTTCAATATTTTATTTCCTGTTACATTGAGTGTGTCTATATATGCAAGTCTTGTTTCAATAAAATTATTTTCTGCATTTTACAACATATGATTATACAATAAATGTAGTTAACCACAAAAGCTATATTTATATGTTTATTGTACAATACATGCCCAAATCAATATTGAAAATACAGATAAAATAACATTTAAATAACAATAAAATAACATTTTAACATCAATTCAAAATTAAAAAAAAAAAAAAACATATTTATATTCAAATTAATAGTTTTATTTTAAAGTTATTATTTATTAATTAAAGTTAACCATTGATAATAGATTGGGATAGTCTATAAAAGACCATAAATAAGGTATTTAAGAAAGGTTAAATTTGTTAAAAGTCTTCTGTCCTAAAGTATTGAGGTCTAGTTTACTGGTGAGTGACTCACCCGAATGAGTGATCAATTTTTAATGCATATGCTGCAAAACATATATTAGTGACTAAATAATATTCAGAAATCCGCATTATCCCATTTTAGTTTTATAAATGATAATTTTGTTTACTCATTGTAAATTTCTAATCACCACTTACATAGATCATAAAGGTTTTGTAGGTAAATTTGACAAAAAATTTGTTACAGTGTAAAATTGAATTACAATAAAAATGTTGATTTGTCAAAGATTAATAGCTCTCAGCTTTATCTACTCACCTGGTCATAATAAGTAGATAAAAACACTTTCACTTTTAAACCGTTAAGGTATTCTTTCAACAGAAGAACTAGAGGAAATACATATAAAACTACCAACTACCATCTTAATGTATAAGACTCTCGGTATCAACAATTTATCTTTTGGCATTTTGATAACAATAAAGTAATAAAAAAGCGAATTACAACAGAAAGCACATACGAACACAGGTAAATATTTTAACGCAGTTGAAATAATGTCAATGGTCAATGGTCGTAATCCACATTTTCTTACCTTGGTATACGTATTTTATTTCACTAATTATTGATCTAGGGTCATAATTGGAAAAACCATTTATACCTACAAGTATACCTATTAATTAATTTTGATATTAATCGAAACTATAAAATTATATATTTTTCTTATATTACAATAGTATATATTTCAAAAACATCTGAAAAAACAAAAAAAAAAATCGAAATATGCACTAAAAGATGAAATATGTAATTAAAATTGTATAAAAAGCTCTTTAAATAGAAAAAAAATGTGTAAAAATATGGGCTGAAAAGTTTAATTTTTTTAACTATTGTCATGAAACACATTTAGTGCTCACTTAGCATATCATACGATCAACCAGAATAAATCTGCAAATACATACAAATCTGTGCTCTATTTAATACCTTTTAATAATACTATAATAATAATAATAGATAATACAAAATAATAATTATACCAATTACCTACCTAATTAAATATCATACACTCCAAAAAAGTAAAAGTAAAAGTTTTAATTAATTGTTTCATCAAATTAAATAGGTACCTATTAAAAAAAATGTACATAGGTGTGTGCAGAATTCATCCACAGGTTATGATATTAAAAAAATAAGGCACCAAAATATAATCAAAAATTATAATTGGGCCCCCTCACGAAAATATAATTAAAAATTACAT